>ML780944.1:280635-308070 GCA_009831015.1 Picea engelmannii | reverse complement strand
AACCTTGAGAGGATCGACCATGATCCCTGTTTTTGATACTATGAAACCTAATAATTGTCCTGATGTTACGTAGAAGCTGCACTTGTTTGGATTCAAGCGAATCTGAAGGTAGCGGCAATGCTCGAATATAAGTCGGAGGTGTGTTGGATGACCCATTCTCTTGTGAGATCGCGATGCTAAATCATCTAGATAAGATTCAACTATATGTTTGAGGTCATGAAAAGCAAAAGACATGGCCCGCTGAAAGGTGGCTCCAACATTTTTGAGACCAAAAGACATTTTTCGATATGCAAATGTACCCCATGGGCAGATGAATGTCGTTTTGTGTTGGTCTTCGGGTTTGATTTGAATTTGGTTATATCCCGAAAAATCGTCCATGAAAGAAAAGACTTCGCAACCCGCACATTCATCAATGATCTGGTCGATGAATGGTGTGGGAAAATTATCTTTGGGACATGCCTTATTCAAATAACGGAAGTCGGTACATACACGAATCGTGCCTTGTTTTTTATTGACCGGCACGGGGTTTGACACCCATTGGGTCAAATAGATAGGATATATAAACTCGACTTTGAGAAATTTCTCAACCTCAACCTTAATGGTCGTTGCTTTCTTAGGATTAACTGGATGAAGCTTCTGCCGAACTGGCTTGGCATCAGGATACGTTGTGATTTCATGTTCAACTATTCTTGGATCGATGCCTGACATTTCCTCGTAAGACCAGGCAAAAACGTTGCGGAATTCTTTGAAAAGATCTGTGTAGATTTGAATCTCTTCGGGGGAGCAGTCTGCTCCGACGAAGACATTCTCCACGACGCTAGGGTTTCGAGAGATATTGATCGGTAAGGTTTCAGCGATAGTTGCCATATTACCCTCAGCATAAACCTCGTGTGTAGCTAAGGGATTAATAGGGAAAGACCGCTCTCCCGTCATGGTCACGGTGAATTCTCTCGCTTCAATTCGACTTAACTCTGGGAGGAAGTATGATATGTGATGAAGATCTTCGCAGGGTTTATCCAGACTAGTCATTGCTTCAATTATTGCTTCATCAGAGGGAAAGACTAAGTCTAATGAATCAGTGTGAGCGAGAGAAACCTGAGCCCAAATAGGCTCTAGAAGTGGATCTAACTCTTGTGCAGGAGTTGGATCAGTGTGGGATGAATTTTGTTGGACTAAAGAGTATGCTACTTTAGCTGCGGATAAGGGCATGGATATGCCCGGGTGTCCTGTCCCATCCATCGTGGATGATGGGGAAGGAAGCATCCACGGATTGTCGAAGTAAGTCGTGCGGAACGACAAAACTTGAAAAATCCCAACCTTATGGTGTCTGGATATAAACTTGATATCACCTTGAGGGGGCGGGTAATCGAAGGTACCCATCAAAGATGGGCACAAACCAACCCATACGTTGACAACACCTGGTTGAGGATTATTGATCATGGGTACCGTGGATTTCCCCAAAGCAGGGTCAGATCTAGAGAAGGACAATTGATCGATGGTCACTATCCAACCTTCGTGTGGAAACAAAAAGACTTAGAAAACTGTAGCAACCACGGCTTGCATAGCATAAGTCCAACTCCTTCCTAACAAGAGGTTATAGTCGAGAGGAGCATCGACTACCTCTACTTCGACACACACGGTCTTCCCTCCTAACTACATGGGGAAAGAAGGAACGATACCATGTGGTCGGAATGAACGATCATCAAAAGCAGTGAGGAGAGTAGGTGACAGAGACAAAACGGTCTGGCCAACGACCTTCCAACATGCCAACAACATAACGCATGTCGAGGCACCCTCATCAACCACTGTGCAGAATATATTCTGAGTAAAAGTTTTCGTGGGATAAGCCACTACTATTTGAAATGCTACGTGGTAAGGAAGATGAGGTTTTAAGTCTGTTGTATCCAGCATAATTGCACCCGGATTACAAGTCTCGGTAGATCCTAAAGCAGTTAACAAGGCTTTCCTCTAGTAAGGGCATCTTTGGAGGACCTCCAAAGCAGACATCGCACAAGGGGTTTGTGATAAATCCTCCACCATAGAGTAGTTCTGGGCAGCCCTTGCGTTTGGGTTATGAGAAGCTTTTTTAAATGAACCTTTGGGAATGCGTGTCATTGTTTCTCCCTACGTCTTCTCAATTTGTAGAGGAAGAGATGGGAGGTCAACTTCTTTACCCTTCTTAGAAGTGCTTGGTTTACTATAGTCGTGCGCTCTAGTCGATATAAAAGCATCACCCCTAACCATATATACGTTCACGGATGCGGGGTTGTTCGGAGGCAGACAGGGTTCTTGGTTGCCCCCTTCTGTGCTTGCAGAGGCTTGAGTTAGATTTTGCCCATGTTGAAATGGATTGGTCAACACCGTCTGTTGTTGTTGCGTGACAAATTTTTGGGCCTCTACAAGTCGAGGACTAGATGGGTCGGGTGGTATTCCGCGCACAAGTTGCATGGATACCTCGCCTTCTGTTTTTCAGTGTTGTCCCTGCCATCATTATCAGTGGGTTTTTTTATCCCCCTTACCCTTCTTTCGTTGTTTTTTCTTTCCTTCAGGCTGTTGGGTGGCCTTTGGGTTAGTCGACTGCACTATGTGTACTTCCGATGTTTGGGTAGGGGGAGCAGCCAAAGTAGTGGTTTGGCTAGCCGCTGTGTGTTGTATAGATAACTGCTGCAACTGCTTCGTCAATTTCTCAGTGGGCTTTGTGTGTGCTGAACCAACAATACCATCAGCATGTGATCCAGCTCTCTGTCTATTTTTATCCAGTATTGAGTGTGGCGCATCTGGCAAGATGTTGTATAATAAACTGGACTGAGAATATATGAGCTCAAATTGTTGAGCTCTCATGATGGCGTCTTCTTCGGAGAATACCCCGATGTTGTGACGTCTTTGGATAACTACGGGACCAAAGACTTAAGGAACCACTCAAGTAGGAATGCTGGTGGGACTGGCACCTTAATGAGACTCTTCCGACGTCTCCATTCTCGGATGTGATCAGAGATATGGTCCGCTGTCGTTTGCTTGAAATTGGCCAGCAGCTCTGTGCCAGCATTGTATCTCATAGGTAACTGAAAATGGTTTAGGAAATCCATTTCCAGTTCACCGAAGGAAGAGTATCTTGAGTGATCGAGCTCAATGTACCATTTTGCGGCACTCCCAATGAGAGTACGTTGAAACAATTGCAACTGTACGGAGTCATCTTTCAATGAGTTAGATGAGCACCAAAGATGGAAAGTAGTCACATGATCTCCTGGATCTTCGCTAGGCTTGGCTTCGAACTTTGGAATGTCTGAAGGAAACTTCGTCGGCATAGGAGGCCAACGCGGATCGTGACAAATGGGGTCATTCAACAACCTTGTCAAATCAGGCAAGTGCAAAGTCGCCAGGAAGGGTAGTTTGGGTTGTTGGTGATAACATAGGAAAAAGGGGCCTGGAGTTTGACTCGCACCAGGTTGCCAGGAAAAGTTTGGCTGTTGGCCTGGATTTTGGTAGAAACCATGGCCCTAGCCAGCGTATGGATTTTGCATATGTGGAGACATCATCGATTGATTTCCTAAATAGGACATAGATGGTTGGGCATGCATTATATTCGAAGGACTCTAGGAAGGGTTGCCCCATGTCGGTCCTGTGGGGATGGGCATAGTAGTTTTTCCCGGGTTCCATTGATTGTGGAAAGAATTACCCCAGATCAACATTCTGGATGAGAGAATGGATCCCTGCCCTGAATTCTAAGGTCCTGCTACGGAAGAAGTTCCTAGGTTTTCCCCCTGTGCAGGAATAGTACCCTGCATAGGAGTAGATTGTCCAAAACTGGGATTGCCCCCAGTCGAGAAAGAAGCTGATGAGAAGGCGTTGTTGCCAAACGTTCCAGCCAAAGAAAATTGTGTCGAACCTACCGACATGTTATGTGAAGGTGGTCCTTGACTCCCCGCTCCAAATAGACTATGGTATGTAGGTTGCTCGACGGATTGCTAATGCGAGCCACCAAGTGAAGGGGACGAAGGAGGGATATGACCTCCTCTGTAAGTGAAAGCATTAAAAGGAGCAGGAGTGCCCCCCATGTGACCTTGCAGAAGAGCGCTAGAGCTCCCTGCCCCTAGACCTAAAGTCTGTAAAGTGGAGTAGGAAAGTACAGGACTTGTACCCAAACTAGGCATCCCATATGAGAACGGAGGGCCTATCGCACTTGGTGTGAAAGGGGTTGTGGCCGCCGCCAAAGATGGGATCGGACAACTGTGCGATGTAGAAGCAGTAAAGACCATGGTGGCTCGGACTGACGATGGTGGGTTAGGAGGTGAAAACTCTCCTGTGGTGACAACCATAGTGGGAATTAAAGAATTCCCAGAAGGAGTAACAACATTTGTTTCCATTGTCGTGTGCAACACTGTCTGGTGCTCATAAAATTGAATTGGTACGATCAAAGGTGCCAAGAAATCAGTGGTTGGGGTTTCAACCGGGCCAAGAGAGGTTGCTTCAAGGTCCAAAACGGTCGATTCCTCCGGGTGTTGGTCGGGCACAATGGCTTGTAACCCGGTCACTTCAAAAGACCCTTGTTGGTCTAGCTTTCACCTTAATGGTGGCGGGGGTGGCTCCAGTGTAACCGGTGGCAGGCCAAGAAGCCTTCGTGACTGGCAAAGCTCGTGATCCTCCACTATGTGAGAAGATCAAAGACACACTAATGTAGTCTAAATGTTCAAAAGTAACACACACTAAAAAATTCCCTAGAAGATAAGACAGACAAACACTAAATTAAGTGGAAGAACAGTTACAACAACCAACACTAGAGCAACTTACCGGTGCAAGTGCAACTCGAACACGGAAGCACCCTCCGGGTATATTCTACAAAGAATTGCCCGATGTCTGTCCTAGGTATCGTGGTATACCCCTGTAGTCACCTATGTATGTCCCTAAAAAAGATAGGCAACTAGGTTGCCCGCGTGCGAACAATCACCAGGCGGGTACAGTCGAAAGTCGGGTAGACCACAATGAGCAGGGTATCGAGCCCAAAACCTGTCAAGGGTATCGAAAGCAAGTGGTCTGGAAGACAACTGAGGACCTCGAACATATTCGAGACCCACGAAGCCCCATGGCAAATGCAATCGATGGAATCCCAAAACAAGCCCTCTATATGTGTTCTCCACTACGATTGGTCCAATTTTGGAGGGGTTATCTCCGCTACCTTTCTGCACGCGACCTCGTGTTTATCCCCTGTGTTAGAGGGGGGTGTCGGATAACTTTCATGATACTGGACTTAGACACTCCCTAACTCAAACTCCAATGTTTGATTTTAAATGGCCTTGAAGAGTTTCCTCTCCAACCTAATCCAAGGCCCTAATCCTGAACTAGTTTGTGAACCCTACAAACATAAAAGTCTAGTGAGTTTTAGATTTAGTGTTTATTTTATGGCTTTGTCTTATGTCAAGGGTTATTAAAGTGAAACTGATGATGTGTAAAAGACGCAAGAAAAAATGAATAAAAAAGATGGAAACAAAAAACTTTTACTTAATGCAAAATTTCAACAACTTTTCAAAATGAATATTTTTTTTAATTTTCTAAGATTTTAGACAACAAACTCAAAAGAAATTTCACTTGACTACAAGCTACTTATGATCTAAGTAAACTGCAAAAACTTATGAAATAAATGACTTTTCCCTAGCTAATAATGCAGAAACACACTCTTCCACCAAACAAGAAAATGAAAAGATGTATATATATTATTTAAATGCTTGATAAATAAAAAAGGAAAAATACCAACAAGAAAAAACCAAGAAAAACAATTCTGGCCTAATCGCAGATCACAAAGAATCAGGTCAAAAAATCACACACTAGCAATTTAAAAAAAATAACTCTCACGCTTGTCTAAAAACCCAAAAAAAAAAAAAATTATGACCACTTTTAAATGAGAAAAAAAAAGCTAAGGGTAAGATTAATCGTAAGCTATTGACTACTAAAACAGAGATTCAAACACCTGAGAGGTATAATTCTCATCAAGGGAAAGGATGACTGCCTTACCCTCAACAAAAAAATATCCTGCACAAGCACGCTACTGTTAATCTAACAACAAGCGTGTGAACACGAGATGTATAGAGACAAAGGGCGTGTACATGCGAGCTGACCTTGTACAGGCCGCGTGTATCTATAAACTCTAAGAAAAAATGAAAACAAACAACCCAAAACCAGGAAGAGACCACTGATATTGATAGCCAGGATCCCTTGAAGCTTGGACACTCTTTTTAATAGAAAACACAAATAATGTAAGGAAAAATCATAAAGGAAAACAATCTGAGATAAGACTGCAAACAACCAAGACTCAGACAGAATTCCAGAAAATCCCTGAGAATGTTTGATTCTGACAGGGAAGAGGATGACTGCCTCAAAAATTCTCTGGGCTCTACACGCTACTGCTACTTCTTCAGCTAGCGTTCACACGCGGGTTGTAGGAGAGTAGGGCACAGGTACACGCGTGTAGACCTTATGCATGCCACGTGTACCTCTGTGAGTCCCGACAAAACACAGTCAAGCAAATTAGAGAAAGCTGGTATGGAAAACCAGACTCTCTGCTAGCTCAGACTTTACAGAAACTAAAAAAAAAAACAACAAGAAAAACCAGTCTTTTTCTAAAAACTACCCAAAAAATAAAATTCCAAGAACCCTAGAGACTTCCCCAGTATGGTCGCCAATTATGTTGTTATGCTTTGCAAGTAGATATGACCAAGAGAAAATATTTGCAAATAGGGTTATGCTTTGCAAGTAGATATGACCAAGAGAAAATCTACTTTCTACCTTCGTCCCCAGACTTAAATCCTATTTCCTTTCAGTAAAACATGGCTAGATCAACCTACCTCTTTCCGGGCGTTTGATGTCGATCCCTTGTCGTTCTTGACCACTTGTTTGAATTTCTCCTTTCCAATGTTGACCTCCATACAAGACAATCAACAACTACACTTGCATCTTACCTATAGACTAACAGGTTATAGATTCAAACATGTACTTAACAAATTATGAATATCTCATGAATTGGGATGGGAAAATCATTTTCTTTATTACTTTGAATGAGTCAACTTACAAAAAGTTGAGACCAGCCACCACTCCGTGAACCTGATCTTGGGCTCCTCTTCAACTGTCCTTCAACTTCTTTGCTTTGTCTCTCTTCTGGCACAAGGATGGCTTAAGGGTTGGGACAATGGGAATATGCAAATGGGTAGAGTTTCTTTGCTATATTTTTCTTCCTTCCAAATGGGACCCCTAGCCCTTCTTTTATAGGCTAGAAGAAGCTAGGTATTTGGACGAACCCTCGGCCATGCATGGTCGGGAGTTTCATTTAACTCACCCAGAGTTGTGTGTTCTGTCGGCAACTTTCCTTTTTTCGTGATTTTGTCGGTCCACGTGGGCTGTTTGAGGTTAGCTAGCGTGTACACGCGTGCAGTAATGGAGTAGGGCGCGTGGGCCTTTATAAAAGGGGATTTTTAAAGAGTTGTTCAACATTTCTTTGGCAAAAAAGGATTCTGAGATGGCCTGATGCTAGGTAAGCATGTATGGTGCAAATTAGGGCTATAACAATCACTGAAAGGAAGCTTGCAACATCAAGGTGATCTGGTTGTATCTTCTACTTTCATTTAATATAATACAACGGCATGTCCCTTTCCCATAAAATCACTCTTATTTTATTGCATAACTCTTTGATCATATGCATAAGTTGACATTGAATATACTTTGCTATCTTCACTTTGGTTGGTTTGTGTTGTCTTGGACCTGATTTCACAAGAGCACCGGAGCGAAGTAGGAACAACAGAGACCTAAGGAAGCGATATAAAGGTATGCCACTCATTCCTTCTCGGTAGTAGATTCAATGAATGTAACTTAGAGAAAGAGTCATGTCCTGTCATGTTTTGTTCTAGATCCAGGTGGATCTAGGGAGATCAGTTAGTGTCTGCACCTACCGATTTATCTAGTAACACCATGTATGATGGTGAATTCAATGCAGAGAGGCTTGATAACTGGGTCAAACGGATGGAAGTTTATTGCAGTGTGCAACAAATCAAGGATGAGACAACTCAAATCAAATTGACATCGCTTCGATTTGCAAGAAAAGTATTCATTTAGTGGCAAAACAAGTTGAAAAATGGCATGCAACAAGTGGGTAATGTATTTCCATCATGGAAAGTTTTTTGTTTCTGCACTTAGAAAACAATTTTATCCTTTGGGTTATAAAGAGAAGGCTTTAATTGAATGTCAAGGTCTTAAACTAAGAAAGGGACAAACAATGCAAGAATACACAGATGAATTTCGTAAGATGGCATTAATGTTAGGCATTCCATTACATACCCAAGAAACTCTTCTGAAGTATATAGGAGGTTTACTTGCACATATTTGTAACATTGTATTTATGTTTGGACCTATTAATCTTGATGAGGTTTATGTTCAAGCAACATACATTAAGTCAGGGAAAACAGGAGTTGGTGTATCACGGGAATCATCTTCAAGAAAAGAGGGAAAAATGAACTAGAATGGAAAGAAAGCAAATTAAGTGGCAAGAAAGAAAGAGAAGCTCTCTTGCAAGCATTTCAAGAAAGAAGGGCATGATGATGACCATTGTTGGAAATTGCATCTCGAGAAGAGACCAAAGTGGTTCAAAGAAAGGAAAGGGAGGCAAACAACTGCAACAACAACACGACCAACAGACTTGGGATTAGATTCGGATGATGAGTCTAAAATCGCAATGGTTGTTTTGACAGGTAAAATTGGTGATGGATATGATTCTAGAAGTAAAGTGTTTCACATAAGAGTCATAATGAGGCATACTAACGTCGACACATTGATAGATAGTGGATCTCAATCTAACTTGATTTCAGAGGAAGTGGTTAAACAATTGGGATTAAACACTCAGATGAATCATAAACCTTACTCACTTAAATGGATAAGCAACAATCATAAATTGCACATAACAAAGCAATGCACTTTAAAGTTTGCAATTTCATCAAAATTTGTGGATGATGTAATGTGTGATGTGGTGCCACTCAATGAATGTGGAATGGTCTTAGGCAGTCCTTATTTGTATGATCGCAAAAAAATCTTCTATAGGGAACATAATCAATATCACTTAACCAAAGAAGGAAATGAATATGTTGTACATGCTCATCACTTAAAAGAAAATCAATCTCTTCAAGCAATGGAACAATTAAGGAAGGAAACTCATGCAAGAAACACACCTATAATTGGGCCAAATCAAGCAATTGATCTTAAGCATGAACATGAGATGATTGTAGAATGGAAGTTTAATCATACTTTGCTTCAAGATAAGCTAATGTTGTGCAAGTACTACAAACATATTAGCTCGTTTACAATCATATTTCTAGTGTTATCATTGCTAATGTTTTCAACATGGATGGTAGTGGCTTCAGTAAGATGTGACAGAGTACAAGTGGCTAACAATATGTTGTCAGTTGTCATGGTTGTTTTACAATTGATCTTGATGAGACAGGTGCATAGGACAGAGTTTAAAGACATAGAACAAGTGAGGTGGCCTATCCCGCACTTGGTGACTGGTTAATATCCTTTTAAAGGACCAAAAGGTCTTAGTGGGGAGGCATGATCCAAAATGGATCTAGGAACCAAAATGGATACAAGATGGCCTAAAAATAAAAGTTATTGGAATCAAATGAAACCAGTGCCATTGTGTCTGTCTGATCGTATTGATTCCGACCATATAATTTTTTTCTCAAACGAACATCGTATGCGAAAGTTATCGCGTTCTGATCAAATTCCCAAACAGGAAAAAAGTCAATTGGGTCAAAGTCAACGTTGACGTCAGCAGGTACAAAAGGTGACGTTAGCATGATGTCATCATGCTGACGTGGATTCACTAGGAGGTGACACATGTCACTCGAATTTTGTGTTTTTGGGCTGAGTTGGCACTATACGGATGCCATGTGGCAGTCCGTACAGTGACATGGCCCAATGACAAGTTGACACATGGAAATACAGACGACAGCTAGACGTATACAGAAGCTGACATGGCAGGTGATTATATAGTATGGACGATGGACATGGATAGGTACAACAGATGGACATGTGGCAGGTACAACAGTGATGTGGCAGTGTTGACTAGGATGATGCGTTAGCAGTATGAGGCAATCCCAGGGTGACACGTGGCCCAATTAGAGGGCGCCACATGGAACCCCGGATTTGGCCAAGGTTGTTTGGTAAAAAATTTGTTCCACCTCCGGGGGAATCGAACCTGCGACCTTCGGTCCTAGGCAACGGTTTAACAAACTCTGGGCTACCACCTCCGCTATATGTGTGACTTGTTATAGAAACGACACATATGTTATATGAGTTGATAGTGGCGTGGAATGGGGGATAAGCCCCGGTCGGTGGGGACCAGCCCCGACCGACCAGGGGCTGGAGACCAGTGTCTAATGGATTCGGGGGTGTGTGGAGGCTAAGGTGGTTGCCATATGGCCATCCACATAGAACTAGGAGCCAAGACCAGAGGAGTCAGAGCGTGCACACCCATCCCTCGACCACATGGTAGCACACATGTGACCAGGGGCCCAGGGAAAGGTGGTTGCGTGCCCAAATTTTTTCCTAATGTGGATTATTTTCTAAATTTTTGGATTTTTTTTTTTAATTTAAGCCTGTTTTTGGGAGATTTTGTCCATTATTGGAGGATCTGGAGCCCTTTTTGAGGCCAGATCTTGGGGGGAAGTTGGGAGGTTGTTTCCAACTTCATACCTATATAAACTAGAGGTTTTTGGAAGCCTTAGATAGGTTCAAAGAAGTAGAAATGTTGAGGAATTTGATAGTCAAATCCATTTTTATGTAGGGAAGCCATTGAGGAGAGGAACTTTGTGGGCCATTTCCGAGAGCTTCGTTAAACTATTTTCAATGTCGTCAGTTGTGTTGGGTTCTTGAGGTCTAGCAGAACATAGCCAGACCAGTTTGTAATCCATTTGACACTTTTCTAATATACTTTTGAATTTTTGAAGAGAAATAAGAAAGCCTCACCCATTGAGACAAAGCCCCGAAGATGTAGGCGATATTGTCGAACTCCGTTAACAACTTTGTTGTTATGATTTGTTGATTCTTTGTGCTTATTTCCAGATCTGTATATCTTATTATGGATGCCATGTTACATTATTAATTCTTCCTCTTTCTTCAATTCATAAATGGTTAATGAACTCATGTTTTAAAACTCAACTACAGTCTTTAAAATATCTTTTCGGATCAGAGCTCCAAGCTGAAAGTTACGATCCAGAGAACTTTAGGTTTTTTACCCAATTTATCCCTGCATGTTACATGTGTATTCTTTCACTCCCATCACATTTTTCAGGTACCCATAACCCAAATCTGACTTAACCGATGGATTCTATGGTTCATAATATTTCCATCTACTGCTCCTGTGCCCCAAATGGACTTATGAACATGGAGTTATGCCCTCTGGAAGTAAATCTGGTGCCAAAATTTTACCCTTACTGTTTTGGCTATAACTTTCTCATACAAGCTCAGTTTTGCGAAACGTTTAACTCATTGGATAGCTCTTCTCCAAGCTCTTTTATTTGAACTGTCGAGACAAAGTATACCTTGGTACACTTTGATCTCGTGAGTTTGATTGGCTAAAAATGTTGTTTTGGGCCTAAAAAATTCTCCGCAAGTTAATGACCTTCAAAACCACAAAAATTCGCATAAAATTGTTTGTTTTACTACTGTAGCAGCCCTTTAAATTTGAATTGTTGATCTTAAATTGTGTGGAATATGAACCGCTTATCCGTGCTACATCAACCATCGACGATCGATGTTGTTCCTTGGGCGCGCACCACATTTTCCTCGATCTACCGACACGACCGTCAACCATTGCCCTATTCCCCCGACAACCGATTTGTACACAACTCCAAATTGGTCGATTCGATCGTCGACCATCAACGATATTTGTTGGTGAGTGGAACTCATCACTAATTATGTCAATGCCCAAACATCATCCCATCAACAATAAAAAATGCCTGACCATCGACCCATCAGCGATCCTCGACGACTCTCGAAAACACTTTCTCAAATTGATCTACCTGACCATCATCCACTTCTGTTGGTTGACGTGGAAACTACTAATGTGGCACGACATGTCATCTTGAAGTGTTGACTCGAGTGGCATGGCAAGACATGTGTGTTATCACTGAAATTTCATCCGCAAATGGTTACAGGAATCCAGCATCTCCAAACAACTATTAGTTCACCCATGGACCAAAAATGCATTTCCAAAAGGCCCAAAACTATACAATCATCAATAAAATCAGCATGCGTTAAGACTACATAGGGAGCACGCGTACATGTGCCATTCAGAAACGCAAGAAAAAGCGCACATGCGCACGATGCGCGACTGTGGACGCAAAAAACCGCGCATCACTCAAAACGACGCATTTATGATATTGGTCGTCCTCTCATCGACTTCTGGTTCAACTTCCTAGTCGATTTGATACCCAAATCTCGGCTAAATCTGGCTGGGTGGTTGGTCAAAGACCTAAGGGTGCCCTAAATGGACCCTTGTTCACACTAAAAGCTGGTTGAATAATGCCTCAAAGTTATGCTATAAAAGGAAGCCATGGGTGCACTACATTTTCAAGGAATTCATTTGTATTGTTATGTTGTTGATATTCTCTTGGAGGATCCTCTTTCCTCGTCAAGAGTATGCTATCACCATTGCACTTAGCCATTCGTATCACCTCTAGAATGAATGCACTTTGGATTATCTTCACCATTTCATTATAGTTCCTCATTTGTAAGAAGAGCTCAATATTTGGGGGTCCAAGAGCCCTCCCTTGGAGGAAGAGGGGACCCAAAGTCTCCCTTTCTCTTCGGTGTTTTCTTTTCGCTAATACAATCCTTTCCATTGGTGGAATGAGTCTTGTTTGTTCCTTGTTCTTATGTTCTTATGCACTATAATTTAATTGTGTTTATCATTCTTAGTTTAATTCTTTGCTTATATTTTATGCTTTATCTTTCTAAGCCTTTCCTTTACTGTTGGCTTGCCTAGCTGACCCAACTAGGCTTGTAAGCACCATTATTTTTCTCATTTAGGTGACAAAAGAGGTGCAACAGATTGGCGACCCCACTGGGGAAAGGTATCAATTTCCTACCCCATTTGGGTTATTTTAGTTCTTCTTTTTGTTTCTTTAACTTGTAGGGATCATAACCAGCCCAAGCCAACCTGCAAAAGGCCAAGTTCAAAGCTGAGTAGAGAGAATTTCATCCGAATTTTTTTTCACAATCGTGTAACAGACAATGCGTGCATGTTTTAACCCACAGGCGTGTCTTTAGCACACATGCACCAAAACCACTATATCACTCAACGCCTTTTGTGCACCTGCGCCCATAAATCACTTTCAGTTCACACATTGTCACTCAGAGCACCTCTATCTATTCTGAGGCTCACGCACCTGTGCAGAAAAACACACATTGTAATCTTTTTGTGATCTGTGGAAGGTCCATAGCCTTCTTAAAGTTGATTCCATGCATATTGTAATCTGCACCACACTTACATTCCATCTCCATATAAAGGGAATAGTCAAAACGTAGGCACTTAGGGGGTTAAAAATCATTATTTTTCCTCTTTTGCTTTCATGTTGCCACATGGATGGCTTGCTTTGATTAAAGTTTAAGTTGGAATCATTCTACATCACATATAAAACTTGCATTGGGACTAGAAATTGGATATCAATCGTTGAGTATGGTCTTCTCTCGCGCCCCAAAGCGATCTTGAGAATCAGAAAGAGGTTGAAGGAAAATTTCATCTCCCTTAAAAAAGACAAAATCTTTAGGAGATGACAACAACCCCCTCGGGACTCCTCTTAGTTTATTTTTTCAAACACATATTAATATTGTAACGGGCCCATACATGCCCACATGCTACAAAGATAGGATAGTCTTGAAATTTACTTTCTCAGATTAAATTACTAGGGAAGTTTTAAGGTTTTGTAATGGACCCATACATGCCCACATGTCCACAATATAGGATAGTTTCAAAGCTTTCTTAGATTAAATCACATTAGGGATTTAAAGGAATAGTAAGGACCCACATGTCCACATGCTAGTTTCCTAGGGACTTTAAAATTCCGCAAGGTTGTACCAATGACATTTAGTTAATTAGGTAATCAAGACTTGTAAGGACCAAACGAAGTCCACATGCAGCAAGGTGACACCTAAATTATTAAAAATATTGGCACACTTTCTCTTGATTCACACACAAAGTCACTACTCACTCAGTTTCACCTCGAAACGTGGAGGTTAAAGTAAGTTTCCTCCAAAGGGATTCTGAAACACCCCACCCTTTTCTTGACGAAACTCTCCACTCCCACTTAATTTCAATGAGATTGGCTCACACCCCCAATCTCTCAAACAACCACACCTAAAATGTTTCTAAAAAACTGACTAAGTTTTCCTCCACAGGAGGTGCCAAAAGAAATTTTTTAGTCTAGGTAGGATTTCGAGGATAGGCATCCAAATAACTCCCCATTATCTAGTTCTCACATCTTCAAACAATAGAAGTTGTCAAATAGGGAAATTTAAATCCTCCAAGTCAAGTGTTCCTAACACCATAAGGCAGGGAGATACCCGTGAAGGGTTGAAGGCCGAGGTCTGGTTGTTCTGTGCGCCCCCCTTGAGGCACCCACCTCTTGGACGGGATCCAGCCCGTGACCCATTTCTTAGGCCGAGAATATAAATGTCTCACTTTGAAAGAGGTACCTAGTGACCAAATTTTAGGACATCTACCCATGTGGCAATTGTGGGCTGCAATTGCACCTTGATCGGATTTTGTGTGGCTATTGGGAAATATCGCTAGCTCTTTCGGGATATGCACCCTCTACCCCTCATTATAACTGATTACTTCATCCTTCACTAGTTCCTCTTTAGGTGGCTTCAAACCCCACTATTGAGTACTATTGGAAGGTCCAGTGTTGTTTGAGAGGAAGGATGTTACATCTTTTATGACACAAGCATTTGTTTTCTTTGTTCTCCCATGCAGACAAAATCCACCTACCCACATGTATGCTTATTTATCAATTGATTTATGTATGATGTTCTTGTGATTACATACGATCGTGAGAAATATTGTGAAGGTCTAAGTTATACAAAGTCTCTTGTTCATTAATTGCTCTCATCATCATTTGCACACATCCACCTTACTAGTCGGACATCATAGGGGACCCACAGAACCCCCGTCGTTCCATATGCTTGCTAAATCTCCCTCCCATTCTAGGGGGAGCTCCTAGTCTTTCCCACTCATCGACCATACTTCCCCACACCCCTGTGAGTGCTACTTTCTTGGGATCAACTTTGCTTGGTTCCACTTTGCTTGGGTCCACTTCCCAAGGTCAAACATCCCCACACTCTCCTTTCCACAGAAGCAGGGGGGAAACTTCTTCTCAAGGGGGAAGTACAAACCCACCTAGTCCCCCTCGAGGGTCAGGTATGCAAACCACTCACACTATGGCTGGAACTAATCCCCCGCCACCACCTCAAATGCCATACCTGGCTTCCCTCAACATACCGGATCTGACTAAACTCACCAATGATCCTATACTGCACAACCCCACATGGCCAACAATGCCTACCAAACTGCCTTCAGACATCCCCAAGTTTGAAGGAAAACTGGGAGACGATCATGCCAACCATATCATGACCTTTCACTTATGGTTGTCTTCAAACAACATCACGGACGATTCCGTCCGATTGAGGTTATTTCAATGTACACTCACCGGCCCATCAACTAAGTGGTATGTAGAAGAAAAATCTAGGTCCCATGTGACCTTTGAATCCTTGGCCAAAGCATTCTTGGTCTTCTTTCAACTACCAATTCGTCGTGACAATGGCCTTGAACTACTCTCGAAATTTAAACAAACCTCTGCCATGTACATCGCTGACCACATTCATGAATGGTGTCGGCAGCATAGTCTCTGCAAAGTTTAAGCTACTCCACAACAATGTCTCAATTGGTTCCTCAAAACACTTGTTTCCCTCATTGCCAAAGATGTGGCCGCCACCTTCCCCCATTCTGAAGAATAAGCCATTATCAAGGCCCAACAGTTCGAACTCATTTACTCACAGTCAAGGTACTTGTATACAGTACTATCTGATGCCCCGAGACCCGTGCCATTCAGCCAGGACAAACTTGTGATGTCTCACTCAGCGGATGGATTGATTGGTACCACTACACACCACAATTCACATCCCCAACAACCACCAATGTATGGAACCCCTCAATATCCACCTGCATACAGTGGACCCCCTTATTATAATCCTCCCCCTTATCCACAATCCTACCCCTTGACCTTTCCTCCGCCCACTAGCGGACCACCGCCAACACCCACAATACGCCCCATAGCTCAACCTAATTCTGGTACCCCCTCCACCTTTGCTTACACCCTAAGCACTAGTGAAACCACCACGCCTTCATATGCATCCTATAGATCATTACCACAACATAATCCATACTTTCCATTTCCTAGCCCCCCCCCCCCCAGCCTATTCCTTCACCACAAGGACAACCACATGCTGGGGTTAACTTTTTTCAACCATCTCCCATTTAGCAATACCAAAATTTTGAACAACTGAATACGGCTAATCCATCCCATCAGTGGAACAATGCCAGAAAGAAAGGGAAACACTGAAACAATAATAATCCCGGACCAAGAGGAAACCAGAACTAACCTGCAGGGGGCAACCAGAACCAGGGGAACCAAAACCCTCAAGGGGGAAATAACAACAAACACCAAGGAAAGAATAGCAACAATATTCAGACAAACTTCCCTTGTGCCCTTTGTGGTGAGTATGGCCATTATACTCACCATTGCCCCGAAATCACAGACTTCAAACAGATGAAAGAATCTGGTAATGGACCACATCCGCCTGCCCCCCAGCAAGCCCCACAACAATATGTGCAGCACCCACCCCCGGGCGTGTTGCAAAACCCCATACCACATCAAGGGGTGATGAACACCCAACAAGATATGCACCCTGCCCCACCACAGGTAGGACCATATCACAACCCAGGCACTTCGGCAGATCGAACTATCCTCCTCACTAGTGAGGAAGAGGTCCTTCTACAAACGCGCAGTCATCAATATAGTGCACCCTCTAACCTGACTCCCACTACCTCAGAGGCCACCCCAGTCACGACTGGCCCACCTTTGATGATTCTGCGCCCTAATACTGAAACACCTCTTTGCATCCCTCACATCCCATTGGGAAGGAATGTCGATAACCCTCAAGCTAGGGCATCCCACAATTATAGTCTAGTCGACGACTTGGCCCAATCCCCCACTGCCATGTCAGTCTTAGAAGTTATTCAAACCTATCCTACTCAACGAAAGTCATTACTTTCCACTCTAGGGGCAGTCGACCCTACTGATACTCGACTCATCACATTTGATCTCGACAGTGGAGAACCCCATCTCCCTACTCTTGTCACTTTTCAAATATCGGTTAAAATCCGTAACATCACCGTTCACCGCTACATCATTGACGAAGGTGCATCCACATGCATCATGTCCAAAACCATTTGGCAGAAACTTGGCTCTCCAGAGCTAATACCATCTGCTATTACTCTGAGGGCTTACAACGGATGACCCTCATCTCCCGAGGGGCTCTTCCAAAATGTTCCCGTCGAACTCGGGAGAAAACCTATCCTTATTGACATTGAGGTTATCAATTCCTCACTCGACTACAATATTTTGTTTGGTCATAGCTACATGTATGTTATGAAGGCAGTCGCCTCTTCTGTGTTCTGAACCATGATGTTTCTCCATAACGGAAAAATCATTACCATTGATCAAGTATCACATTATGAGCCTAACCCTTCATCCAACATCGACAACATCCTCCCTTTCTTCCACACTAATCCATATGCCTATCCACTCATCGAGATGGGCCCCAGAATTTTTAAGGACCCATCCTTACTAGGGACATACCACGAAGCACCACCACTCATCCATCCTTCCACACAAGTATGTGTCGTCTCCACCAAAGGAACGACAACTGAAGATACTCTCCCTCCCACCGAGGCCCCTTTCATCCTTGACGTCCCACTAGTCACATAACTCCTTCCTCAGGAATCTCCTGGACCCCGTCACCTACACCATTCCCTTCCCTGGGCCCCTTTCCATCCTCAACCCCCGGGGGGCATTGCTTTCATCTAACGCTCAGGTACACATGCTTACATTCACATATTATTGAATAACTGTTATATGCTCTTTCTCTTCAGATATTGTTCACGCCGAGTATTCGGTTTTCATGTGTGCAAGTACTTGATCATTACACATCAGCGGTATCCTTCCAGGTATATTATCGACACTGGCATGTAGTCATTCCCTTTGAATATCAAAATGCATCTCCCAGTCACACCCTCCGATCTTTGCCTCTAGGATCCCTATATCCGGCTCTGCAGTACTATCACCTCCACTGCATTTCGGCACTGACACCCGGTAGCACTCTCCCCCACATGAGTTGTCCCATTTATAGTCCCCTTAACACTTTGACACTCATGTTGTTTTCACCCTTTAGGGATGGGAGTCCTGATAGTCTTACGCATCGTCGAGAACTAGCCACATACCCCTTCTCCTCATTTTGCTAGCCTACCCAATGGACTCCCAGATTACTTCATCATGGTTCTAGTTTTGACTGCATCTCCACAGTATCATTAACCATCCATTTCACCCACCATCAGTTTTCCCATCTGCAGATTGTCCTCCATACATTTCCCTAATACAGAAACCTGCCTACGGGGCCCCCACCCTCCACTTGTTTTTCGATCATCTTGCGCCCTCATCAGTCCAAGCCATCTGACATTGGGGCACCCATTTCTGTATCTGCACAGTTATCCCAACTTATTTTTTATTCTTTTGGTAATTGTACAAACCCTTTTTCCACATTTTCATAGATTTTTGTTGTCTCCTTTAGCGAAATTCCTTTCCTCGACAAAGAAAACCTTGTCACCCTTGGTTGGGGAATTTTTCACTTCCCGACATCAATGACATTATCCATAAACCCCGAGTATCCGACAACCCATACACCTTTTGATCTCTGTGTTTATCCATTTTGTCATGCCTCTGGCACAATTTACCATCATCTAGTTGTCCCCCTGGCACTAGATTCAGTTTCACGGTTGCTGCCACTTTACATCTCTCCCCAACCAACAACAGTCTTGAGTCTCAATACTCCTAGACTTCGTCCATGTTACTCATCAGTTCCTGATTTTATCCAAGTGGATTCCGTGAAGCCCTCCGCTTCGTGAAGTCACGTCTCCCTTTTTGTCGACATCAACACAATTTCCAGAAGGGCGACTGTATCTTGACTCTCATTACCTTTACAATGAGGAGTCTCAGACGGCATAGGGAAAACCACCATTGTTCTCTGTTGTCGTTGACCCCCTTAACATTCGACTTCAACACTATCTCATGTTACGGTGGGTCTTACTTTGCGACTATTGCATTTGTTTTATCTTAGCCGAAGACCTCTGAAATTTGATAGACTATCAATTTCTGCACATTCATCGACACTTCCCACATGTGTCCTTACTTATTTTTTCAGAGCTTGTTCACCATCAAAATTGTCCTTTGTTATTATCAAACCTCCCTAGAGGGTGTTACAGTGATCTACGTCCACAACAACTTCAGTCACTGTATTTTTAGTTACATGACATGAGCATGGGGCATGCCCGCCTCATTTGTACACAGTTTTATTTTTTCCACACCTTCGGAAAAGCTTGGGTCCTATAGGTCCCCCCCTCCTTCCAATGGATCGCTCTTGATAATCCTCACAATGCTCTTTCTTGCACATGTACTATCAGTAGAAGAAACATTGATGTATTTTGGCTATACGTATGCTCCTAACCTCACACATCAGGGGGCATCTGTTATCACTGAAATTTGGTCCACAAATAGTTACAGGAATCCAGCATCTCCAAACAGCTATTAGTTCACCCATGGACCAAAAGTGCATTTCCAAAAGGCCCAAAACTATACAATCAACAATAAAATCAGCATGCGCTAAGACTACACAAGGAGCGCGCGCACATGCTCCATTCAGAAATGCAGGAAAAAGCGCACATGCGAACGATGCGCGACTGTGGATGCAAAAAATCGCGCATCCCTCAAAACAATGCATTTATGATATTGGTCAAACTCCCACCCACTTCTGGTTCAGCTTCCAAGTCGATTTGACACCCAAATTTCGGCTGAATCCGGCTGGGTGGATAGTCAAAGACCTAAGGGTGCCCTAAATGGCCCCTTGTTCACACTAAAAGTTGGTTGAATAATGACTCAAAGTTATGCTATAAAAGGAATCCATGGGTGCACTACATTTCAAGGAATTCATTTATATTGTTATGCTGCTGATATTCTCTTGGAGGATCATCTTTCCTCATCAAGAGTATGCTGGCACCATTGCACTTAGCCATTCATATCACCTCTAGAATGAATGTGCTTTGGATTCTCTTTACCATTTCATTATAGTTCCTTATTTGTAAAAAGAGCTCAATATTTGGGGGTCCAAGAGCCCTCCCTTGGAGGAAGAGGGGACCCAAAGTCTCCCTTTCTCTTTGGTGTTTTCTTTCCACTAATACAATCCTTTCCATTGGTGGCATGAGTCTTGTTTGTTCCTTGTTCTTATGTTCTTATGCACTATAGTTTAATTGTTTTTATCATTCTTATTTTAATTCTTTGCTTATCTTTTATGCTTTATCTTTCTAACCCTTTCCTTTACTGTTGTCTTGCTTAGCTGACCCAACTGGGCTTGTAAGCACCATTATTTTGCTCATTTAGGTGACAAAAGAGGTGCAACAATGTGAATGTTGGCGTGGCATGACACGTCATCACCCTCTTTCCTTCATCTTCCATCGGTCAATTCTCTTGGGTAACCCGAACACTTTGTCGAATTCATTCGATGCCCAACCATCGGTGTATTGGTCATTGGTGACTTTTGTTGCTTGATTTGAAAAACTTTGTCGAATCGACTGATTCCCAACCACCGGCCCACCAGCCATCGACAATTGAAAATACTTCACGAGATACCACTGACGCCAACCATCGTCCATCGACGATTAGAGATGTCCTTTGGTTGAACCAATTTCTTCACCATTTCGATTGACCCGATTATCGGTTGTCGGTGATTTCTCTTGGAAAATTTCCATACTTAGAAATTTTCCACCAAAATCCCCGACGAATCTAAGTCATTGATTTGGTAAACCTTTCAAATGGACGGAACCTTATGAATTTTTAAATTTTTCATAGTGAATCTTGGTCATCGATCTTGAGATCAAAAGAGATCTCGGTCATCGATTCACCAAATTTCTTGTAACTCTATAGGCGACCATTAAAACTTGAATTTCGACCATTCTAGGTTGAATTTCTATTTGGAACTTTACTGCTCTACTTCATTAACCTTCTTAAACCATTCAGAGTCATTCAAACTCGGATTTTGCCCACATATTTGGGGATTTCTCTCTAAATTCTTCGTTTTTCCCAAATTTGTCACAAACAAAATCCACAACAAGGAATTTCACCAATTCGCACTCATTCGAGCCCATCCAAGCCCGATGTTTGAACCAAAGGATTTGATACCATAATGTAACGTCCCCCATCCCAACCGAGGGATATTACGGTGCATAATACTCTTAAAAATGAAATTTCTGCTAATTAATTTAATTCTTTTACATCTAAATGATTTCATGTAGCTTTCAACTGCAAATTAAAAATATATCTAACTGTTGTTCCATGTCATGCATTTATTCATCTACAACGTACTAAAATAGACATGAATGCAACTAATAAACTTCATTACAACAACATATAAATCATTCTCAAATACATAGAGTTCGTGCACAACAATTTAACTCATAAATACAAGGCAAAATAGATAAACACTTATCTTTTTAAAATGGTTGTGCAACCATCTGCTTGGGACGGACATTCCACCCAACCATAGACTGAATGTTCCAAATATCAACAACTAGTCACCCCCAAGATGAGGCTAGTAATCCACAAAAGAGGGTGGTCTCTCACTGTCCACTCACAACTCATAAAACTCACAACCCATTGATATCTTGCTACAACTATCTCGATTTTCCACCAGCTATCTTACTCTTGAATTGCCAAACCCAAGGAATGTACCCCTTCATTGATCTCAGTCCCTTAGGCATCCCATTCATTTATCAGGGCCTCTCTAGCACATGTAGCTAGGAATATCTCAGGTGGGAACCCAAGGGAACTTGCTACTAGGAAAACTACCAGCAAACAACATCAAACACTTGTTATTACAGTGCAACTAGCCCAGGAGTTCACTCTTCAGGCCTGAAAACCTGGTTCTTCAGTTTCCAGCTCAAAATGTGCTCCAATACGATCCATCTTTCTCTCGAATTCTTCCTCCATGGTTGCACCAACTCCAAGCTCTCTTTCTTCCTCTCTACGTGCTCCTCGTGCACAAAACCTTACTTACTATTCATTGTTGTCCCAACCCATACAAATTTCTCTCATTTGGATTTCGTGCTTGACACGCACACTTCCCCAAGATGATTGTACTCAACCCCCATGTGCCTAATAACTTTAGGATGTGACTACTCACACCCACCCTCTTACATGTATTCAATGATTGGCTTTCCAAACACTCAATCATAAATTGGAAGGTTCATATACAAATAACAATTTTAGGAAAATGGGTTGAATTAATATACATGGTTATTTCCCCCTTGGACCCTCTCTTGATCATTATCCTAGACTCTTCCCTCTCTCGTGGATTAATTCAGACACCATCTCTTGTCCATGTCCCCTTAGCAACCAATATCACATTTTATTATTAAAACATAGAAAAACATTTTGCATATACATCGCTTTGGTCGTAGCCACATATTATATCTACATTAAGCATTAATTAAACTAGGGATTACAGTGGGGATGTTACAGTGAGATTCACTAAACCAAAAAAAATTCACGATGAGAGCAATAACTTTGTACCAATTTATATCTCTTTTCAATTTGAAATCCTTTTCTTTTCCACTTGATTCAATGACTTATGGATTACACAAATACAATATATAAATATGAGGAAAGAGGGAACCCATGTCTAAAACCATTAACAACTGTGAAAAAAGGGATGGACTCGCCATTACCAATGAAGCTATCAATTAGTTGATTAGTTGTGAATGCAAAGTTTCACCCTTACAATCTAGTTCAAATATAATTTAAACATTTCCTTAACCTCACAAAGAAATGGATAGAAATGGATGATTTACTCAATCAAATGCATTATTCATTATACATGTTGAGTTTGATGACCATATCATTCCTTTTCTTTGTGATGTTATCATGGATTTCATCTTAAACAATAATGATACTTTAAAAATATATTTCTTGGGGGGATGAAACCTCTATGTTCTTTTATATAATCTTACAAATTATTCTGTTCAATCTTGGTTCCATTATTTTTCGACACACTTTGTAAGATAAATTGCAAAAAGAAATTGGGGAAAACCTTGAAAAGTTTTAGGATAACCTTCCCATGAAATTATTCAATTTTGGGACCTTATTTGGGTTCACGGAATTGATAATATCTTTGAATTATTTTGTTATTATTGAGGTTATGGAATTGATGGTGTTCTTCCTCTTGAACTATGGGGAATATATATTGACATTTCATCTTGGTCAATCAAACGTTTCAAATATAAGTTTTTTAAATGAGAAAAATATTTCAATTTTATTACAGGAAATATGATAGGTTTCTACTATATGTTGTTGTAATCTCGTAATCTCATGTACTATATGTTGTTGTAATCTCGTAATCTCATGAATGCAATTTTAAAATTTTCATGCATTGGATTACATATAAAAAACAATTGTATAAAATATTAGGTTTTAAGTTCCACTATGCTTCTTCTGTCAATTAAGACATTTTAAACTAAAAGTTCATGTCTCTTTCTAGAATCTATAAATTTAATTTTGATCATTCCACTCTTCTATTTTGTATTGGATTTCCTTTAGCCTCTCTTCCCATTCATTTTTTTTTTTTTAAAGAAATCAACATAATTATTCTTTTCCCATGCATTGATATTTTTTTGATATTTTTTTAAGTTTTTTTGAGAGCTTTTTATTTAAACCCAAGAAAAAAAAATAAATGTATATATATATATATATATATATATATCAAATCCTAAACAAGATATTCCCGATATTAACATATTAAGTTGTTAATTCTTTCCAATTCAAGCCACATAAGATTGAACTAAAAAGAAACGTGGCCAAAATCTCGAGGTATAACAACCTACAAATAGATCGGCATGTGATTGGAAGTAACATTGGAAATTATTCCAAAAGATAGAGAATTAGGAAGATGTCTTGGATTAAAAAATATCCAACCTCATTATAATGAAGCATGCACTCATACTTTTATTTGTGAAGGTATACCTTCCCCTTTTTAGCTTGATGTCTACAAGACTCCACAATGATATAATGTCTTAAACTAATCTTCAATAAAAGTCTCTTAAAAACATACCTTTTTTTTCATTAGAATCAAGATCTAAATTGAATTATATAATCATAATATGATTGAATAGATGTCAATGGAAAAAAGAGGATAGATGGTCATTATTAATTTTTCCTTAATTAACATAAATGTTGATGATCTTAAATCTCTAACTAATTACAAAGATAAAAATATAAGTAATATGAAAAATGGATATCTTTTCCAATACAAATATATTTGAATCCCAATCCCAAAATATTGCAAGCCTCCTAAAGGATCCATTACTCTCAAAACAATCCATTCCTTTGTTTAAAAATAGGAACTAGCTTTTTCAATAAAATTGTTATTTACTTTTATGTCATGAAGTAAAATTAGCTTTGTTTTTTCCAATATTGTTCAATTATTTTATGTTTTTTCTTTTGTTTTTTACCTCCTAAACTTTTACAATTTTATAAAAGGAGTTTCATCACTTATCTAATTTAATTTTGTGTATGTTATGATAAGTGTTGTAGTAAATCTGCAGTAAGGGTAAACAAACTTGTATGTCAAATGGTTTTTCTAGATCACACACAAAAATGGGTAAAAAGCACATAAAACTTACTTTTAAAAATGGATCCACATTCATTTAGATCTTACTCTATCATAAAATAAATAAAACAGAGAACATACTAGGTGAAAAATGAAGTAGATGTATCCAAAGAATGTGATCAATCTCTATACCCAATGGAAAAATAATAAAAATAACACATGTGATGAAGTTGATGAAGACAATAATCATCTGGTGGCCTCTTCATGGGAGGGTTCTTCTTATTTCACAAGTGTTTGGAAAATGTTATGCTTCTCCTCTTTGATGGCTGAAAGTAGCAATGGTGAAATGGGGCCAAAAAATGAGTGGAAATTCTGACAACACTTCTTTACTTTCAAGTGAAGATCATCTAGAAATGGGTGAGATCTCTATTTTATAGGAAAAATAGTGGTTATTCTTGATAGGGTGAAAATAATAAAATATATTATTCGACCAAATCAATTGTAACTATTAATTTGAATTTTTCCTTTTATTTAAATAAAATGAAGAAGAGAAAAATCATAAAAGGAGATTTAACTTTAATTAAATGGAAATAACACTAGCAAAAATGTTTTCCTAAATTATTTGACGAAAAATAATGTAAAAGCGGGTGTAGATATAGTACACATAAGGTACGAATGATGTAATCTGGTAAGGCTTAGCCTTTTAAATTAGATTTTCAATTTTGTGGTGATACCAATAAGTGTTTATTCTATAATATTAACTACATCCCATCCCTTCATTCTTGACAAACTTCCTTCTTTGACTTGTTTATGATTTATTTTTCCACTCCTTTTCAAGGTTTTAGAATCCTCATTTGAAGATTTTTTCATTAAGAAACAACCAATATTCTATATAAGATTTGAAAAGTCATATGCCATATTTTCTAAGTGCTAATTACTAGCCCCAGGAGGTTGAAATCACTACATTTCCTAAGTGGCAAGTTTGAATAACGTTTAACATAGGAAATGACCATTTTGTTGGTATTTTATACAATTTGGTTTTTTATTATCATTAGTAGTGGATATTTATTTAATGGGTTCAATAACCTTTATTTTGGTGGGGTTCATTACTAATTCCCTTAATACGTCCCCTTAATTTCTTACTTATGCCCTTAGGGTTAAATCATTAGTGCTTCTTCTTCTCCTTTGGTTTCATTTTCTTATTTTAGGGCTAAATCATTAGCACCTCTTCTTTTTCTTCTTCTTCTTTTTTTTCTTTTTTTATACACTGGGGGAATCGACAACTCGCAATTGTAGTGACTTAACTTAATTAAACCCAAAAATTCATACAATTAAACATGAAATTCCTTTCTCATTTCATAAGTAATTCATTAACCATCATATAAGCATATAATATTCAGCAGAATTTAAATTTTATATACAACATGAAAATAACTTACATAATCATCGCATAACTCAACAAATTCATAAATAAAATACCTCTTTCTGATGCTAACTCTCGTAGATATGGTTGTCCTCTCTGTTGCCTTGCCCAGCCTGCTGCTTGACCAAACCCTGCCCAAAAACCGACTAACCACCCAGCCAGCTAGGAGCAGCCTGTCCGGCTCCCTAGCTCCAGGATACCGTAAGGAATCCTGGCCCCCGTGCCCAAAAACCCCAGCAACCCGGTGCCCCCTGCAATGATTCACAAAAAATCCAAATATCAAACTCCCCACACCAGAAAAATATGTCAAACAGAAATCAGTCCCCCCTCCCAAAATGCTTCCTCCCTCTAAAAATCATAATCCCTTCTCCCGTAGGACTCTTCCCCGTCATATCTCCCCCTTCACCGACTTTCCTCCCCTCCATTAATTACCTTATCCCCTCCTTTATTATCTTATCCCCTCCTTTATTACCTTATCCCCTCCTGTCATATGTAAGTCTTTTAATTAAATAAATTAAAATTATTAAGCCCTTTTAATTCCTTAGCCATGTCATTGAATGTGATATGTAATCAATCAATTAATTAATCAATCAATCAAAAGTTATAAACAATTAATTAATAAATAAATAATATTATTAATACTAATCATTGTTTAACTAAAACCATATTAGGACAATTAATTATCTAATTAATTTAACCAGGGTTGTTACATACACCCACCCTTCAGGAAACTTCGTCCCCAAGTTAAGGTATCTCATGATACAAAGGAAAAGAAACATGGTTCACACATTCATGACAATTAACCGACACTATTAGTAAGTAAGCCAAGAAACTCATACATACTAGTGTACATGTACAAGAAATGCATGTGTAGCTAGCACATACAAGTCTCGTGCATGTACTAATAATCAATAACTATCACCCTTATAGTATTTTATGTATGCATCCAGTCCAATCAACAAGACTATTCTTTTATAAAAGACAATAAA
>ML780944.1:200286-274974 GCA_009831015.1 Picea engelmannii | reverse complement strand
ATATATATATATGTATATATATATTCAGTTTAAATTAATTAATTTAAATTTTAAATCCCTAATTTAAAATAAAACCTAATTTATTTAATTTACCTACTATCAGAATTGTTTATTATTATTATTATTATATATATATTAAATAATAAAATAACAATAAACTAAAATAATAATAAAAAAAAATAGAATAAAACATTTACATTATAATTAAAAAAAAATAAAAATAAAGAAAAATTAAAATAATAAATGAATAAAAATAATAAAAAAAATCTAGAGTCGGGCAGTGGGTCCTCGCATGAGGCCCACGTGCCCCCCTCTCCTCTGTTCTTATCCCCTAACCCTAATTTCCTCATCCT
The DNA here is from genome assembly GCA_009831015.1 of Picea engelmannii. Lineage (NCBI taxonomy): Eukaryota > Viridiplantae > Streptophyta > Pinopsida > Pinales > Pinaceae > Picea > Picea engelmannii. The sequence goes on along the minus strand of ML780944.1, from coordinate 274,621 downwards.
TATCTCTTCGAACCCTACCCTTTCTTCCTTTTCACATTTTTTTTTTTTTTTGAAGCGTTCAGGGTGAAGGATGAGACCAGCGGCCATAGTCATCTCCTTGCTAGGTCGACCCTGGTAACTCGTGTTACAGGAAAGGAGGGCATGTCGAGCACATGGCGCGTTCCCTCTGCTCCTCGATAGCTTGGTGTTTGACTTGTATGAGTATGTGGTCCGATTATTTTCCTGAAAAATCTTTCTATCCTTTTTCTCTGTTGTTTTGTGTGTTAGGTGGAGATTTTCTGGGGGGTATTATTTTCTTAAAATTTATAGGCCCTTATTTTCTCTGAAAGTACAGTAGATTTACATATACTAACCGATTTCTAGATTTCTTAGGATGTGTTTATGTTACCAAGCAAACACTGATCTGGTGATGAGATTTTATACCGAAGAAATCCAGAAATTTGGCATTGTTTTGGCTTGATGAGAATGGCATGTAATAGTTGTTGAGAATATGTTGTTTTTTTTACGTGTAGTGCATGATATTTAACCCTAACAGGTTCCTTCCTTAGCGCTTGGTTTGAGTGTTTCCCTTGTGACTCGATCTCAGGCTTTCATGTGATCAAAATAGGGTTTGGTTGTAGTGTTGTCAACGATTTATAGAGTTGGGTCCGATAACCAAACCCTAAAACTTTATCCTTCTTTGTTTTATCTATACAGGTGCGTAGTGCAATGAACTATTGATCCCCTGGGCTCAATCCTCGTGGCGTTGTGTGGTGCGCACGGCCTTGTCTTGTGTTGTGCACAGGTCATGCTCCTTATGGGCTTCACGTTCGGCGCTTGTCCTTTGACGCATGGTGCAATATTAATCGATCTCCCCTGGTGGGTTACCTCCTCGTGGATTCTGTTGAGTGTTGGGTATGTGTGTTGACATGCAACTTTGACAATTTTTGTTCGCGTCTCCTTTGTGAACTCCTCCTTCGTGTCTCTTGATGCCTGGCACTGGTGTTGGTGTACTGCCTCATGCGCTCGTCGACCTGATGCGTTGGGCTCCATCGTGGCTTGGCCTTGGTACCTCTAAAATCTAGATTCAAATAGGCCCGCCACCTCTCCTCTCTCTCACTGGTCGAACCCGAGGGCTGGGCGAAAGAAACCAAAGCTTGGTGGCTTGGGTAGAGCGCATCGCTTCGTAGCTTGGAGGTAGAGCGTTTTGCACAGTCTTTTGGTTCCTTGTGGACTTCCTCCTTGCCTCTCACCTCTATTCCTCTGCTGCCCAGACCCTCCGGTCTCCCTATATCAATATTTATCTACATGGGCTGAGGTTGATTCCGCACAAGTAATCAAATCTCCAATCCGTGGAGCCCATCGAAGGTTATTGCGCAAGTTAACATTTCCGGTCAAACGAAAAACAATTGCTAGATTTAACTCCAGATCACCGAAGTAGGAAGAAATTTTCGAATATTCGGTCATATATATGCTTTAGAATATTGTTCTTCGAATAAAATTAGGGAAAATCAAATAAAAGCCCTAAATCGATCTTTATCTGAAGATGCCATTATATTTGTTGAGGAAGAACACCCATTTCTATTTTTTGGCATACAAGCTTCTACAGGGAAGGACATGAATACATACATTGTAGAAATAAAATTCTGTCGATCGAAGCTAATCACAGTTCAGTAAAAGGGAAAGGAGAGGATTGTCGGTAAAACTGATATGGCTGCCCTTGCCCTTGTCCAGGAAGTTGTCATTCCTTCTTAGCACCTTGTGTGGGCTAACTTGCCACTTGGTATGTGATACGCCTATGTTGGTAGGTGGTTGCTCTTCAATTACGTTTTTTTTTTTTTTACTATTACTGCAATGATGCTATGTAAAAAACAATTGTTGTTTCTATCATAAATTCCACTCATAATTTATTTTTTTAAATAAGAGCATTATGTACCAATTATGTTGTCATGACTCTTCTAGGAAGAAATTTTAATTGTTTTTCTACCATGCCATCTGGTGCCTCAACTTAAATTAACCTAATATGTAGGAACCATATGTAGGAACCAAAAATTTACTAATCCTAAAAATTTCATATGCTTAATATAGTTTCCATTGAAAGGTCCTATTTTTGGTGTTGCATTGTCCTTAGTTTCAATGTTGCAATGTCAATAGATGTGATTAAAATCATTCTAACAGCCAAATGTAGAGATTGGGGAAATAATCCATGGCTGAGGAAACAGTCCACGAGCTGCCTTGATTCAAATCTATGAGAATTTGTCTTGATTTAAATTTATGCACAAATTTTGTAACTTATATCCACTGTGGAGGAATATCTCTATTCATCTAAATATATACAATGGCAGTGTGAAAGTTCCTTCCTTTCACCACTTGATTTCTCTGATGGGAGGTATATGTCTATTTATATGCAGTCATTTATACTTATGTTTAGAAGTTCAAGGGCAGAGCATAATTATTTGGGGAAGCATTATGTATAAGTATATATATAGATCTGCATATATACTAAAAAAAATAATTGTGTGCTTGGCTTGTAGGTTAGGTGGATCTAGAGTTGGAGTTGGAGCTTGGCCCTCAGGCCCAGATTTCAAACTAAGGCTCTGATACCATGTGTAGTGACCTAACTTAATTAAACCCAAAAATTCATACAATTAAACATGAAATTCCTTTCTCATTTCATAAGTAATTCATTAACCATCATATAAGCATATAATATTTAGCAGAATTTAAATTTTATTTACAGCATGAAAATAACTTACATAATCATCGCATAACTCAGCAAATTCATAAATAAAATACCTCTTTCTGATGCTAACTCCCGTAGATATGGTTGTCCTCTCTGCTGCCTTGCCCAACCTGTTGCTTGACCAAACCCTGCCCAAAAACCGACTAACCACCCAACCAACTAGGAGCAACCTGGTGCCCCCTGCAATGATTCACAAAAACTCCAAATATCAAAATCCCCACACCAGAAAAATGTGCCAAAAAGAAATCAGTCCCCCCTCCCAAAATGCTTCCTCCCTCCAAAAATCATAATCCCTTCTCCTGTAGGACTCTTCCCCGTCATATCTCCCCCTTCACCAACTCTCCTCCCCTCCATTAATTACCTTATCCCCTCCTTTATTATCTTATCCCCTCCTTTATTACCTTATCCCCTCCTATCATACATAAGTCTTTTAATTAAATAAATTAAAATTATTAAGCCCTTTTAATTCATTACCCATGTCATTGAATGTGATATGTAATCAATTAATTAATTAATTAATCAATCAAAAGTTATAAACAATTAATAAATAAATAAATAATATTATTAATATTAATCATTGTTTAACTAAAACCATATTAGGACAATTAATTATCTAATTAATTTTACTTAATAATCCCTAAGCATCTATTTAACCAGGGTTGTTACAGCAGTTCTCGTACACGCGTGACACATGGTCGATACCCGTCTGCTACCACTATAACCCCAAGTGCGCCACACAGCCCGCAAGCATGGATCACAAGTAAATCGGGGTGAGAATCGAACTTGAGACCTCCTTTACATATTTCCTTCCATTTACATGGCACATGCCAATCGGTCTACACCTCTGCGGGCCATTAGCACATTTTCTTGTTCCTTATTCCATTTTCTTATTTTTTAACATTGTGTATCTAGTGTAATATAATTAAATTTGGTTATATAAAAGTTTAAGTAATTAAAGAATTAAGAACTATTCATAATTTATTTAATATTTTGTTATTGTTTCCATATATATAAACAATGAGTGATAGATAATAGATAAGGGTTTATATTAAGAAAGGGGATGTGGTAGAGTTGAACAACTATAACAAAAATAGAGTTTAGATCAAGATCATAGATCCAAAATTCAAAAAAATGAATGATATTCCACCTAGAGGGACAAGATTCCCTAGTGTACTTTATTCTATCATGGTAGGTTACAAATTGTTTGAGAAGACTAACTACATGACAAAACATGAAATAACAAGATAAGATAAATACTAGATTCTAGGCCCATTATGGGTTTTTGTTAGTTGATGCCTCCTTGTTTCACATGCCTATGTGACCTTGCAATGCTAGTAAACAAGTGTCATAGCATGAAGAGTCTTTCCTTAGTATAGTTCCGGCTTGGATATTTGTTGAGGATCCTCATAAGCCTAGGATGGTTCTATCATAGGAGAAGAATCTACAAGAGAAATAGTGTTAACCACACTATCTAGAAAGCCAAAATGGACCACAATTCACCCATAATATTCTTTAACAAGTCAAATTGAATTGGAAATTCCAAATTTTTATTGTGCTAGATTCCCATAAATGCCTCTACCTCCTTCTGCCATTCCTCTATTTCAACCACATGTCTTGTTATGTCTATAACATAATTATCCCTTATTGCATTTTTATGTTGTGTTTTTTTCTCAAATTCAGAATGTTTCCTATCCCATTGGATCTTGGCACTGATAATACCACACTAAGCTTCAACCACATCCTTAGTGCACCATTTTAGTCTTTTTTAAAACCTCCCCAGTTCATAGAGGACACAACCTCCACTTTTATAGTGGCAATGAACCGAGGAACCTCGAACAAAGTTGTAAGGAAACCTGTAACAAAACCAAACATTTTAGACTTGTAGGGAGGACATGAGCTTAGGGAAAGAGGAGAAATACTTTGTATTTCTCATACCATGTGTCTTGTTGTGATATCAAAATATCTAGAAGCAAAGAAAAGCAAAACCACAATCTCAATAGTGACTAGAGAGGACATCTATCAATTGAATGCAATCCACATTGTTTTCCAAACTGCACAAGCACAGACCTCATAATGTTTCACATAAGTGGGAGGTAGAGCCTAGTAGAATGCCATTGGTTCTTAAATGACCTTCTCTTCAAACTTAAATTACTCACCGTGAGGGTGATTAATGTATATCTCGTCAATACCATGGAATCATTATAGGGGGAGTTGGAAAGAGCACCCCCAATTTGTATTACAACATCCCAAGTTTAGTCGAAAGCCTAGATTGGCTTGTTCACCTGTAATGAGTTTTGTTGCCTCAAAACATGGAGAAATTCAAGCTTGTCAAAGCCTCATGATTCTTGAAGGATTATATGCACTAAGCAAGATAAGTTTGGCTACATGGGAATGGATTGCAATGAATTGTTCTTAGGATGATCATAGAGTCTCCCACCATTAATGTCATGCAAATCCCTTAATCCTTTAGAAGTAATAGACCTTTGAAGAGAGATAAAACCTCAATTTCATTTTTTGAGGAGATCATATCCCCCCAAGCATATTTTGTTTCTTTTTTTTAAAGGAAATTGGGAAATATTTTTATTAAAAAGACTACAGACAAGTTGTAGTAAAGGAGGAAATACATATATATATATGATATTTCAGACCTTCAAAAACTAGCAGTCTGATTTCTAGTAAAGCCTTCAGAGCAATATAAATGTCAAGGATATACATCAACATATCTCCAAATACATTCTGAGTCTAGTGTCTATAAAATATACCTAAAATGTAGATACAAAAACAAAACATTAGGAGGGATGGATAAAATCATGGGATAAAGCTAAGGTAGGACTTCCCATCAATTCAAAGAGTGCCTTCCGGGTCTCTTAGAGAAAAATTTGTTTGTTTATCGACCAGAGAATTATTAAGCATGGGGTTGTGAAATAAAGAGGTTGAATGGAATTGTTTGCGTTCTTGTTGGATTTTGATTAGAATGTTAATGAGTTTCATATTTGACGGGAGGGTCCCTTTACGAATAAAATTAAGAATGACCTTCGAATCTCCAAGAATAGTGAGGGAGGGAATCACAACTCTTCTTGCTAACAACGTGCCTTGATACATGACATACACGTTTGCTTGGTTATTTGTTGTGTAGCCTAGGCTCCAAGAAAAAAAAATCATGGTATGACCTCCTGGGAAAGAAGAACCCCACCTGCACCTACCTCCCTTGGGTTGCCTTTTAAGGCACCATCAAAACAAAGAACATATTCTGACTATTTTTGTTTCCAATATGCAAAGTCCTTAGGAGAGATATGAAGTTGTCAGGAAGATCTAGAAAAATTAAAGGAGGAATGACGAATTTGGCTGGAATTTATCCTTTGCAGAGAGGAGAAGAGTCTTTGCCACCAAACTTCTTCTGTTGGAAGGAGATTTTGTTGTCCTAACCTTTATCTCTATCAAAAGGTTATAAATTCAGCCAAGAGACCCAATAATTTGGCTGCAACAACCTCAAGGGGAGTAAATACATCTGAAAAAATGGCACAATTCCTAGCTAGCCATATTTTCTATGTGGTAAATTTTGGCAAAGCGAGAAAAGCGGATTTAAAGGATTGCTTGAGAACCAGTGACCCATGATAGGAGGACTTCCATCTGTTGAAGAGATTGGTAATTGATACTAGAAGATTAGTTTTAGGTAAGAGGTTCCCTAAGACAGACAAACAAACAACTCTAGCAAACAGACAGTCAAGGAAAATATGACTATTATTTTTTACCTCGTGCTTGCAAAAAATACACTAGTGGGGTCCTGTATAACCTATTTTCTCCAACTGATCTCCAGTCAATATTTTCCCATGGCCGAGGGTCCAACAAAAACTGTTTATATTTGGAGGTTGTCATTATTCCGCATATTCGATCTCAATGGGAGGGTGGGCTGAGCCAAGAGGGTCACATATCTAGCTTTAACAGAGTAGGCGCCATCTCCCCAATTTCTAGTGTCTCTGGTTTCAAGATGAGAAGGTGAACAACCTTTAAGAAAAAGAAAAAAAAGGGTCTGGAAAGATTCTGTGAGTTGATCAAGAAGATCTGGAATATGCCAACAAATCCCTAACCAATGCCATTAAGAGATATCAAATAGAAAGATTATGTGATTGGAAGTACACCATTGATAGAGAGGTTGTAGAGAATTGGTCTAAAGAAGTGGAGGGTGCCCCATTATACTATCTATCCAAGAACAGATTTTCTTACCATTCCCTAGAATCCAAGTTTCCTTTCTTTGAAAAAGAGGTAGTGAAGCTCTGAGAAGTTTCCAAATGGGGGAGCCTAAAATCCTTGAAGGAGGAGAATCGAGGCATCTAAGCCTATCCCCAGTTAAACATTTATTTGAAATCACCCTCTTCCACCATTATTGATTGTCAGTTACCAATCTCCATAGAGTTTTGGCTCCAAGGGCCAAATTAGAAAGGAAAGGATCTAGTATACCCAATGCCCCATTTGATTTTGGGGCATGAACCGCAATCCAATTGACTAGGTGCAGACGCTTGGTGTTGGATTTCCCCCCCTTCCAGAGAAAATTTTGTAACTCTTGAGAAATGGTAGACTTTATGAAGGTAGGGGAAAGCATGGAGGAGAAATGGAAGATTGGAAGATCTGAGAGGAAATATTTAATGACGACCACCTTGCCCATAGGATTGAGCTAGAGAGAACCCCAAAGGGTGAATTTAGATTTAATTTTTTCAACAACAGGGGTCCAAGATGAGCTAGGAAGATGTCAGAGGAAAATGGGGATGCTAAGATATTTAAAAGAGGTCCAATTTTCTTCCGGGGAGAATTAGAAGATGTCTTCTATGCTAGATTCCTCCCTCGAATTGGTGTTCCACACATAAATACAACTTTTATGATTGTTTATCTTCCCTCCCTGATTCTTTCATAAAGGTATCCAAAGTATCCTTAAAGTGATTGACTATGATGATGGAGGCCCCTACTAATAGAATGGTGTCATCTACAAACTGGGAGTGATTAATTATTTTTTCTCTCTTAGTGATTTTGATTCCAGGAATGTGCTTCTCTTGATTGGCCTTACTCAAAAGCCTACTCAAGGCTTCAACCATCAAGATATAAAGAATTTGGGATAATGGACATCCTTGCCTCAATCCTTTGGAGAGCATGAAGAATTCTAATGGATGACCATTGATCATAGGGGAGATCCAAGGCCCACATATACAAGAGGAAATTCATTCCAGAAAGTCAGCACCAAACCCAAATCTAGTCAGAACTGCGAAGAGAAAGTTGTGCCTAACCATGTCAAAGGAATTGGCCATATACAACTTTATGACCATCCCCTTATCACCTTGTTTCTTGCTAGAATGAATGGCTTCTTGGACTATAAGAATATTATCTATCATCTGTCATTTTTCTATAAAGCCTCCTTCATTGGGGGAGATTAATTTGTGTAGGTGAGGCTTAAGTCTGATGGTGATCATTTTTGAAATGAATTTATAGGAGACATTACAAAGAGAGATAGGTATAAATATGGAAAATGATGAGGGATTGGAATACTTGGGGATGAGTGCCAGAAATGAGGAGTTAATACTGTTGCCCATTCTGGCTTATTTCTGTACATATTGAACCATTCGAACCAGAGCCCTTTTGACTATGTTATAGCAAAGAAGATAAATATGCATAGTGAACATGTCTGACACAAAGCCTTATCTAGATTCATCTGTTGAAGTTCCCCCAATACTTCTACCTCCGTGACTAACTAAATTAAAGACTCATTGTCTCTTGTGTAATGAGTGTAGGAATTTTATGGAGGAGACTCTCCTGGGATTCAATATATCCTTCTTCATATTTTGTATAGAGCTTCTAAAAGTATTCCTTGGATGTTGATTTAAAAGACCTTTGCAAGTAATACCATCGACTCCTTTGATTTCATCAATTTGTTTTTCCATAGTCGAGCTTTGAATTGCCTGTGGAAAAACTTTGTGTTACAATCTCCTACTTGAATCCATATGCTTCTTGACTTAAGTCTCCAAGTTTCCTCTTCAGTCCGCATCATTTTTTGATATTCATTAAAGGTTTGTTTCTCATCAATAAGAAGCGAAGGGGATATGGGGGAAGTCTCCAACTTGAATCTGATTCCTTCTAGGTTTATCCATATCTCCTGAATTGCCTGTTTCTCAGATGAATCCTTGAGACAAACCCATTCTTGGAGAGCCAATTTTACTGTCTTAATTTTATGTTACCGAATGAAGACTGAATACCACTTAATACAGAAGTTCTAGGAAGAGGAGAATAGGTCCATGAAGGAGGGATAAGAGGCCCAAAGGGGGTTAAAACGGAAGGGAATAGGATCCAAAGAGATAGGGGGGGAAGGGACAAGGAGATGGGGTGATGATCAGAACCAGACCAAGGAAGGATACGGGAGGAGGGGAGAAATTGATCCTCTAATAAGAAACCACTCATGAGAAATCGGTCCAGTCTCGTAGCAATGTGCCCTGGTACATGCCTTTTATTAGACCAATTTAATTTTCCCAAGGTGGGTTTAATGTCCACTAGATCCAAATCTCAGATTAGTTCTTCCAGAATTTCCCAAGTAGAATCCCTCACTATAGTACCTCCTCATTTATCTGAATCATGGAGGGTGGTATTGAAGACTCCAACAAATATGTAAGGAACCAAGTTTGCTTGGTCCCACAAAGAAAAAAGAGAATTCCATCATTAGATTTTATCATGATAGACAGAGGGCATATAAATATTTTAAATAGAAAAATACTTACCTTTTGGAAGATGAGTAAGTGTCACCTGAATCCAATTTGAAGAGCATGACCAGTCTAGGAGACTAAATAAATGTGGGTTCCAGAGAGTGCAGATCCCTTCAGATGCACATCTAGATCTGACCACAACACATGTACATGTTCCCCCCCAAAAAGAGCATCATGCAAGGCTACCAAGTCCTACAATTGTGTTTCCTAGAGTAGAAGAACTAGGGGAGATTATGATCGAATCAAACTTCTTAGAAATGATTTCTTATGATTACTACCTAGTCGTCTACAATTCCAGGAAATTAGCTTCATCATTTAGAAGAGGATTTGGATGCTCCCCCCTTAGGAGGAGTCGAGCCACTATGATTCCTTAAAATGCGTGATTCTTTTTTGGTGTGCCCATCTAGGGTGCTATGTTTTCCCATATCGATGCCTTTTTTGGTTGTTGTTTCTCTTCTCTTATTGTTACTTGGCCTCCCAGGTTTCTTTGCAGTGGGCATGTTCGAGGAATCTTGAACTGATTCATCTTCATAACTTCCTTCAAATTCCCCTTCTTAAGGGTACTCACGGGCAGAAGGAGGGGGAATCGCAAAAAGAATCTGTTGATCCATTGGGTCACTAGGGATAGGTTGAGGATTGTTGGCACATGGGTAGACCCAGGGTTCAACTCTAACAGCGCACCAACAAGTCCTAACTACTCTCCCTTTTGACAACACCTACGAAGAAGACGAAGTCGCACCCAAAGTAGCAATAGGGGGTTGCAGGACACATGTGTCTACAACCAGAGGAAATTCAAAGGGATCTCAGAACTATTAGCACTCTGTAATTTCTCAGGCTAAAGAAGAAATGGGCAGAGGTAACTAAAAAACCACTTTGAGTCAAGGATCTAGCCCTCCAAGTCTCAGAGAGGGATCTCTTTGTATGTTTTAACTTTGTTTGGATTGGATATTAAGCTAGTTATGAGAATAGAAGGTTTGTTTTGAATTGGTTTTGGTTAGAACAGGAAAGATAGACCATTGGGCAATGGATTCAAAGAGATCTAACTCAATCAAAGCAAGGTTTACAAGAAAACTTTTAGGGCAAGGTAGGCACTCTGTTGGATCCTTTAAGATTTAGTGAATGAGCAAGAAGAAATGAGGGATGAATTAGGTTATAACAGGGTAGTTAAGAATCCTGGAATTAACCTTCAGGTAGAAAACATTGATATTACTTTAAACTGGGGATAGGGTGTTTTAAAACAAGTCCTGAACTTAATTCTCTTTAAGACAATAGAGAAAATAAACACATATGAAAATAGGGCAAACATAATTACAGTGAGAAAACTTCACCAACATGAATGCCACAAGAATCATGTAACTGTATTACTGTTTTGATAAAGGCTCTGCGAGCTTATTACAATAGTGAACACTTTTATTCGGTAGGTTCCAACCCTCAATACTTCGAAACCAGAAGTATTTATACATTTATTAACATTGGATCCGGTCATAAATGAGCAGTCTTAAATCCAGCTAAATCTAAACTAATTAGATCAAGGATTAGAGATAAACATAAATTATGTGGATCTGCTCGATTCTTCAGAGTCTAATTAAATGGAGGTAGTTGATTATTCGTTTTCAATGCATGTTGCGTTGTTGGCATCTTGATGTTGACTGTGGACACCTGTGAAAACATCATGCGATTTAATCTAAGAATGGTTAATGGCGGGTCGATCCTTAGTTGTCGAGTGTCGCTGGTACAAAAACTACAGGCGGACGTGAATGAAGGTAGTGATGACTTGGTGATTTGATTGGCACAAGCTTAGCATTGCAATGGGAGATCAATGGTCGTGTGGGATAGTGCAGATATTCGAGATTGGGAATGAGTGAGCGCAAGTATTCGGGAGGTGAAGTGTAACGAGAGGTGACGTGTAAGGGAGAAATAGGCGTGAAGGTGATGTGCCAAGGGAGTATGATGTGGGGGTGAACGAAAGTATTAGTGGAGCTGACATGGAGTGTTAGTGGAATAGGTGTCGGGAGGCGAGAGGGTGATAAGTAGGAGCATAAGGGAATAGGTGCATGGAAGCGTGAGTGGAAGACAGGTGTGAGCAAGAATGAGTGGTGGTATTGGGTGAGTGGTTAGTGGTTAACTCGGAGGGGGAGGATAGGTGGTAAGTAGTAATGAGATGAGGGGGTCCGAGTAAATATGGGAGTGGCACGTTATGAGGGCCCCGCGCCGTAAATAACACTAGCTCGGATCCCCCCCCCATCATTAAAAGTAGAAAGATCGGGGGGGTTCGGGTATCCACTGTTAGTCGTTGATTTAGGCACGCCTATATCAACCACCGAGATTAGCGCACATTTTAACCATAACACGCCAAAATGTCAAATTTCCCATAGACTTAGGATATAAAATATATTGTGGGTTTTTAGCTCCCCTTTCCTTCATTTTTTCACCAAGGGGTCGAAAACACACCAATTTAACTCATTCAAGGGTCATTTTGATTGTGCAAACCCTAGCCATTTCCTTTTCCTTTCATAAATCATAGGCATAATGTCAAGTGATTTACACCATAAACTTAATGAAGGTGAAATATCAATCACTGTCTGATTCCTACGAAATATAGGGTTGTAACAAGAACAACAATGCAATGTAACCTAGAGAGTCTTTAACAGTCTTATACTTAGCTTCGCGAAGTTAGTTTATACCTTCTATCTTTAATATGGAAACAACAATGCAATAACAATATAATCAGATAGAAAATAACGCAGCATCAACCACAAAGAAAAACAAGATTTATGTGGTTCACCCTCGATACATCCACATAACTGTGTTTCTTAATATATTAGATGAAAACATACAGTTCTATCTGCGCACTTAGTTGCATATCCTTCTCTCTTTCTTCCTCTTTCTCCCCCTTCCATGCGCACCCAGTTGTAGGGTTGATCTTCGAACCCATTTGAAGATCAAGAATAAAAGAATGCTCTTACAACATGACACTTCAATCAACGAAAACAACCAATGACCAACAAAATATGAACCCTTCTCAACTCTCCTAGACCTCTTTTTATACATTTCATGACTCTTAGAAAATCCTAGGTACCAAAACCCTGGGTCCACATGACCCACATTTTAAGGGCTTCGCCAACCTTTCCTTCCTTATCTTCTGTGAGGTGCTCCAAAACACTCATTGATGTCTTCTTCCACTTTTTAATTGTTGATTAAGGTTGGTTGTCATTGATGTCAACCCTTGAATAAAGTCTGGTAGCCAATTCTAGTAGCACAAAGGTTTGGGTAATGGACCCAAGGTTGTTTCATGTATAATGGCATGAGTTTTGATATATTTGCAGGTAATACTATTCTATATGGATAGTACATGTCATGCCATTTATGGTGGTATGTGGAACATCACATAACTCCTCACAGTTTGAGAGTTATGGCCTTACGAAGTTGGAGGACCCTCATATGTAGGCTTGAAGCCCCAAAAGGTCAAAGAAGTCAAAGAGCTTGCAAAGAAGAAATTATTATTTAAATGGTAAAGAAAAGTGACAAAGTCAAGGAGGATTATTTAAATAATAAAGTGAAGTGACAAAATAAAAAAATATTATAAAGTGAGGTGACAAAGTCAATGAGGAATATTTAAATGATAAAGAAATGTTGAACTTTCTAATTATGGAAAGTGGTTAACCCTAAAAATGAGGAAAATAGGTTAAGAGACCTAGAAATGAGTTAAGTGACCTAGAAATAAGTTGAGTGACCTAGAAATGGGTTAAGTGACCTAGAAATAGGTTAAGTGACCTAGAAGTGAGTTAAGTGACCTAGAAGATGCTTTTAAGGAAACTACTTGGAGAGTATAAATAAGAGGCAAGACTCTCTCATATCATATAAAAATTAAGAATATTGAATATCCATAGGTGACTGAGGTAATCAAAGGATATCTAAGTCTAATTTCAGGGGGAAGGTGAAGAAAAGAAGGTCAGAATTCAAGGGAGAATAAATTATTTTGATGATGCTTTCTAAGGTATGTTATTTACAAGTCATCTCACCATTTTCACAATAACTTTTTTTCTAGAATGATTCAGATCGTGAAATTGATAGGCCATTGAGAAAATATATCCAAGTATCTGTGGTAAAAACTTCAGCTTGTGGATCATTGTATTTTTGGATTTACACTCCGTGGAAAATAGGGTTTGTGGCTAGTCCCGAAACTAGTCTAAAACAAGTGTTTTGGGTAAAAACGTCATAACTTATTCATAACAGATCCAAATTCAGTAAGACCAAATGTGTTGGTTAGAGTACAATCTATCGTATTCTATGTAACATTTTCAAATCCATTTAACAAATACTTCGTGCGAGGAATTATCTAAAAGGTCACTCTCTAGAATAAGCCATAATTCAACAAGGTATGTCATTTTTTCTATAACTCCTTTTCTGAGAGGTTCCAAGTAGTACCACCTGGAGGATTTGCAGAAAACAAACCGAAGAAAATTGTGTACTGATTTCATATCTTTGTTCATTACATGTACATAGTTATGATTATTTCAAGTTAGGGTTGTTGACTAATCCAAAACTAGTTATGTGAGACTAAAGAAAAGGTTGATGAAAATGTTAGTCTCTTGTTGTGAAAGTTAAGGAAGGTTTGCAGGTATGTGATCATATACACCAGGTCTATTACATAGATACAAATCATATTTTTATGATGAAATTGATAAGGGCATTTGGTTAAGGTACATGTTGGGTACATGGTTGAGACAAGTAGTTGATGAATTGGCACATACATGAGGTGTATAGTTGATGATGTTGGTACATTTTGGTGATTCATAGTTGATGAGTAGTTGAAACATGATTGGTACATACTTGGTACATGGTTGGATGCACTTGTTTATGGTACATGTTGATTACAGGTTGTTTTGGTACAGGTTGGTGCATGGTTGATGCACTTGTTTATGGTACGGGTTGATTACAGGTTGAGGTACAGGTTGATGTATGGTTGATGCATGGTTCAAGTTTATTGGTATATGTTTACAGCGGTATATCTCAAAGTGATAGTGTGACAATGGTTCCATCATTCTACTTCTACTTCATGGCGGTTGGACAGGGCAAGGACAGGTGGTTATAACCACCTTCCGGTTGTATCCGGAGAATATAGGGGGTTGTAGCCTCCTTCTGGTTGTATCCAGAGAATAGGGAAGTTGGATATTCCCTCGGGTTGTAGCCTGAGAAACAAGGGGGTTGGAGCCTCCTTCCAGTTGCAGCTGGAAAACAAAGGAATTTGGTGCTTCCAATGAATGTAATTCTTCAAGACGTATAAGAAAAAACATTATGTGGTTTTCTCCCGCTTTGGGTTTCCACATAAAACACTGGTGTACTGTGTATCTGTATGATTGTTCATTTGTTCATTTCTTATTTACTCTGAAGTTTTTCGATGATAATGCTGCATTGATATAACACTTGGATTATATGGTCAAAAATGATTATTATTGCTCTATTACGGATTCACTTCGCCCCCCCTCCCCTCTCAGTAATCTAACAATTGGTATCAAAGAAGGTTCCTTCAGAAATCAATTTAACCACTGAAAGGTAGATCATGGAGAGAAACAACTTGTATAAAAATGGAATACCATAGTTCAATGGATAGTAGTATGCATTTTGGAGCATAAGGATGAAAACATATATACAGGCACAGGGATTTGAAATTTGGCAACCAATTGTAGATGGATACACAACACCAGCAGTTCCGCCAACAAATGACAAAGCAGTGAAACTCAGTCGGAATAATTCCAAAGCCAAAAATTCACTTATGAATGGTCTTAGTGAAACGGTATTCACCAAAGTTGCACATTGTAAATACGCTAAAGATATTTGGGACAAACTTCAAAATATTTATGAAGGATGTTCAAAATTCAAAGAAACAAAGCTTCAAACTTACAGAGGTCAGTTTGAACAAATTAACATGAAGGAAGATGAGAATATTTCAGCTTACTTTTTACGAGTTGATGAAACAGTAAATGCAATCATAGGATCGGGAGAAGAAATCAAATAATCTGTAATTGTTCAAAAATTACTAAGATCTCTTCCTATTAGATTTGACCCTAAGATATCAGCACTAGAAGAAAGATCAGATCTAAACTCAATAAGCATGGATGAATTACATAGAATCTTTACAACATATGAAATGAGAACTGAACAATAAAATCCAAATATAAAAGAAGCAGCCTTCAAAGCATCCAAAAAGTCAAAGTAAAAGGGAAGGCAAAAAGAAGAACATAGCAGCAGCAGTGACGTCTCGGAAGATGATGAAGAAGAGGCCAACTTTGTCAAAAGACTGAAGAAGGGAACCAACGATAGGTATAGAGGTAAGCTTCCTTTAATTTGTTTTAATTGTGATGATATTGGTCAGTTTTCTAACAAATGTCCTTATAAGAAAAAGAGAAATGATGAAGGTTACTCAAAAGGAAAACAAACATATAAAGGCAAAAGAACCACAAATAAAGTTTTCAAAAAAATCTTATGCACCAAAGAAGACAGATCATCATCAGATGAAGATGAAGTCAGTGATAGTGGGACAGAAATATTTTTATTCATGGTAGTAGAAGACTCTGATAAAGCAGACTCGGAAGAAGAATATGAAGAATATGAAGAAGTTGAAGAAGAAATTGAAGAGGCAGAAGTTGACTACCAAGAGGAATTAATGTGTGCAATAGAAGTTATCGGAAGATAAAATAAGAAAAACAAGAAACTACAAGTAGAACTAGACAAGAAAGAAGACACTCAAGAACTAGAACAAATGATCACAATTTTGAAGGTTCAAATAGAAGAAGATAAAAGAATTGAAGAAGCACTCAAAGAACAGCTAGAATAAAAATACAAGATCATTAGAAATTTGGAAGCAGAGATTGTCACATTAAGAAAGGATCTTCAAAAGAAAAATATGCATAACAACTCAAAAGTTTTGGATGACATTATCAACAGTAAAAAATCTCATCATGACAAGTCCGTACTTGGATACAATCAAACAAAAAAAGGATCAAGCTCCAAAACAACAGAGCAAGAAACATATTCAAAAAGCTTTGCAGAAACAATAAAGGGGGATAGGAAGATCTACAAGGAAGATTACACAGACACTCATCCACTGAGAAGATTCAAATTTTAGAATCAACAACTGACAGATAAGCCTCGAGAAGAAGAAGAATTCATAAGAGTACCTCCTTTCAAAATATCTTCAACTCTCAAGTATCAAACTATCTTTTTTGGCTTATGTTATGCATGTAATAATTTTGGACATAAAGTTGTGAATTGCAAAGCTAACAATAGGAACAAAAACAAATTTGAAAGTCATACACAAAGGGGTTATCCAATAAGGCCTAGTGAAACACAGAGAAGAAGTTACAACAGGTTTGAATCTTTGAGCACTAAAGTGGAATGTTACAAATGTAACAATTTTGGACACATGACCAAAGATTGCAGAATGACAGTCCCTCCAAGAGAACCACAATAGAATAACATCAGTCACAGACATGAACCTCAGAAAAGGACATGGATAAGAAAGCAAGATCAATATATCAATGAAGAATGCACACTCTCTCTATAAGCTAAGCAAAAGAAACGTGGTTGGTATGTTGACAGTGGGTGTTCAAAACACATGACAGGTGATAGAGATGGGTTTCTTACCTTACGAAAGGAAATATATGGATTAGTCTCCTTCAGAAATGATGATTCAGCCAAAATCATTGGAAAATGCACAGTCAGAATTGGGAACAAGAATACAAAGGAAGAAAATGTTCTACTAGTAGAATATATGAGACATAATATTCTAAGTGTGAGTCAAATGTGTGACCAAGGTCATAAAGTTACTTTCGATTCACAAAAGTCCGAGATAAGAAAAGAAGGTTCAGGAAAATTGATTGTTGCAACTGCGAGAACTTCAAGTAACATATATGTGTTAAGTGAAATTGGAAATGAAAAGTGTTTTCTAGGAAATGAAGATGAAAGTTGGCTATGGCACATAAGAATGAGTCACATACATTTTGATAAACTTGTCAAATTCAACAAAAGATAAGCAGTCAGAGAAATGCCCCAGATCATGAAACCAATCAATACTTTATGCAAGCATTGTTAACAAGGAAAGAAAACAAACACCAGGTTCAAATCAAAGGAATATTCAACGACAAGACCACTGGAAATTGTGCATATTGATCTAGTTGGACCAACTACAACAAAGGGATTAAAAGGTGAGAAATACTTTATGTTATTAGTTGATGATTATACAAGAATGACCGCAGTTTTCTTTCTCAAGAATAAGTCAGAAGCTTTTGAAAACTTCGAGATCTACAAGGAAATGGTTGAAAATAAAATGGATTCAAAAATCAAATGCTTGAGATACGATAATGGAGGAGAGTTCACTTCAAAGGAATTTATGGACTACTGCAACAGTAATGGAATAAAAAATGCAATTCTTTGTTGCTAGGACACCTCAATAGAATGGATTTGTTGAAAGAAAGAACAAGACAATACAGGAAATGGCTTGAACAATGCTAATGGATTCAAATTTGACAGATATTTTTTGGACACAGGCAGTGCATACAGCAGTTCACATTCAAAACAGAGTAATGCTCAGAAACAACACTGACAAAACTCCTTACAAGCTATGGAAAGGAATACCATCAAATGTAGATAACTTCAGAGTTTTTGGAAGCAAATGATACATCAAAAGAGAAGATGGCAGAGGAGTACTTGTTGGTTACTCAAGTATAAGAAAAGCATACAAGTGTTACAACCTGAGATTGAATAAAGTGGTGGAAAGCATCAACGTAACAATTGATGAAATAGGTAGACAACAATTAAAGGAAGAAGAAAATGAATCAATGGAAGAACTTTATGAAGAAGAAACAAAAGATGAAAAATAAGAGGAAGACGAAGAGGATCCGACAGAAACAGGAGAGAAAGTTCAGCAAGTAACTCCAAAAACACCTAGCAGACGAATACAGAAGAATCATCCTTCAGATCAGATTATTGGAAACAAATACGTGGGAGTTGAGACTAGAAGAAGAATCTGTTTGCCATAACAAACACACCTACCACTCACATCTACGATTGAACCAACCTATTTTGAAGAGGACAACAAGGATGGATTTTGGAACAAGGTCATGGATGAAGAATTGGATCAAATAGAGAAAAATGACACTTGAGAATTGGTTCCAAGACCAAAGGATAAGGATGTGATTGGCACAAAGTGGGAATACATGAATAAATTGAATGAAGATGGATAGGTTACAAGGAACAAAGCCAGATTGGTATGTAAAGGATATGCACAGGTTGAAGGAATCAACTTTGAAGAGACATTTGCCCCATTTTCCATAATGGAATCAATCCGATTGCTTTTAGCTTATGCATGCTCCAAAAATATTAAAGTGTATCAGATGGACATTAAATCAACTTTTCTGAATGGGGAACTTGAAGAAGAAGTCTACATTGAACAACTAGAAGGATTTTAGTTGTCAGAGAACGCAAATTATATGTGTAAATTAAAGAAGGCATTGTATGGTCTAAAACAGGTGCCTAGAGCATGGTACTCTAGACTGGATAAATATCTACAACAAGCAGGGCTCAAAAAAGGAAGTGCAAACAGCAACATCTACATCAAGGTAAGTCAAGATAGTATTTTATTAATTGAATTTTATGTTGATGATATTATTTTTAGTAGTGATGATGTCAGGTTAAGCCAAAAATTTGCAAAGAATATGCAGAATGAATTTGAAATGTCATTGCTTGGAGAACTATCCTTCTTTTTGGGACTTCAGATACATCAAAGCAACCAAGGAATTTTTATTTCTCAAACCAAGTATATCAGAGAAATTCTAAAGAGGTTTGGAATGGAATCTTGCAAACCAGTTATCACTCCCATGCAAACCAGTTGCAAGTTAAGCAAAGATGATGATTTAAAGTCTACGGATCAGAGGCAATAGAGGTCAATGACTGGTAGCCTACTATATGTGACAACATCTAGACTGGATGTAATGCAGGAAGTTGGATAGGTGGCACGATGTCAAGTAGAACCAAAGGAATCACATGTGTTAGCAGTGAAAAGGATTTTGGAATATCTCAAAGGAACAAAAGAGTTTGGATTATGGTATCCAAAAGGAAAATATCTATCTCTTATTGCCTACACAGATGAAGATTGGGAAGGTTGTATTGATGACCAAAGAAGCACCAATGGAGTAGCATTCTACTTGGGTGAGTGTTTAGTATCATGGATAAGAAAGAAACAATCATCAGTATCTATATCTACAGTCGAGGTAGAGTATATTGCAGCAGCAACATGTTGTACACAGGTTCTTTGGATGAAACAAACTCCAACAGATATACAGGTTGAGTATGATGAGCCCATTCCAATATATTATGATAATACAAGCACCATCAGTATCTCAAAGAACCCGGTGATGCACTTCAAGACGAAGCACATTCTAATCAAGTATCACTTTCTACGGGAACAAGTTGCATAAAATAACATCAGAGTTGAGTATGTGGGCACAAAAGAACAAGTGGCAAACATCTTTACAAAACCACTTCCACGAGAAGCCTTTGAGTATCTTCGCCAGATACTTAGATTTATTTCTACTCCAAAATGAATGATTTTGAATGCTTATCTTATATGTCTTAGATGTACATGAGGAAACACCATAAAGAGGACAATTCAGTTAGGGGGAGCAGCCCCTGAAAGGAAAGATACATTTCCCATTGATGACAAAGGGGGAGAGATTTATCAGATGCAGAGGATAGAGGCACGATTCCAGGGAGAGAAACGATCACATAGATGCAGAGGACAGAGGCATTATTCCAGGAGGAGAAATGGTCACAGAGATGCAGAGGACAGAGACATGATTCCAGGGGGAGAAATGGTCACAGAGATGCAGAGGACAGAGGCATGGTTCCAGGGGGAGCATGAGTGATATGACTCCATTATTGCATGAAATGATTTCAGTATTGCATCAGAGTGTTTCCATCAATGTCAAAGGGGGAGATTGTTGATTAAGGTTGGTTGTCATTGATGTCAACCCTTGAAGAAAGTCTGGTAGTGAATTTCAGTAGCACAAAGGTTTGGGTAATGGACCCAAGGTTGTTTCATGTATAATGGTATGAGTTTTGATATATTTGCAAGTAATACTATTATATATGGATAGTACATGTCATGTCATTTCTGGTGGTATGTGGAAAGCCATATAACTCCACACAGTTTGAGAGTTATTTCCTTACGAAGTTGGAGGACCCTCATTTGTAGGCTTGAAGCCCCAAAAGGTCAAAGAAGTCAAAGATCTTGCAAAGAAGAAATTATTACTTAAATGGTAAGGAAAAGTGACAAAGTCAAGGAGGATTATTTAAATAATAAATTGAAGTGACAAAATCAAAGAAGATTATAAAGTGAGGTGACAAAGTCAAGGAGGAATATTTAAATTATAAAGAAATTGAGAACTTTCTAATTATGGAAAATGGTTAACCCTAAAAATGAGGAAAATAGGTTAAATGACCTAGAAATAAGTTGAGTGACCTAGAAATGCGTTAAGTGACCTAGAAATAGGTTAAGTGACCTAGAAGTGGGTTAAGTGACCTAGAAGATTCTTTCAAGGAAGCTAATTGGAGAGTATAAATAAGAGGAAAGACTCTCTCATTTCATATCGCACTTGAGAATATTGAATATCTAGAAGTGGGTTAAGTGACCTAGAAGATGCTTTTAAGAAAGCTAATTGGAGAGTATAAATAAGAGGAAAGACTCTCTCATTTCATATCACACTTGAGAATATTGAATATCTATAGGTGACTGAGGTAACCAAAGGATATCTAAGCCTAATTTCAGAGGGAAGGTGAAGAAAAGAAGGCCGAAATTCAAGGGAGGATAAATTCTTTTGATGATGCTTTCTAAGGTATGTTATTTACAAGTCATCTCACCATTTTCGAAATAATTTTTTTTCTAGAATGGTTCAGACTGTGACATTGATAGTCCATTGAGGAAACATATCCAAGTATCTTTGGTAAAAAAATCATCTTGTGGTTCGTTTTATTTTTGGAGTTACATTCTGTGGAAAATAGGGTTTTTGGTTAGTCTTGAAACTAGTCTAAAACAGGTGTTTCGGGTAAAAACGCCATAACTTCTT
This sequence comes from Picea engelmannii, assembly GCA_009831015.1. Lineage (NCBI taxonomy): Eukaryota > Viridiplantae > Streptophyta > Pinopsida > Pinales > Pinaceae > Picea > Picea engelmannii. Next base: position 253,034 of record ML780944.1, on the reverse strand, counting down.
CATAAAAGATATTAATTTAGTAAGACCAAATGTGTTGGTTAGAGTACAGTCTTTAGTATTCTCTGTGAAATTTTCATATCCATTCAACAAACATTTCGTGCGGGGCACACTCTACAAGGTCGTTCTCTAGAATAATCCAAAATTCAATAAGGTATGCCATTTTTGCTATAAATCATTTTCTGAGAGGTTCCAAGTAGTGCCACCTAGAGGATTTGCATAAAACAAACTGAAGAACATTGTGTATTATTTTCAGATATTTATTCATTACAGGTACATAGTTATGATTATTTCAAATTAGGGTTGTTGACTAATCCCAAACTAGTCATGTGAGACTAAAGAAAAGGTTGATGAAAATGTTAGTCTCTTGTTGTGAAAGTTAATGAAGGTTTGCAGGTATGTGATCATATAAACCATGTCTATTACAGAGTTACAAATCATATTTTGATGATGAAATTGATGAGGGTTTTTGGTTACGGTACATGTTGGGTACATGGTTGAGACAAGTAGTTGATGAGTTGGCACATACATGAGGTGTATAGTTGATGATGTTGGTACATTTTGATGAGTCATAGTTGATGAGTAGTTGACACATGATTGGTACATACTTGTTACATGGTTTGTTTCACTTGTTTATGGTACAGGTTGATTTCGGGTTGTTTTGGTACAGGTCAGTGCATGGTTGATGCACTTGTTTATTGTACAGGTTTATTACAGGTTGAGGTATAGGTTGATGCATGGTTCAAGTTTATTGGTACAGGTTTACAGTGGTATATCTCATAGTGATAGTGTGACAGTGTTTCCATCATTCTACTTCTACTTCAAAGCGGTTGGACTGGGCAGCGACAAGTGGTTGTATCCACCTTCCGATTGTAGCCGAAGAACATAGGGGGTTGTAGCCTCCTTTTGGTTGTAGCCAGAGAATAGGGGAGTTGGAGCTTCCCTCAAGTTGTAGCCTGAGAAACAAGGGGGTTGGAGCCTCCTTCCAGTTGCAGCTGGAAAACAAAGGAAGTTGGTGCTTCCAATGAATGTAATTCTTCAAGACATATAAAAAAAATCATTTCATGGTTTTCTCTCGCTTTGGGTTTCCACGTTAAACACCAGTGTACTATGTATGTGTATGATTGTTCATTTTTTCATTGCTTATTTACTCAACAGTTATTGGATGATAATGCTACATTGATATAACACTTGGATTATATGGTTAAAAAGGATTATTATTTCTCTATTACTGATTCACTCCCCCTCCCCCTCTTAGTAATCCAACACTGACCTATCCATGATTCATCTTCCTTGTTGCTTTGTCTTCCTTGATCTTCTTCTTTAATGGTTCACTTTTCCTTTACTTCACTCCTTCTTTTTTGCTTCTTTAACCACTTCGAATTTTCCTCGGTTTGTGTGCCTTCTGCGCACTTCGTAGTTTTTCTTCCTTCCTTAATCCTCACTTTCTTACATAAACAAGGGCCAAAAGTCCCCCAACACTCACATGTGACTCGTCCTGAGTCACTGTAGGGTTGAACCTTTTGTATTACTTCGACTGTAGACTGCGCAGAGCAGCATGCTCTTTCTTCTCTATCCCTCCCCATCTTTTGCAAATTGTATTTCCTGTGTCTGGTACCCAATTCCAACTGCACCTAGTACCTAGACCCGTTCACTAAACCATATCCTATGTGAGGCAGCTGGTTGTCACAGTACAACTTCAACCAGCTCCCATTCAATAAACCATCCTTCCATTCTTCATTGAGAGTCTTCAACTGCACAACTCCACCTTCTGTAACATAGACAACCTTGAATGGCCCAAGACAATGTTTCGTGAACTTTCTTGGATGCTTCATGAACTTGTTGTCATATAATAGTACCAAATCTCCTTGCTTAAATGATTTCTTCTTGATATGTTTGTCATGGTAAGCCTTTTATTGTTCTTTTGATACCTGCTAATGAAATCCTGCAATGAACCTGTCTTCCTCTAGTTCCATCAACCGTGTGAGCCTCTCTTGAACATCGTCAATGTCATCCATGCCTGTAAATGTTTCAATTCTTAAAGTAGGAACCAAATATTCCATAGGCATACTACTTCCTCGCCATAAACTATCTTAAAGGGAGTCTGCATTGTTAATTTTTTGCAAGTAGTTTTGTATGCCCATAACACTATCGGAATTCTTAAATCCCAATCATCTTTGTTAACACTGCAAATCTTAGTCAGTGCTATCTCCAAGATCTTATTGAAGGCTTCGACTGTGCCATTCGCCTGTGGGTGGTATGGGGTGCTCTTCTAATGGTGAAATTCAAACTCTTGAGTCAAGGTTTCAATGGTTTTGTTGTTGAAGTGTGTGCCTTGATCACTCATAAGGATATTTGGGCTTCCAAATCTAGTTATGATATCCTCAAAAATGAATTGCGCAGTGGTAGATGCACTACAATCCTCAACTTCTCTTGCTTTTGCCCATCTGGTCAAATATTCTATGGCAGTGATAATTTATCGAGCTCCTGTGCGCTTCCCTGGTGGGTTGATAGGTCCCACAAAGTCAATATCCCATTTCTCAAATGCTTGTAGAGTTAGCTAAGGTGCTAAAGGAATCTCATCCCTTTGAGAAGGCTTCCCTATCATTTGGCATACATCGCAGGCTATGTAGTATTCCTTAGCATCCTTGTGTAAAGTAGGCCACCAGAGGCCAACTCTAAGAACCTTTTGCGTTGTTTCTTTCCCTGCATAATTTTCTCCTACGATGCCTTCATGTGCTTCTGCAAGAATCAATGGTATTTCTGCCTTCATAACACATCTCCTTAAGATCTCTTCGAAACCCATCTTGTATAACTGTCCAGATATAAGTTGAAATTCTGTTGCGCAAACTACCAACTATTTATTTTGAATGATTGTATACTCGCGAGGTGCCATTCCCTTGGACAAGAACTAGACTATCTCGGCGAAGTGAACATCGACTTTCCTGATGGCCAACAATTTTTCATCTAGTAGTGTATCATCCAAACTAGTAGGGTCCTCTCCATGTTCTAATCTGGATAAGTGGTCAGGTCCTTTATTCATTCTTCCTAGCTTGACCACGATCTCAAAGTCATACTCCTGGAATAGTAGTATCCATATGCATATTCTTCCCCACAACACTGGCTTGTTGACTAAGTACTTTAATGCAGAATGATCAGTAAACATCTTAAAATTTCCTCCCAACAAGTAGTGTCTAAACTTTTGCAGCGCATACACCATAGTTAAGCCTTCTCTTTCAGTGGTTGTATAATTCCTTTTAGATTTAGAAAGCTTCCTGGTTGCAAAGGCTATAGGGTGGTCAATCTCTCCTGCTCCTGGTTGTGCTAAGACTGCTCCTAATGCAAAGTACGAAGCATCAACATGATCATTGAACTCCTTGCTCCAGTATGGAAAAACCAAGATGGGCGCACTAACCATTTTCTTCTTTATTGTGTTGAATCTCTGTTGGCATTCCTCTGTCCATTGAAACTTACTATCTTTCTTTAGTAGCTTCTCCATAGGCGTTGTTATCTGTGCATAACCCTTAATAATTTTTCTGTAATATCCAGTGTGTCCCAATGCAGTGTGCAACTGTCTAACTAAGGTAGGAGGAGGTAAATCAACAATGATAGAAATATTGGAAGGATCTACCAACAACCCCTGCTTACATACAATGAGTCCTAACAACACTCCAAAAGGTGACAAGAAAATACACTTCTTCAGATTCAGGGAAATCTAACATTACATGCACTTATCTAACATTAATCTCAAACATTCAATATGATTTTTCATTAGGCTAAAAATGGTCCAATCATCAAAGTATGCTTCCAAAAACTTGTGTAAAAAGTCCTTAAATGCTTCGACCACCACCCTGGAAAATATGGTTGGTGCATTCTTCAATCCAAAAGGCATCATAGTGTACTGAAAAGAACCCCATTATGTTGCAAATGTGGTTTTATGTTTGTCCTCTTTAGCAATTATGATCTGGTGATAGCCCGAAAATCCATCTGTAAATGAATAGACTTCCTGTCCTCCTACATTATCTAAGACTTCATCAGTGAAAGGTGTAGGAAATGGATCATGTAAACATGCATCATTCAACTTCCTTAGATCCACACAGATCCTAATTTCTCCTAACTTCTTATCTTTGACCAGCATAGGGTTGATCCATTCAGATTCTTCAACTGGTTCTATGATTCCTGCTTCCAGCATTCTATCTAATTCAATCTTAACTTTCTACTTGTACTTAGGATTCAGTTTGTAAGGTCTCTGCTTGATAGGTCTTTCATTTGGTCTCAAAGGGATCTTCATTTCTCCCATGGGCCCTTTTATGCTCTTCATGTCTATGAACTTGGTTGGAAACAAGTCCTGATACTCATGCAATAGTTCTGTAATCTTACTAATAGTAGCATCATCCCAATAGTCTCCAACATTATTCAATTTAGGTGTTTTCTCTGTTCCAATATTAACCTTCTTAATTTTAATATATAACATATGCACTGCATATGTTATATATTATGTTATATAACACATACAGTGTATGTGTTATATAATATATAACACATAAAAGGTAATTCAATTCTTGTCCCTTCTATGTCTCCGTGTCTTTCATTTCCTGCAATTTTTACATCCCTAGGGTCATCATCTTCATCAACATTAATATTATAACAATCCTGTAACCGTTGAAGGGGTGTATTCCATTCATCTTCTTCTTGTTCAAAAGTGGGGTTAGATACTTCCTCAAAGACCTTCTGTCTTAGAATTTGTAAATCCTAATCTATTGTGGGGTACTGACTTTCAAATAGGAATGTATCTATAAAGTTTTGGGTCATACCATACCAATCTGCAGTGGCTAAGTGCAGTTCTGCTTGAAGATACCAGTTGATAGGCATAGTATCAAAGGTGTTAATGAACTTATGTACCCACTAGTCCTTGGCCGGAATGATGCTCCATGCCTCTTCATAACTTCACACATGGTCCTTATGACAACTTTGAACTGTGTACCAAAATTCACATCCTTCATCTTGGTCTAAAAAGCGTATTGTCAATAAGGTGCGACATTACACCCACTCTATGATGTTTTTCTTGTGTGTCCCCCACCATCTAGATGGTGTTACTTTCAAGGCTTCATCCAGTGCCAACATCCTATGTTTTGTTGGTACAATTCTCTCAAATTCCATTAGAAATGCCTCTAAATTATTCAAACCATCAAATGTAGGAAGATTACTTACCTCTGTGTCAATCCAGCGAACCACCTTGGTCAATCTGGCACACCTCCGTGTAGAGACTTCATACATTATGTTCTGCCAATTTTCCAATGCTTCTTCCGAGTCGGATGAGCATGCACTCTCACTTCGCCAACTTAGATTTCCATCTGATGTAGGATTAATATAATCATGTTGTCTTGTTGTCAGTTTATAGATGTTCTCTAGCTCATATGCACGGTCTTCTTCTCTTATAGGTTCTGTGTATCTGCGACCTTCATCAATATCAAGAGGTGCAATGACCTTAATTCCATTACCCTCGAATGTCATTCTTCTCTTTTTTAGGTCAACCAAAGTCAGATTGTTGAAATCCCAATCAATTCCTAACAACACAGGATAAGGACAGTTATCATGAACAATATCAATCACTTCGAAGTCTACAAATGTTCTTACCCCATCGGTGTCCACAGGGACATACTCTAGTCTTCCAAAGGGGCTTATCGACTGCTGATTATCCATTCTGAGCCTGATAGGGGAGTAAATCAACTTAGGTTTTCCCATCAGTGCCCAAGTCTACTTCGTCATAACATTTACTTCTGATCCCAGGTCAAGTACCACATAGTCCACATCATAGTCTCCAATCTGAGCACTAAGGTGCAGTTCCTTGTTTGTCCTCCTTTTTCTAGATACTTGATTCATATATCTACTCAGCAGATGATCTATTCTTCCAATTTCATATTGTCTTACGAGGTGTTGTAGTTCCTGCACAGGTTTTTCATCTTTAATCAAATTGATACAAGTATACAAGAAGTCCATAAGCTTTCTTACCTATTTTCCTTGTCTAGCTAGGGAAGACTGATAAAATGTTGGTGGCATTTCACATTCCCTTACTTATGTTTGTTCCCTAGATGAAGAATCTTTTTCTCCTACAAATTATTTCCTTGCTTCTTCAAAAGTATGTTTTTCTCTCCTTGGATCAAACAACTGTGCCTTCTCTGTAGCTCTTCTGATCCCTGATCCATCTGTAGTCTTTCCTGGAGTCACTCTATCTTCTTCTATAACATTGCCTCCTCTAGTAATAACAGCGACTCTGGGATCCTCACCGCGAGGTTCAACTAATATTAGTTGAACTTGATGGTTTCCACCTCGTTTTTCCTAAAGTTTAGCAAGCAATATTGGACAGTCTTCAATGACATGGTCGAATGAATTATAGTAGTTGCAAGTAGTACATGGGTTTTGACAATCCCTTGCCAAATTTCCTAGCTGTGCGCATTTATAGCAAATAATCTAACCTCGACCTCGACCCATACCTCGACCTCATCCCCTTCCTCTGAATTCGCCATGAGGGTTGAATTTTCCTCTTCTTGGGGAATTGAATTGCGCATTATTTCCTTCTGACTATAATTCGCCTTGAATTATATATGTATCCCTTGACCTTTCATGCATGAGGTCATAAGCCCTACAATCCTTCTCATCATGCCCCATAGATTTGCAGAATGTACAATAAATATTGGTAGGTGTATGGACATATTTTTCTGCAAATAATAACATTCACCAAGGTGATGTCTATTTCTACATACCTCGCACCAGGGTAAAATGTCCTACTTCAATGGGTTAGGGGCTCCAGAGGCCAAGTATTCATTAAATAGGGGAAATTTCTCTATGTCATGGCCCTCTAATTTACATTGAATACACCATATGTCTTATATTTTCTCTTTCCCTTTATCTTTATTCATGTCTTCAACTTGTAAATATAAACTAGTTGATTGATTCAAAATCTTACTCATAACTGGACTAGAGTCTCCTACATGGGCTGCTTCTAGTTTCATTGCAATCTCTAGAGATTCATCCTATGAAAAGACCTTTTGTTGCATCAGAGGAACTATGATGTGTGGCAAGAGGGCGGTGATGAACCATTCCTTATGTTGTTTTTCCGGAATCTGAAAACTTAAATTGCCTATCAAGGTCTTAAACCTCTGTTCAAATTCCCAAACAGGTTAAGTTACCTTCTGCTTGATTTCCTTCAACTCTGTAATGCACTGTGACTTTGACTTAGGTTTATTGAACTCCGCACTCAACGCAGTCTTAATTTCATTCAGTGGCTTAGGTTGTGCAGATCCTGAAGAAAATTTCATATACCAGCTCAGGGCGCGGTCCCTCAAGGTAGTACTAAACTGAGCTCTCTTAACAACTTCATCGGTGACTTGATTAATTATCCATACATCTTCTCATAAGAACCAGTGTTGGTCAGGATCCTGAGATCCATCGCCTCTAAAAATAGGTAGCCTCATTTCATCTGCCATAGATCTTCCTTGGTTTCTCAACTAAGTATGTACTAAACTACTTGTAAAATTACTCTGATTTATCTGATTACTCTAATTACTTTGATTACTTAATGCTATCAAAACAACAGGAGGAGTAATAATACTTACTTCGAGAGTAGGCGCAACCCCTGAAGTTTTTGGTTCTTCTTGGCAAAGTTCTCCAGTCTCTACTTGCTCTTCCCTTGAGAACATTGAATACTCCCCGTCTGATCTCCCTGCTTCTTCTCCACTGTAGAAATCCTCATCTTGTGCCAATGGTCTATAACTCTACTCAAATAGGTTCACAAGATGAACCTTCTTGAATGATCTCCCACTTCACGTGTGTCTAGCCTCTGCGTCGCTGTCATTGTCTAAATTCTTAAAAAATAGCTTTAAGATCCAACTGATTATTGTATCTTCAAGATATTCTTCTCATGCAATAACATATTAATCTTCAGCTTCAAAAAGTGTAGAAACTTCCCTCTAGGTCCCTTAAAGAAATACCTCTCTTCTTGGCTATATGATTCCACTTTGTCAACATCAAACTTAGTAATATACCCTCCAATAGTGTTATCAAACCAACGATCCATTTCTCTAGACACAGAGTTATTGACTATCTTGAATTTCTTGATCAACGTCGTTGTCCAAACCACAAGTGGTCTAGATCTAATCTCAAACTGAGTGTCTGCTAATCTGGCTAACCACTCATATAACTCCTAATGAACTCCTCCAAATAAAATCTCTTGTACGTCAGTAAAGACCTAACTTCCCAACCAGTATTTTGTATTAATGTTAGGGTTCTTGTTATGAGATTCGGTGAAGTCCCTTTCTAGTTCTTCTAACCACTTCTGAATCTCTGTCTTTGATGGAAACCACCTTGAAATTCCCTCAAGAAGATCCTGGTCCTGGCAACAGAACCATTTGTTGGCACGGGGTCAAGCCCATGGTTCAACTCTAACAACGCACCAACAAACCCTAATTACTGGCCCTTTCAGCAACACCTGTGAAGCATATGAAGTCTCACCCGAAGTAGCAATAGGGAGTTGCAGGACACATGTGTCTACAACTAGAGGAAATGCAAGGGGATCTCAAAACAACAATGCAATGTAACCTAGATAGTCTTTAACAGTCTTATACTTAGCTTTGCGAAGTTAGCTTATAAATTCTATCTTTAATATGGAAACAACAATGCAATAACAGTATAATCAGATAGAAAATAACACAGCATCAACCACAAAGAACAAAAAGATTTACATGGTTCACCCTCTCCCTAGGGCTACATCCATAGAATTGTGTTTCTTGATATATTATATGAAAACATACAGTTATATCTGCACACTTAGTTGTAGAACCTTCTCTCTCTTCCTCTTTCTCCCCCTTCTCTGCGCACCCAGCTGCAGGGTTGATCTTCGCACCCAACTAAAGATCAAGAATACAAGAATGCTCTTATAACATGACACTTCTCTCAAAAAAAACAACCAATGACCAACAAAATATGAACTTTTCTCAACTCTCCTAGACCTCTTTTTATACATTTCATGACTCTTACACAATCCTAGGTACCAAAACCCTAGGTCCACATGACCCGCATTTTAAGGGCTTTGCCAACCTGTCCTTCCTTCTCTTCTTCGAGGTAATCCAAAACACTCATTGGTGTCTTCTTCCGCTTGTTGACCTTTCCACGATTCATCTTCCTTGCTGCTTTGTCTTCCTTGATATTCTCTTTTAACGACTCGCTTTTCCTTTACTTCACTCCTTGTTTTCTGCTTCTTTAACCACTTCGACTTTTACTCGGTTTGTGTGCTTTCCGCACACTTCATACTTTTTCTTCCCTCCTTAATATTTGTTTTCTTACATAACCAAGGGCCAACAAGGATGATGTGGTTGGTACTCTTCAAAATTTTCATCTGGAATAGTTAGGCTATCATATTGATTTCTGGTTGGAATATTAGCATGTTGATTTCCCGTCAATGAAGAAGTCGACATCTCCTGAGACTTTGGATTGGAGGTAGTTGCAGATTTTAACCTTGTACAATATTTTACTGCAAATATATTTTCAATAAAAGAACAAAAAAAATACAATGGAAAATGCACATGTTACACAAAGATTTTTCCCTTGGAAACCCAAACCGAGAAAACCAACATATTCTATATTCATTCATAGTGATACATTGTTTACAATACAATATAAATATAGGAGCCAGTCACATCCAAAACCCTAACCCAATGACATGGATTAGTCAACAACCCTAATTACTTAACCAGAAATGGAAAACCATCGACAAAAACTATGTGCCGAAAAACCGCCCAACAATGGACATGAAAATCAAGGTGACATGAAAAACGAGGAAAAAATGTGACACGTTTCTCGAGGAAAAAAAAATTCTCGGGGGGGCTTAATGCCCCCTCCCCCCTCAAACCCCCATGTGCACCTAGCGTAATGTAGAAAACACTTCATCTAGTCATGCAAAGAATATAACACATACCCAACATTCTCCCACTTGTTGTTTTCTTTGCATACATGGAGTTACTAGGTTACATAGTCAACAATCCAGGGCAACAATTCCCATGGATCCTCCACACCAAGAAAACTTCTCAGTGCTCACATATTTTGTTAATGAATCTGCAACATTCTTCAAAGTGTCCACCTTCATTAGCAACACTTTCTTTTCTTCAACCATGTCTCTCACAAAGTGATATTGAATATCAATATGCTTTGTCTTTGAATGATAATCCAGGTTCTTCGCCAAAAAAATTGCACTTTGACTGTCACATTCTATCCTTACAGCTTGTTGTACCAAAAAAATACCTGAACAAAATATTTGTAAACATATTGCTTCCTTACTTGCATGATTGGCTGCCATATATTCAACTTCTATAGTTGAAAGTGCCACTACAGCCTCCATTTTTCTCATCCAACTGATTTCTCCTCCAAATAGGTTAAACTCATATGCGCTTGTATATCTCCTACAATCCAGATCTCCAACCCAATCTGCATCCACAAATCCATGTATGTCCAACACTTTGTCCAATCCTGGTCTTCCTTGGTAGCACAATCCATAGATAGCAGTGCCACACAAATACCTGAAAACCATTTTTACTGTTGTCCAAAGCTCCTTCCCTTGTTTTGACATATACCTGCTCAAAAATCCCATTGCATGTGCAATGTTTGGTATAGTACAAGCCATTTCATACATCAAACTATCAACTACACTTGCATGTGGAACATGAGACATGTCCTCCTCCTCTTCCTATGTCTTGAGACACTAATCCGCAGATAACTTTACACCAATAGGAATAGGGACCTTGACCGGTTTACATTCCTACATATTAAACCTCTGCAATATTGTCTCGACATATTTTCTCTGATTTAACTAGATTTTCATCTTTTTCCGATTTCTTTTAATTTCCATGCCCAAAATGAAATTTGAAGCACCGTGTTATCACTCCAGGAAACTCTCCTAGGCTGTAAGTCAGAGATGCCTGGTAACTCAATCTTTTGGAAACTATTTTCTTAATAATTGATGTGGTTTTTGGATCAAGATGAATATCTAGGGGTTGGACTGTGTCTATAAGACTGTCTAGTAATATCAAATATCACAAGGCCTTCTAAGAATGCAATAAGACAAGGGTTGATCAAATAGAACATAAGATAGTTGTTGAACCAAATTATACTCATATAAAACAATAAGCACAATGGGTTTAAAAACTAAAACAATAACTTATGATTCTTAACTTAATCAATCAATTAGTGAGATGACAGTCACATGTAGATTGAATAAGCGCCAATAAAGAAATCATTCACTCATAAGATATCATAGAACAGAAAATAAAGGTCTGAAAACACAAATGAAGGAAGCTTGCAGTGTTTCATATATTAAGAATGAGTCTTATTTACAGTAGCAACATATAGAACCCAAAATCGAACCCTTGGTTCATATTCTATCCTAAGCTTTATAGCTTTATAAAGTAGTTCTGAGATCCTGAAAACAAGGATCAAATATACTAAATATAGTAACTCAAAATTCAGTTGCAAAAGATGTGGGATGATCCCCAAAAATGAGGGCAATCCCAGATTTTATGGTCTTTCTATCTTGTTGATTGTTGGTGAAGTGCAGGGTAGCCTCCCAAGGCTGAATGATGACTCTCCAAGAGAGGCAAATTCGAATCTGTTGAGGTGGAAAAGTGTCCTGATTTTATGTCTTTGTCAAAGATATCAAAAACCTTTGAAACACCTCCTCTTTCCACAATCTGTCAAAAATAACTATTGGACTTGACTTGATAATTCATCAGATGTTCATTCGAAAAGATTTCAAACCTTTTCAACTCAAAAAACCTTGATCTGTGTAAAAACTTGATTATTCTGAACATCACAGGCTTTCGGTGGTTAACTTGGAAAGCTTCTAGGTGGGTTAACTACCGAAAGCACCGCTTTCGGTGGTTAATGAACAGTCGTCATGTTTGCCTAAACCACCGAAACTTCATCTTTGAGAAAATTTCAAAATTGCAAAAATGCTTACCTTGGATCCCTTTTTGATGCTCAGGATTTCTTAGATAAGGCAGCCCTTGTTCGTGCAGACCTGCAAACTTCTACTGGCTGTGTGGGGGGTTCTGGTGTGTCCATCATGGTCGTGGCTAAGTTAGCTAGAGTTTCCAATCTAGTCTGCTCCTCTGCTGGTGATTGAAACTCTTTTAACTTCAACCTCAGAATCCTGAGTTGTCTATACAACTTCATGTTTTCTCTGATCAATACCATGTTTCTATCTTTAATTTTGTTATGCTTTTCTTTGAGGGTTTGATTCATTTTGAACAGTTCTTCATTTCTATCAGTGAGGTCTGTATTATCTTTTTTGATCACCCTTTCTAGGACTTCCATTTCATACACCTGTTGCAGGAGCTTGTTGATTTTCCGTGATCTAATTGTTTTAGGCTTGCTTGAGGAGGCTTCTACTTCTGGTTGCCTATGGGCCTCTGGAGGACTTGGTGAAGGTAGATTTGAACAAAAATATGCACCCTATTCAGTCTTCATGTTATCTTGTGTCTCTGCCACCTCTAGTTCTGGTTCTGAATCGTTGTAAGGTAGATTTAGAAGGTTATTTCCTGTGGCAGGGTTTTTAGACTGTTTGCCTTCAAACTGCAATTTTCTCTTCATTCCTTTATTCTTGCCAGGGGATGATTTTATGGGATCTCTTTGTGGTGAGATTCATTTCCTTTTCCTATGACTGATTTTGGGATTAGGAGTTTTTCTGCCCCTGACCTTCTTAGTTTCTTCCTCTGGTGGTATTTTTGTTTGAAATTCGTTCCAAAACAAAAAGAAGCCCCACTCAATCTGTTTCCTCTGCAGAGCTTCTCTCACAAGAAGAGTAATTATCCCTTGATGTGATAATCTATTGGCAACTTTAGCAGGATGGGCTTTCACTTGTCTTTCCATCTTTGTTAGTGTTTTGTGAAAGAAGTAAGGCAGGTTTATAGGCTCTCTGCTTGTGAAATGATTTATAAGTTTAAAATGATAGAACATTACCCTATTGTAGCGCCCCTCACAAGTGATATATACCAAATTTGCTTTCAACAGGGACTGCCACTTTGGTTCCAAGTAAGACATTGGAATATCCTTCTTCCAGATCAAATCTTTATGTACCGGTAGAAAATATGACCTGAATTCGATGTTTGAAGGTATGGTAGTCTTAAACCAACAGTCTCCCGACCTGAGTAAACCTGTGTGCTTAGCAATGGTTGCTTCGTCAATGATAATCTCCTCCTTGCCTACTTTAGTAGTCCTTCCATCATAGGAAATAGCAAAAGATTCTGCCACCTGTTTGTGAAATTTGGTTAATTTCTCACAGTATGCAAAAACTTCGATCTGTTTGAAAAGTTTTGCCACCTCCGGGTGAGATTCTAAATACCAAAATCTGTCTACCTCATATCTCAAAGTTGGCCTTGCTTTCAACATGGGTCAATGTTGAGTGTGCCTGTGATTATGGGGAGCTGGACGTCCAGGGAGACAATGACTCTAGAGATCAGGCATACAACAAATATCACTCATGAAAAACCGGTGGAACAGGGTGACAAAAACATTAGGATTACCGAGTTCAAAAAACTAACCCAGTTTCGGATGACAATTTGACTGAGAATATGTCGAAACTTAATACTTTCGGTGGCATTTTCATTTTTAAAACTGAAAGAGGATAGATTCTGAGCTTACCTAATAACCCGACCAGGCTTACTTGACTCGAGAGTGCTCGCTGGACTCTAATGGCGCTTTGACAATCACCAGAGGAAGCAGGATTAGAATCTTTGAAAATATGATTGACTGATGAAATCGCGAACTCACGGTTATCTCAGCAATCTCTGGGATTCATAATGACTCATCGAGGATTCAATGAAGGAGTAACCAGATCATGATGGCTAGTGTACTTGCGACTGAAATGGAGGGAGGCTCCGTGAAATCATAGATGAAAATCATTGCCATGTTTGGATTTTGAAAAGACCAATGTGGTTGAAAGGACATAGGGGCTTCAAAATTTTCGGATAGACACCACGAACGTGCATACCCTCCACCAAGGCGAGATTTCAGCAGTTATGTTTTAATCATTGCGCCAACTTGACAGCTAGCTTGTGTGAAAGCACGGGCTTTCCATTTTTACCGTTGAAACACTTTCGGTGGTTAATCGCCTTCCTGCTTCGACCCCTTAACTGTCGGGAACAAAGGTTTTCGGTGGTTAATGAGCACACTTGAGGCTCGCCTAAACCACCGAAACCTGTGATTCTGACTTTTTCTTGACCAAATCAAATTCAAAATTTCTTTTGAGTTTATTTTCAAAATACAGACTCTCTAACCTACTTACAAAAATTTAGAAATGAAATTTAGATCACAACCTATCACCTCAAAAAGAAAAAATCCACCAATTTATTTGAGGAGATAACACTGGCTCCTATTGGGGATGAACACCTCCCTGTGAGGTTTCAAGAACCATAGAATCAATGCCTTTCCTAAAAAAGAACATGAAAACTAAACTATCTGCTAGTGTTTCCATTGGGCATGGAGTTATTCAAAAAATAAAAACTAAGACTAATATTACAATGTCTAGGCTTTACAGCCTTAGACAAAATAGAGTTTTAAAAATCGCCCGTTTACCGGGCCACCGGACATTTCTTCGCCTCCTAGATTCTGTAGCATGAAAGTGTTGTTATTATGTACTTGATTAATCATGAAAGGACCCGTCCACAAGGAATCGAACTTGTTATGCTTGCCTTTATCCTGTCTAAGAGCATCCCATTTTAGAACCCTGTCGAAAATTGTCCACTTTCGCCTTTCTGTCAAAAGTATTTGATGAGCCTCTGACCTGTCCACTAACTGTTCGCGAGCTTGTTGCAGTTCCACCAAATCCAACATCCTTCTTACCATGTCATTTGACTTGGTTTGCTCTTCCTAAAAGAACCTAGCCACTGGCAAAACTAACTGAACAGGAAAAATAACATCAGTCCCATAAACCAATTTGAATGGGGAAGTTCCTATGGACTTTTTTATAGTTACTCTGTCTACCCACAGAGCAAATTTCAGTTTGGAATCCCAATTCTTTTTATTTTCCTATAGTAGTTTTCTTATGATTTTGATCAAGCTCTTATTGGACGATTCAACCAAGCCATTACCTTGAGGGTAATAGGGGGTCGAATGTACCAGCTGGATGCCCATTGATTTACACATGTCTACCAATGCCTCTGCTTTAAACGCCACTGCATTATCTGTTACCAGCCTCTTGGGACATGCGAATCTGCTCAAAATATTTTCAAAGAGAAACTTCATGACTACCTGGTGAGTAGCATTTCGGGTGGGAATCACCTCTATCCACTTTGTGAAATAATCTGTGGCTACCAAAATCCACTTATGCTGACCTTTGGATGAAGGATTTATCTCACCTATAAAGTCTAAACCCCACTGCTGAAAAGGGCCATTCACCACTATAGGTCTCAGGGGTAAAGATTTTAGTTGTTGCTTACCTGTAAATCTTTGGCATTTGTCACAAGATTTGACGAATGCACACACATCTGAGAAGAGGAAAGGCCAATAGTATCCATCCCTTAGGATTTTATGGGCAGTGGTCCTCCAGTAATGATGACCACCGCAAACAATTGACTGAAACGGATGTGTCACTTCGACCGACTCTTCTTTATCTAAGCATCTGAGAAGCAAACCAGCAGGGTCTTTCCAATATAACAGATTATTGTAAATGCATAATTTGATAGCTCTGATCTTAAGAGCTCGATCTTGAGTCAAACTAAGTTCAGGGGGAACTTCAAGCTTTTGCAAAAAATGTATAATACCTGAATACCATTCACAGGAAGACAAGTTCTCTGCCACTTGTTGACTGCTATGTTGTCCTTCCGCTGCCAACTCTATCTACAAATCTTCTGAACTTTATCCTACGAAATTAGTGTCCAACAGCTTATGATTTTCCTCCGTTAAAAGCTTAGCAAGGCCCTGGCCTTTTACCAATTTGGTGGGCTTTACTTCAATATTGAACTCAATCATCTTTGTAATCCATCTAGCTCTCTTTCCGTCAATATCTGGCTGAGTCAAAACATCTTTTACGGAAGATGAAGGGACATATGTGATGACCTTTGAGTGAAGAATATAAATTCTGAAGGATTTTAAAGCTTTTATGAGAGCATAAGCTTGTTTCTCGATAGGTTCATACCTTAGTTCAGCATCCCTGAGTGTTTTGCTGAAGAAATCCATAGGATGATCCAAGTTGTCATCGTCTTTCTGTAGCAGAACTGCTGCCACTGTGTCATAAGAGGCAAAGGAAAAAACATAGAAAATCTTACTGTAATCTGGGCTGATCAGAGTCAGGGATTCCATGATCACTTGCTTGATATCCTGAAAGGATTTTCTTGCGTTGTCTGTCCATTTTACCTCAGACCCCTTTTTCAGCATGCATGTTATGTGTTTAACTAATTCGACAAAATTTGGCACAAATCTTCTAACAAAATTTATCTTACCAAGCAGTGATTGAATGTCCTTTTTTGATCTTGGCAAGGACAGATTTTGAATTGCCTCTACCCGAGTTGGATCAATCATTACACCTTCTGCTGAGACGATGTGGCCTAAGAGCTTACCTTTCCTTAGAGAAAATTGGGATTTCTTGGGATTCAATGAGATCCCGAACTGCCTGCATTTTAAGAACACTCTTCTCAAATGCTTCAGATGCTCCTCATGGTTGCTGGAATATACTGTGATGTCATCAAGATATATGAGGACAAACTTCTCCTTTTCTCCCACGAAAGCTATATCCATGGCCCTTTGGAATGTATCCCCGACATTCATTAACCCAAATGGAATATTGGCGTACATAAAGGTACCCCAAGGAGTAGTAAATGCAGTCTTCTCCTGGTCATCAGGGTGGACAGAAATCTGATTGTAACCGGAAAAACCATCTAGGAAAGACATGACATTGGCACCTGAAATCCTTTGCAGCAAGTGTTCCATCTTAGGGAGGGGATAGTTGTCTTTCTTAGAGCATATGTTTAGGTTTCTGAAATCTACACACAATCTGACCTCACCATTTTTCTTCCTTACTATCACCAGATTGGCAACCCACCTGGAGTATCTCAAGGGAATAATGATCTTGGCATCGAGAAGCTTTTTAATTTCTCTCTCAATCACATGCAGCAGAAGAGGACTGATAGGTCTGAGCTTTTGTTTTAAGGGAATGGTGTATTTTTCAAGAGGGATTTTATGTTGAATAATATCAGGGTCATAAGTCTTTAGGTCACTATATTTCCAAGAAAAAACATCAGAAAACTCCTTCAAAACACTGCAGTATTTGGACTGCTGACCAACAGTCAATTCGGAAGACAAATTTATAAGTTTGGGTTGGCTTTTTCCCCCTATGTTATGCTCGTGAACAGTTGGATCTTTCTCCTTTTTGTCTGGCTTGTAAGGAACGTCATTTTGGTCAAAAAGCCTTTCCAGGGGTACCAAACCTCGGGGTATATAATTGTTAGGTAGCTGAACAATATCATGCTGACCCAATCTTTTCTTTAGCTCAGGTTTCTGGGATTCTTCTACATTTATATTCTGCTGGTCAACATGCATATCAGAAAATTCATCTACCACTTGGAGAAATATGTTAAGTTCATCATCATCCTCAAAAACTTTCCAATATTTGATATTGTTAGGTAAGGATGGTCGATATTTTACTTGGATCTCATAACTGAGCCTAGGGGGCATGGGAGGAATGAACATGCTGGATGAAATAGCAAGAGAATCAGTGAGTTGATTCATATCCCTTGGTATATATGAAATTTCAAAAATAGAAAAAGAATCTCGCACTTTCCATACCTAGTCCCTGTAGGCCTTCAATCTGACATGCTTGGCTTGAAAGGTGTTGTTTACCTATTGTATAATGAGATCCGCATATCTGAATACCTTCAAACCTTTTATCCCCATATCTTTGGCTGAATTTAATCCCAATAGAAAAGCCTCATATTCTGCTATGTTGTTAGTAGTTCTGAAGTCGAGCTTGAAAGACAAAGATATAGTCTCCTTTGAAGGAGAAATCAAAACTACCCCCACACCTGTTGAATCTTTAGTACTGGCCCCATCAAAGTACATAGTCCAGAATAAAATGTCTTTATCATCAGACTGTTGTTCAATAGGCTTCACAAGATGCATAGGAGTCGATTGAGCATCATCTATCTGAAGGATGCATGAGCCAAAATCTGTATCCACGGCATAGATAAGATGATTTACAGAATTCTTTGCCTCGCTGATGATGTAGGCAAGTTGGTTCTCCCTGTAAAGCCTTTTCAGCTCCCCCCCAAACACCGGAATCGTAGCATATGACAGATCCATCTGCAAGGTACCTCCTAACCTTTTTCCCCATGAACGAGACAAGAGAAGCCCAAACTTAGGTGGAATATCAGCAACCACCACATCCATAACCATGCTTCTCATTGGCAATTGAGCAAGGTTTATAACGAGGTCTTTGATGAGGCCGAGACATCTGACTTTCCTAGAATCAAAGGAGAAAAGATCTTGATATGGTTTAGTCACCTCCAGACCAAGCTCATCCATCACTTCTTTTGGCATAAGATTATGTGATGCCCCGGAATCAAGCAAACAATAGTGAAGGATTTTGTCATGGACATTTAGGGATATGTAGAATTGCAGACAAGAATCATCTCGATCTTCTATCATAGGCCCTATGGTTACTTTAGGATTATCATCTTGTAGGTTAACAAAATCATCAGATGAAGAGGTCTTTGGCTCAAGAGACTTCAGGATGGCTGATTTAAAAATTTAATTCTTCATGGGTTCAGTTAAGGGCATAGGTATCTTAACTTTCTGAATTTCTGATTCAAAATTAAAAGAGAAAGACAGTTTGTCTGAAACCTTTACCTCATTGGAAGGAGCTTTGAGACTGACTTGCTCCTTGGCTGGGGGATGAGTTTGTTTCTTCTATTGTTTTACAGGAGGGGGGGTCTGTTTTTCAGGAGTGGGAGGCTGCTTGGCAGCAACCTCTTTACTCTTCACAGGAGCAACAACTTCCTTGTTCTTCACAGGAGCAGCAATGGGTGGTTTCAGACCAGCACTCTTGGATCTTAAGTTGTAACCTTTCTGATCATCTGTCAAGTAAACAGATCCTTCAACACTTGACTCTTGAATTTGCTGATCCATCAAGGCTTCTTCATAGTCTACCTGTGTCAAAAATGAAGAATCATTTTCATCACCAAAACAATTTATTTCATCTGCATCTTCTACTTCATCTTGAGGTGGTTGTTGCTCTTCATCTAATATTTCATTTTGAAAAGGTGGTTTGATCCTCTGATCATCAACTGGATTTCTATCTCTTTGAAGAATCTGAACTTGTGGATTATTCATTCTGTAAGGAAAAGCGTTTGGATTTCTCGGGGAAAAAGAATTTGGCTCTTTTTCCCTTGCTGGTTGTTGATTCTGAACCTTCAATTTTGACATTTTAGATGTCAGATTGTCCAACATCTTCGCCATCTTTTCCATTTTACTATTAGAAGAAGAGGAGGACTCAACATCAGACTTCTTCCTCTCAACCCTTCCTTTAAGCTTATGAGATGCTGTAATGTTAGATTCAACCTCGAGGGTGGCATCTTTCATTAAAGCAAGTGTGGTTGATCGTCTTTCTCTAAGAATTAGACAAAAATCTAGATCAAAGGCAGCAGAGAATGTGATCTTTTCCAATGCGTCACTTGGTTTAATCTCTGCAGGGATCTTACCAAACATCCTATTGAATCTCTTGATGAAGTCCGAGACCGACTCTCCATCTTCTCTCTTCAAATTTCCAAACTCAGAAATGTAGTATAACATATCTCTTCTTTCTCCCTAGTGTTTCAAGAATACCTCATCTAATTGTTCAATACCTTTGATCGAATTTGTTGGTAGCTCTTTGAACCACTTTCGGGCTTGGCCATCCAAACTCTGAACGAAAACTCTAGTCCACACATCTTCTTCTGAAATATTGATATTTTCGGCATAAGCATAAAAAGATTCAATATGTTCTTCAACAGTATAATCCCTTGCTCTTGTAAACTTTGGCATAGATTTCTGATAATCTCCAGTTGGCATAGCAGACAAAGGATTTGGCAATACGAGTGGGGCATACCTATTTGCCAAAATCTGTTCCATTTTGGTTAAAGGGGCAGCCATAGCATTCTTGGGGGTTGATTCAGAAGAGGAACTTGTAGGAGATGAAGGGGAGGATGGGATGATTGAGTTAAAACAGAGTGGTTGTCTTACTTCACCTTCAGCAGAGTTTTCAGAAATGGATGAGAAATAAGAGGCTTTATAAAACTGACCAAGCAACAAAGCTAAATTTTCTTCTCCTTTAGAGGACAGATCATGGAGGATATCTTCAAGAACAGGCAGATTAGTGTGAGTGTATAGAACACCTTATGTAGGTTTGATAGGTGAAGAGTCAAAAGAAGATGAAGAAGAGTTTTCTTTCTGTTGAGAGGAAACGGTGGTTATCTTTTTAGGATGGGATGAAACATCGACCTCAAGAACAGAATCAGTAATATTAGAAGAAAATGAAGGTTCCTCTCCCTTCAATGTTTGAGAAAAATTTTCGATTTCCTAAGAATTATAAGTTTCAGTAGCAGGGGATTCAACTAGAGGTTTCTTAGAAATAAAAGGAGGAGTGTTGGTTTGAATACCTGATTCTACTGCCTTGGCAGATCCGGAAGCCTGTCTTTGCAAAGATTTACCCTTACTGATGATCTTCTCAGGGTCAGGAACTGGTGTTGTCAGTGGGCCTTCTTGGTTCGCCCTGGTGTGAGCTCTTTTTGGAGCCACTTCGTTTCAATGGAGTCGCCAGATAGAAAATGTACAACCGATAATGTCTACTTCTTGTCTATCATCAAGAACTAGATCTATGTGTGAGATTTCAGTGGTTAATGAATAGTCGTCTTGTTCACCTAAACCACCGAAACTTCGTCTTTGAGAAAATTTCAAAATTGCAAAAATGCTTACCTTGGATCCCTTTTTGATGCTCAGGATTTCTTAGATAAGGCAGCCCTTGTTCGTGTAGACTTGCGAACTTCTACTGGCTGTGTGGGGGGTTCTGGTGTGTCCATCATGGTCGTGGCTAAGTTAGCCAGAGTTTCCAATCCAGTCTGCTCCTCTGCTGGTGATTGAAACTCTTTTAACTTCAACCTCAGAATCCTGAGCTGTCTATACAGCTTCATGTTTTCTCTGATCAATACCATGTTTCTGTCTTTAATTTTGTTATGCTTTTCTTTGAGGGTTTGATTCATTTTGAACAGTTCTGCATTTCTGTCAGTGAGGTCTGTATTAGCTTTTTTGACCACCCTTTCTAGGACTTCCATTTCATACACATGTTGCAGGAGCTTCTTGATTTTCCGTGATCTAACTATTTTAGGCTTGCTTGAGGAGGCTTCTGCTTCTGGTTGCCTATGGGCCTCTGGAGGACTTGGTGAAGGTAGATTTGAACAAAAATCTGCACCCTGTTCAGTCTGCATGTTATCCTATGTCTCTGCCACCTCTAGTTCTGGTTCTGAATCGCTGTAAGGTAGATTTAGAAGGTTATTTCCTGTGGCAGGGTTTTTAGACTGTTTTCCTTCAAACTGCAATTTTCTCTTGATTCCTTTATTCTTGCCAGGGGATGATTTTATGGGATCTCTTGGTGGTGAGATTCCTTTCCTTTTCCTATGACTGCTTTTGGGAGTAGGAGTTTTTATGCCCCTGACCTTCGTAGTTTCTGCCTCTGGTAGTCTTTCTGTTTGAAATTCGTTCCAAAACAAAAAGAAGCCCCACTCAATCTGTTTCCTCTGCAGAGCTTCTCTCACAAGAAGAGTAATTATCCCTTGATGTGATAATCTGCTGGCAACTTTAGCAGGCTAGGCTTTCATGTAATGCCCATATATTTCTAAACATCCTTAAGTTTCCTAAACATTTAGTGAAAGTAAATTGAAACAAAACTTCATAGCATAATATTGATTTTCATAACAACAACTTCAGCAACTTAAATTTATCAATAAATATTGATTTCATAACAGAAAGAATTAAATACATAACTTAACAAGGTACCTGGTTCTGATGTTAATTTTCGTTGCCTCTGTGCCTCGCTGCTGCCTTCCTACTTCCTACTACAAGATCAACCCTGCCACAAACAGGAAAATAACTGCCCAAAACTACTATCCTCCCTGCCAACTAGGAAAACTACCTAGCTCCAGGATATCTACGGATATCCTGGCCCTCCGTGCCCAAAACCTCCAGCAACTCGGTGGCTCAAATGATCAAAGGTCACAACCAGAAACTCTCTGCTCACAGCAATGTCATCCACTACAAAATACAATCGTGCACAGAAAATCGTTGCTCTTAGCAAAAACACAATCCACCGCATCCATCCCCCGTCGAATGGTGCGCACATCCCCCTCTTCCCGTCCCTTATTCCTCCCTGCCGACTCACGCCTTTACCTCAAAACCACCCCCGTCCTCCGTCCTTCGTTTTCTTTTAATGTTTTATCTTCTCGGGATTCATAGGCCATCCTTCTCTGCATACGCAACCATTTTATAACATTTATCATGGATCTCTTAGATTTATTTCTCAGGTCATTAAATGTGATCTGTGGTTAAATTTATAATTAATCACCCACTGTTATAACCTTTAATTAATTAACACATTACTTAATTAATATCATTCGATCAATCTTCGTTTAATTAATATCTTGTTAACACCATTAATCCCTTAATTAGTCTTACTTTATAGTTCTTAAACATTTATCCAATTAGGGTCATTACATACACCCACCCTTCAGAAAACTTCGTCCCGAAGTTTAAGGTATCTGATGGTACAAAGGAAAAGAACATGGTTCACACATTGACAACAAGTAACTGACATTATCAGTAAGTAAGTCAAGAAGCTCATACATACTAGTGTATATGTACAAGAAATGCATGTGTAGCTAGTACATGCAAGTCTCGTGCATGTACTAATAATCAAAACTGTCATCCTTTAATAATTTTATACATGCATTCAATCCAGTCAGCAAGACTAGTCTTTTATAAAAGACAACAATCAATCAATTGTTTGAGAAATTCTTTAATCACAATTATCCGGTTTAACAATTTTATTTTAAACAACTGTGGTTTAGTTATGTAATAATGGATATTCATATATATACATTTTATTTTTATTTTTTTTGGGGAAGGGACATCATCAAATTCCACCACAAGACAGTTCTCCATATAGTCTCAACTATTCTACTCATCCTTCCTCCCTAACCTACTTCCAACTCCATTCCTATACGTCCTCTGCTAGACTATATTGGAGTGTCATCTATACTGACCTAACTCCAAATAGAACCTGTAAGTGGAAGTGTCTCTATCTCGACCAGGCTTCCCTAGCAGGCAACTGACAGTCATCATCACACGACCTGGGGAGCGTGAACCAGCACCGTTCTCCCATGACTTCAGGTTTCAGAGGATACATGGTGGGAAATGCCTCCACCCCTCCTAATCAGATCTAGGGTCCACCCCTACGATGGCCCACCCTACAATGGAGGATACACAGTGGGAAACACCTCCACCCCTCCTAACAGAACCAGGGTCAACACCCTACAATGGAACATACAAGAGCACCGTGTTGTTGGAGGTTTTGTCATCGTTTATTCGGTTTTGGGTAGTGTTAGTACCAAAATCATGCACTAGTCACATATCATAGCAATGCATCCAAATCAATGTAAATTTCACATACACTATTCATACCATAATGTTTCCCGATTAGTGGTCCCATTATCCACTTTCATCCTCATTATTTCTTGGCTATTTCATAGCCCATAACATGCATATTAGTCTGGAACACAAACTCATATATTTCTATGCATTATCATCATATAATTGCATACTTTCCTCATTTCAATTTGGTATCCCGTACCAATACATTAACATCGAAGTTTTCCAATTTGAATTAGATTTCACAATATCCCATAATTCATACTCTTTACACATTCACAAGATTATCATTTACCAAAATGTATTTCATTGTATCCAACATCGTTTTACTAGTATTCAATAATTTCACTTTCTCACAATATGTCACATCATATACATCATCATCAATATCATTTAAACATTTGTAAAACTTACATTCACATAATAGATCACATTACATGCATCATCATTGATAACATTTAATCATTCATAAAAGTTCATAAGTTTAAAGTTTAAGTGTATCACTTAATAGTTTCACTGTGACTAGGAAATAAAGTGTATAGGTCTCAGATAATCCTGGCCGTCTAAGTCAAAGGTGGTGTTACATACACCCTACCTTCAAGAAACATTTTCTCGAGGTAGTCAAAATAGTGAGGGGTAGTCTCGCCGTAGTGTCTCGGCATCCTCCCAAGTAGCAGATCCTGGACTATACTTGTCCCACTGGACCTTAACTTGATCTACCAGACGGTTTATGAGTTGTCGGACTCTACGGTCCAGTATGCGTAACGGTTCTACCGTGACGGTTCCCATGTCTGATACCTGCAATTCTTTCCAATTTAGTTTATGTGATTCATCAGCAACATAATGACGTAAAATAGATACATGAAATACATTATGAGTTTTATGCAAGTGGGGTGGCAGTACGAGACGATAGGCAACGAATCCAATTTTCTCTTGGACCCTAAATGGCCCTATAAACCGAGGTGACAACTTTGTCCCCTTCCCGAACTGTATGGTACTCTTATTAGGCCTGATACAAATGAAAACTTGGTCCCCCACTTCATAACTTCGGTCGGTCCTGTGTGTATCCGCATAACTTTTTTGTCTATCCTGTGCTTCCTTTAATCTCTGCCTGATCTGAATCACTTGTTCCTCCATTTCCTGAATCAATTTTGGCCCAACTGTTACTCGGTATTCTAATCTGTCCCAAATCAATGGTGTTCTGCATGGCCTCCCATACAAAGCTTTGTATGGTGGCATCCCGGTGGAATTATGATAACTCTTATTGTAGGCAAACTCTACCAAAGGTAGGTACTTCTCCCACTGGGTTTGATTATCCATTACATACATCCTAAGCATGTCTTCCATAACTTGATTTACTCTCTCAGTTTTCCCATCTGTTTCAGGATTATAAGTTGTGCTTAAGTTCAACTGAGTCCCCAATGCTGACTGTAAACTTGTCCAAAACCTAGATGTGAATCTTGAGTCCCTATCTGAAATAATCTTCTTTGGTATTCCGTGCAAACGGATAACCTCTCTTATGAACACTCGTGATACATCCGTGACATCGTAAGTGTCTCTAACTGGAATGAAATGAACACTCTTGGTTAACTTATCCACTATCACAAGAATGGCATTGTGTCTATGAGATGTGAGTGGCAACCCTACAACAAAATCCATTGAGATGACTTCCCACTTGGACATAGGAACATCATGTGGTTGTAGGAGGCCTGCCGGGTGATGGTGATCGGCCTTCACTTGTTGGCACTCTAGGCACCTTGCGACGAAATGGACTACGTCGCATTTCATGCCTACCCAAAAGAATAGTTTCTTCATCTCTGCGTACATCTTCTTCACACCTGGATGCACACAATACAATGATCTATGGGCTTCCTTCAGTATGATGCTTCTAATATCCCCATTCTCCGGGATATACATCCTTCCTCGATATCTTAACAATCCGTCTGTTTCTAGATTATATCCTTCATACTTTGGTTCTAACTGTCTCCCGTTCTGGAGGTTGGAAGTAACCTTTAAATACCAACTGTCTCCTAGTAGTTGTGTCAACACCTGTTCCCTCAGACTGACCTTTAAGGTTACCAAAGAGAAGATACGTGGTCTCCTACTCAAGGCATCCGCGACCACATTTTCCTTCCCTTTTATGTACGAAATACCAAAATCATACTCACTCATAAACTCGCTCCATCGCCTTTTCCTGGCATTCATATCTCTTTGAGTGAATAGATGCTTTAAACTTTGATGGTCTGTTTTGAGTTCAAAGTTTCGCCCTACAAGATAGTGCCTCCAAAGTTTCAGAGCTAGCATTACAGTAGCCAACTCTAAATCATGAGTCGCATATAACTCTTCGTGCTTTTTCAACTTTCTTGACGCATAAGCTATCACTCCTCCTTCCTGCATTAGTACGGCCCCCAATCCTTGTTTCGAGGCATCCGTGCAGACCATGAAGTCCTTTTCCATATATGGCACTCATAGAATTGGTGTACTAGTTAGTAACCTCTTAAGTTTAATGAATGCACTATCACATTCTTCTGTCCATTCATACCTGACCCCCTTGTGTTGAAAAGTGGTGATGGGTTTCGCTATTTTTGAGAATCCTTCCACAAATCTCCGGTAATAACCCGCTAGCCTCATGAAGCTTCTTACCTCATGGGAATTTTTCGGCACTGGCCACTCCAGAATGGCCTTTACCTTTTCTGGGTCCACCGAGATTCCTTCGCCTGAAATAATATGACCTAAATAGTGGATCTCTTTCTGGAAGAAGGAACACTTCAACAGCTTCCCATACAATTTGTTCTCCCTAAGGCAAGACAACACTATTCGCAAGTGTTCCTCGTGTTCTCTTTCATTCCTGGAATAGATGAGAATGTCATCTAGAAAAACTTGTACAAATCGGTCTAAGTATTTCCGGAATATGTCGTTCATGAGGCTCATGAATACTGTTGGCACATTAGTCAATCCGAAAGGTACTACAACAAACTCGTAATGTCCAAACCGAGTTCGAAAGGCAGTTTTTGGGATATCACTTTCCTTAATCCTTAACTGATGATACCCAGATCGCAAATCAATCTTTGAGAATATTGCTACTCCCTTCATCTGATCGAAGAGGTCATCTATTTGCAGCTATGGGTACCTATTCTTCACTGTAGCATGGTTCAAGTCCCTATAGTCTATACACAATCGTAAGGATCCATCCTTCTTCTTTCCAGAAATCACCGGCGCGCCCCAAGGTGAGACACTGGGCCTTACTAGCCCTAAGTCTAGTAACTCCTTCAACTGCATTTGTAATTCACAAAGTTCCAGCGCTGTCATTCGATACAGAGTCTTGGATATTGGTTCTGCACCAGGTTTTAGCTCAATAGTAAAATCAAGCTCTCTCTCCAGAGGTATCCCTGGTAACTTGTTTGGAAAAACATCCTGAAATTCTGACAAAACCGGGTACTGATCCAATGAGGGTCCCTTCCTTTCTTTCACTGCCTCTACTACATAAAGTCGACACCCTTGTCTCAAACATCGCTTGACCTTCATAGTTGATATAAAGAGTAATGACACTTTTCTCTGTACACCTTGGATCTCTATCGGTCTTCCTTCATCGTCAACACAAAGCACCTTCTTTGCATAACAATCTACCAAAGCTCGATGAGCTGCTAACCAATCCATTCCAATGATTAGGTCATACGCTCCCAGAGCAGTGACATATACTTTCAACCTGGTAGTGCACACTCCTAGGTCTACTATACAATTATCGACACTAGGTCCTACAGCTTGTTTTTCCCCCGAAGCCATCTCGACTTGTTTAAAGTCATCGTGCTCATAGGTTGCCAGCCCACTCTTTTCTAATGCAGATGGTGAAATGAAATTATCTGTCGCACCAGAATCAAACAAAATCTTAAAATTAATATGATTTAGCGTACCTGATGACTCCACCATGGTGGATTGATGTTCGGTCTGGCGGTTATTAACCGCTGCGTAAATTTGATGGTTGCCACTTGACCTCCCCATTGGTGCCTTTCCTTCTCTATGCATAAACCCTGATTGTAACTCGGGGCAGTCCCATTCGTAATGGGGTCCTTTTCATCTCCAACAGACAATACGAGATTGAATCGGTGCATTGTTATGTGACTGATTCCTAAACGAGTTCCTTCCCCTAGAACCCCTGCCCCTACTAGTTGTTCCTCGAGATGATCGTGGACCTGTTTGCACCGTTGGTGATGAATGAGATGTTGCACTAGTTTCCATTTAAATCCCTGCAGCTACTGTCCTTGGCACGACTCTGTTACCATAAGGTGGTGGCCTTGAGCCCCCTCCCCTAGTAAATGTCCTCGGGGTCTTTCCTACGAATCTAGGGCGATGCAGAAATGTCGATCTTGTACCTCCTATTAAGTTCGTGTGTTCTTCTACGTAACGCACACTTTCTACCGCCTCCTCTACTGAATATGGTTTCCACATTCGCACCATAGCTCTTATCTTCGGGTTCAATCCATAAACAAAGCGCTTTGCCTGTCGCTGGTCATTGTCCATATATGAAACGTACTTGACCAGTTCCATAAACCTGATCTCATATTCTTCTACAGTTTTGTTTCCTTGTACTAAGGCATGAAATGCCCCTACTTGTTGTTCCTCGTAGTATGCTGGTAGATACTTCCTTCGGAACCTCTCCTCGAAAAGTTCCCAAGATATTGTGTCTGGGTTAAGGTGTAGTTGTCTTTCCAAGTTGCCCCACCAGTTCAAGGCGCTATCTCTTAACTGGAAAATTGTGATCTTTACCTTTGAATTGGACGCATAGTCCCTTAGGGCAAAACACCTTGTCATGCCTTCCAACCATGCTTTTGTGCGTTCACTGGCGCGACCTCTGGAAAACTCCGGAAGTTTGATCTTCTGCAACTCTCGCATGATGTCTTCAGGTGGAAGTCCTCCCCTTGAATCCCTTGATTCTTCTGGATTACCCATTCCAAATGGTGGGGGCTCCACTTCAGTCCCTACTGGTTGGCGCCCTTTTAAAGTCTCGTTAATGGCTTCCAACGAGCGCAGTATGAGGGCTAGTTCGGGCGATGGTGGTGGTGCTGATGGTGTGGGTGACGATGCTCCCCTGCCTCGGCGCCTCCGGGTCCTGACCATCTTGTATACTTTAACCTACATCACCCCAAAGTTGTTAGGGTGAGTTCCAGGGCGTTTCACATTGGTGCTACTTAAACTTAGAAACAGGGTTGGGCATAAGTTTTCTTTACTTGTCTATAAACAAACATTACTCCATCAGGGGAATTGGCTAGGTTTGGGTTAGGATGCAGCATCTAAGCTTGGTTAACATCGAACTTTAAGGTAGATTAACCTTACACTTAAATAAAATTATTAATTTAAAATTATTATTATGCTAATTTAACCCAGACTAATTTTACTTTAATTTTATACTAACTTGACCTTATTTATATATAAATCATTTATATTAAATTATTTAATTTCTTTTAAATTATTTTTAACACTTTATATTATATATATATATATATATATAATAATTGAACGTGTATCCAAAGGTTCGGGCACGCATGGGTTCCACGTGCTTGTCTGGATTTCATAAGCTCCCTCGTATCTAACCCCCAATTTCTACACCTGTCAGCCTTTCGACTCCCTACGCGTCCTTCCTCTGTCTCACTTTCTCATCTGCTGGGACTTTCCTCGCATCAGTCTTTGTCCACCACAGATCTGCCTCTGCTCTGCTCAGAGGTTTCCAGAATCTCCCTCGCCATGGCTCGCACCCTTGCCATTGTTCTGAGAACCTTGCTAGTGCCGGGTATTGTTGTATCTGCGGCCAGATAATTTGCAGAAACAGAGTATATTGATATGGCCACTGACAAGATCCAGGACTTGGAGTCCAGTCTCCTTGAGATATTGGGAATCAATCCCCTGCCTGTATGCTTTGCAGAGCTCGCCCTCAGCTTTAGTAAGAGGTATTATTCAGTCCGCATGTTGTGCACAGTGTCGGTACCTTCATGAAGAATGTGGGGTTATTCGAATTAAGAAATTGCTTAAACCTTCCTTACACTGTGGTAATGAATGGTGATTTCCCCTTTTGAACAAAATGTTTTGCTTGTAATTCCCGTTCTGTACGAATTTTGGTATTTTACCTTCAAATTATTTCATTTTTCTTTATAGATTTTATTCGTCTACGCATATGCATGTAGTTAGCTGCATATACATTATCTTCTGTATTGCTCACGGCCCTTTGTTCCTGACTGTAAAATTCCCAACTTAAATTTCAGGTTTCGGGGTTTCGGACTTTTCGCTATTGTGAACTCCTTACCTCTCCCATCCCCGATTCGCGATAAGCTCTGTCTCTATGAGCTAGCCCCCTTACTGGCTATACCTTGGTCTATATGACCGGCCTCTGTGACCATGGCCTTGTATCACCCTATCAGGATTCGGGGTTTCGGCGTTTGTGATGTCAACGTGTGCATGTCCTTAGGATTCCCGATCCCCGATTCCCGATGAGATCCTAGCGCCTTAGCCCCTTAAATTATGTTATGGGCCCATACGACCCTTTTCCATGTGACCACCGTCATACTCTATGTCGGGATTCGGGATTTCACGACTTCACCAGGCGTGATTTTCTCGTCATCGAGAATCCCGAAATGTCGAACCCCGACTCCTTCAGATCCTCTAACACATGTCCCTCCAATCGAACGGCTCCGACGGTGTCGGGAAATCGCCCATCGTGATTTCATTGTGCATGAGTTTCACGACTCCGAAAACTCCGATACACCAAACCCCGACCCTTCGGGATCCTCCGAAACGCATCCACCAATCGAACGGCTCGGATCTCGTCGGGAAATCGCGGATCGCGATTTCCTATTGCATAATTTCTTTACCCTTGAAAACTCTGATGCCCCTTAACACCAACTCGCTAGGATCTCATGCCACGCGTCCTCATCGATGGACGGTTCATACCTCCCGTCGGGATATCGTGGATCATGACTCCAACATGCGGATGTTCTATGTCCTTGAAAACCCCGATACCCCGATTCCCAGTTGGCTGAAAGCTGGCCTCCACTCATCGGGGTTTCGCAATTCGCGAATTCAAAGTGCCTAAACATCATGTCCCCGGGACTCCCGATTTCCCGATGGGGCCAAACTCCGATGGTTCTCGATGGTTGCCACCTGTCCCACAGATGGACGGCTCTGATTGTATCGGGATTTTCCCATGGATTTCTTGACTCTTCTCGGATGACGGACACCTGTCCTCCACTTCTGACTCTGGTGGTCCCACAATGCTTACGTCACCGTCGGGATATCGCGGATCGCGATTCCTAGCTACGAGGTTTCTTTGTCTTTGAAAACCCCGATTTCTCAATCCACGACTCTTCCGGATCTCCTGACATGCGTCACACACAATGGATGGTCCAGATCCGACCGGGAAATCGCGTATCGCGATTTCAACCTGCACAAGTCTCACGTCTCCAGAAACCCCGATTCGTGACTCTTCGTGATCTTCCGACATGCGTCTCCACTGTTTGGACGGCTCCGATTCCATCGAAAAATTGTGAATCGTGATTTCCTTGTGCAACAGTTCTACACTCCTAAAATCTCTGATGGTAAAATCCCGACGCCTCCCCAAAATGCTGACACGTGTCTTGTCGAGATCAACGACTAGGATCCGTTCTCGGGATTTCGAGAACCACAAGGCCTCGATTCTCAGTCTTAACAAAACCCCGATGACTCTTCCGGGACTCCTCCTATGCACGCTAGGGCTTAAACCCCGCACAACTTTTCTAGATCTAACAGCTGACGGGATTTCGCCCGAGATCTGACGGCGCAGATCCGTTCTCCCGCGTAATAGACAGCTCTCCTATGGGATAATGATCAGTTACATGAAACATTACGTGGTTTTAAAATTGCTCTCCTTGGCATGGTTAAAATCTGCATGGGTCTATAGTTCCTAAGATTTTCATTATTAACATCATCGAGGCTTAACATAGGCAAGTAGTTTACACTATTGTCGTGCAATACAAGTCTTCAAAATTTCCTTCGTCCGATTGCGCATTGGCAGTCCTTCATTTAGGTAAGTTCGAGATGAAGTAGGCCTTTTCAAGGTCCTGCAACTGTCCTTTTGCAGTTTTTATTCAGTATAATTCGTGTAGTTATTAATTCTTACCAACTTCAAGCCTTAGACAGAAGTTTCCCTTAATGATTTCATCGATTTCAGGTGTCTATTCTACCCGAAACTTTCATTGACATGTATTTCTCAAATAAAATTAAGTTATCATCACTGTTTTTCATGCTT
Organism: Picea engelmannii; assembly: GCA_009831015.1. NCBI lineage: Eukaryota > Viridiplantae > Streptophyta > Pinopsida > Pinales > Pinaceae > Picea > Picea engelmannii. Next base: position 221,050 of record ML780944.1, on the reverse strand, counting down.
AATAGCTTTATTCAGGCTGCTTTAAGGTTAGCCATTTTGTGGGAAGTGGTCCTTCCAACTATCTGGTTTTCTGCCCCCATTTTAAAGGCATTCCTTTGAATATTCAGACCAAAACTGTAGTGACCATACATGATCCAGTTGAAGGGTATTGCCTAAAGCAGTTGCTTGTGATACATCTATGAGATCATTTGCTTGGATAACGTAAGGGTGTTACCTTCTGTATATTTTCGGATACTGTATCAGTCATATTGGGTCAAACTGAACGTGTTTTGTTTGTAGTTTAAGCGTGGCTGGAGTTAGCACTCGGGGTTTTGGCCCTTAGGCCCAGATTTCGAACTAAGATGCTCTGATACCATATGTAATGCCCATATATTTCTAAACATCCTTAAGTTTCCTAAACATTTGGTGAAAGTAAATTGAAACAAAACTTCATAGCATAATATTGATTTTCATAACAGCAACTTCAGCAACTTAAATTTATCAATAAATACTGACTTCATAACACAAAGAATTAAATACATAACTTAACAAGGTACCTGGTTCTGATGCTAATTTTTGTTGCCTCTGTGCCTCATTGTTGCCTTCCTGCTTCCTGCTACAAGATCAACCCTGCCACAAATAGGAAAATAACTGCCCAAAACTACTGTCCTCCCTGCCAACTAGGAAAACTACCTAGCTCCAGGATATCTACGGATATCCTGGCCCTCCGTGCCCAAAACCTCCAGCAACTCGGTGGCTCAACTGATCAAAGGTCACAACCAGAAACTCTCTTCTCACAGCAATGTCATCCACTACAAAATACAATCGTGCACAGAAAATCGCTGCTCTCAGCAAAAACACAATCCACCGCATCCATCCCTCGTCGAATGGTGCGCACATCCCCCTCTTCCTGTCCCTTATTCCTCCCTGCCGAATCACGCATTTACCTCACAACCACCCCCGTCCTCCGTCCTTCGTTTTCTTTTAATGGTTTATCTTCTCGGGATTCATAGGCCATCCTTCTCTGCATACACAACCATTTTATAACATTTATCATGGATCTCTTAGATTTATTTCTCAGGTCATTAAATGTGATCTGTGGTTAAATTTATAATTAATCACCCATTGTTATAACCTTTAATTAATTAACACATTACTTAATTAATATCATTCGATCAATCTTCGTTTAATTAATATCTTGTTAACACCATTAATCCCTTAATTAGTCTTACTTTATAGTTCTTAAACATTTATCCAATTAGGGTCATTACATTTCACTTGTCTTGCCATCTTCGTTAGTGTTTTGTGAAAGAAGTAAGGCAGGTTTATAGGCTCTCTGCTTGTGAAATGATTTAGAAGTTTAAAATGATAGAACATTACCCTATTGTAGCGCCCCTCACAAGTGATATATACCAAAATTTCTTTCAACAGGGACTGCCACTTTGGTTCCAAGTAAGACATTGGAATATCCTTCTTCTAGATCAAATCTTTATGTACCGGTAGCAAATATGACCTGAACTCGATCTTTGAAGGTATGGTAGTCTTAAACCAACAGTCTCCCGACCTGAGTAAACCTGTGTACTCAGCAATGGCTGCTTCGTCAATGATAATCTCCTCCTTGCCTACTTTAGCAGTCCTTCCATCATAGGAAATAACAAAAGATTCGGCCACCTGTTTGTGAAATTTGGTTAATTTCTCACAGTATGCAAAAACTCCGGTCTGTTTGAAAAGTTTTGCCACCTCCGGGTGAGCCTCTAAATACCAAACTCCGTCTACCTCAGATCTCAAAGCTGGCCCTAGTTTCGACATGGGTCAATGTTGAGTGTGCCTGTGATTATGGGGAGCTGGACGTCCAGGGAGACAATGACTCTAGAGATCAGGCATACAACAAATATCACTCATGAAAAACAGATGGAACAGGGTGACACAAACATTAGGATTACCGAGTTCAAAAAACTAACCCAGTTTCGGATGACAATTTGACTGAGAATATGCCGAAACTTAATACTTTCGGTGGCATTTTCATTTTTAAAACTAAAAGAGGATAGATTTTGAGCTTACCTTATAACCCGACCAGGATTACTTGACTCGAGAGTGCTCGCTAGACTCTAATGGCACTTTGACAATCACCAGAGGAAGCGGGATTAGAATCTTTGAAAATACGATTGACTGATGAAATTGCGAACTCACGGTTATCTCAGCAATCTCCGGGATTCATAATGACTCATCGAGGATTCAATGAAGGAGTAACCAGATCATGATGGCTAGTGTACTTGCGACTGAAATGGAGGGAGGCTCCGTGAAATCATACATGAAAATCACCGCCATGTTTGGATTTTGAAAAGACCAATGTGGTTGAAAGGACACAGGGGCTTCAAAATTTTCGGATAGACACCACGAACGTTCATACCCTCCACCAAGGCGAGCTTTCGGCGATTATGTTTTAATCATTGCGCCAACTTGACAGTTGGCTCATGCGAAAGCACGGGCTTTCCATTTTTACTGTTGAAACACTTTTGGTGGTTAATCGCCTTCCTGCTTTGACCCCTTAACTTTTGGGAACAAAGGTTTTCGGTGGTTAATGAGCACACTTGAGGCTTTCCTAAACCACCGAAACCTATGATTCTGACTTTTTCTTAACCAAATCAAATTCAAAATTTATTTTGAGTTTATTTTCAAAATACAGCCTCTCTAACCTACTTACAAAAATTTAGAAATGAAATTTAGATCACAACCTATCACCTCAAAAAGCAAAAATCCACCAATTTATTTGAGGAGATAACACACCGAGATCCTTCATGTCAAATTTAGAGGACAACTGAGTTTTGACATCCTAGATAATATCCTTGGTGTTTCCTATCAACAACATGTCATCCACATACAATACCAAATAAATAAAATGATCACCAATTAATTTAAAATACACATATTGATCCTCTTTGCTTCTTGTGAAGCCAAGTCCCAACATATAAGTATCAAATTTTTTATACCACATCCTTGGTGATTGTTTTAAACCATACAGGGACTTTTTCAACTTGCATACCAGCTCCTTCTTTCCCTTCACAACAAATCCTTTTGGTTGCTTCATATAGATTTATTCTTCCAAATTCTCATGTAGGAATGTTGTTTTCACATCCATCTGTTCTACTTCAAAATCAAATGCAGCAACAACAGATAGCAAAAATATTATAGAAGTTAACTTGGAAACATGAGAAAAAATCTCACCAAAATCAATTCCCTCAACCTGGGAATAACCCTTTGCTACTAACCGAGCTTTGTATTTCTCCACTTTTCCTTCTCCATTCAGCTTATTTTTAAATACCCATTTGCTGCCAATGGTATTTCTTCCAGTCGACAACTCCACTAGATCCCAAGCCTCATTCTTATCCAAGGATGCCATTTCTTCATCCATGGCCTTTTTCCAGAGCTTTCCATCCCCTGGATCCACTACCTCCCTTATAGTTCTAGGATCATCATCAGTAATAGACAAAACAAAATTTGAACTGAAATAAGATGGAGTATACCTTTCTGGTAGCCTTCTTTCTCAAACCGATCTCCTCAATACTGGAGTATGAGGATCTTCTTCTTATTATTATTGTTCTTCTGTAGAGTTTGATTCATCATCATTTAAATCAAACTCTATTTTATTTGGTTATTCCTTACTTTGAAGGATTTCATGTTTAACAACATCCTTCATTTCTCTAAATACCACATCTCATCTATACACAACCTTCTTAGTTTCTGGGTTCCAAAGCTTATAACCATTGAGACCATCTTTATACCCAATAAAGATACACTTTGAGCCTTCTTATCTAGCTTACTCATGTTTTCCTTTGGAACATGAACATAGGCCTCACAGCCAAATACCTTGAGATTTGTGAGAGAAGGTTTCTTACCAGTCCATACCTCTTATGGAGTCTTGTCATCCAGTGTTGATGAGGGTGATATGTTGACCAGGTAACATGCAGTACCCACTACCTTTGCCCAGAATTCTTGCCCCAAACCGACACCACTGAGCATGCACCTTGATTTTTCCATCAGCATCCTATTCATCCTTTCTACAACTCCATTTTGTTGAGGTTTATATGGAATAGTATTATGCCTTACTATGCTGCACTTCTTACAGAATTCTTCAAATTCGTACCCGCAGAACTCTCCACCATTATCTATCCTCAACACCTTAATTTTTTTCTCTGTTTGATTCTCAACAAGAGCCTTAAACTCTTTAAACATGTCAAAGACTTCAGGTTTATTCCAAAGGAAATACATCCAAGTATTCCTCGAGAAGTCATCTATAAATGAGACATAGTACACAAATTTTCCCAATGATGGAACCGACATAGGTCAAAACACATCACTGTGAACTAGCTGTAAAATTCCTTATGCTCTCATTGCACCAGAGAGGAATCTTACCTGATTTCTCTTTCCATATACACAATGTTCACATAAATCAAAATCCAAAGATCAATTAGACATACCTTCAACCATACCTTTATCGTGTAGTGGACAAAAACCCTTCTCTCCAATATGCCCCAGTCTTTGATGCCACAGCATATACTTATCTCCAGAGACTGTAGGAGTTGTTTCTTCTTCAACTCCAATATCAAGAACATTGGAACTATTACACCCATCACTAATAGTGCTTCCTTGCAGCTTATACATAGTTCCAGATCGAACTCCCTTAAACAACACCATTGCTCCTCAAACCATCATGTAGGTTTCCTTTTCAAATATTGTTTTTACCCCTACATCATCAATTTTGCTTACAGAAATCAAATTTCTGGCCAAACCTGGGATTTGTAGAACACCAGGTAGTGTTCTAATCCTATGATTTTGGTTGTCGATTCATCACCTAGGAAAACATTACCTCCATCATACCTTTCATATTCATAGAACCAGTCCCTGTGGGGATTCATATGAAAATATGCACATGAATCAACCAACCATGCCTCGTGATCTGCATGTGTGCTTGAAGAAGCCAAGTACACATCCCCTCCTTCTTCCTTGGAGGTATTTTCTTCTGTAGAAGGAGCTTCTTCAGATCCCTTCTTTTTCTCAATTTTGGATCTACATTGCTTCTTGTAGTTCCCTTCTTTTCCACATCTCCAGCATACCTTTACAAACTTTCCACGAGATTTAGATCTACCCTTAGACTTAGATCTCCCACTTGAGGACTTAGATCTATTTATTTCCTGGGAGCGTCCTCTTGCAAATAACGCATCTGGGCTTTGTCCTTCCATGTTATTTTGTCTCATCTCCTCCAACAATAAGGATGATACCACTTCATCAAACCTCAAGGAATTTGTATTACTACTTATGGACACAACCAGACTATCCCATGTGTCCGGTAAAGAGCATAGTAAATCGATACACTTATCTTCATCTGAAATTTTAATCTTAATAGATACTAACTGACTTACCACAGTATTGAAGGAATTCAAATGCTCTGCCACCAAGTCTCCATCTCTCATCCTCAGGTTATACAACTTCTTTCTTGGGAATATTTTATTTACTAGGGACTTATACTGATACAACTTCCCCAACTTATCCCATAAATCTTTTGTTGTAGCTTCCTCTGACACATTCAGTAATACTAAATCTCAAAGACACAATCGGATTGTACTCTTCACCTTCTGATCCAACTTTTTCCAGTCATTCGTTGAAGTTCCTGTAGGTGTAGTACATGGATCCACTGCGATCCATTGATCTTTGTCCACCAATAGATCTTCCATCTTGATCTTCCACAACTCAAAACTTTTCCCATTAAACTTCTCCATCTCCATTTTCGAACTGCTCCCCATTTCTTTTCACCTAAAAAATCAATGCCACAGATCTCCCACTATAACAAGACTTATCACAGTCTCGAGCCAAACCCTTGACCATAAAGGCGTCCCCCTGAAGCCAACAAAGCTCTAATACCAAATGTAGATTTTAACCTTGTACAATATTTTACTGGAAATAGATTTTCAATAAAAGAACAGAAAAGATACAATGGCAAATACACACATTACACAAAGATTTTTCCCTTGGAAACCCAAACCGGGAAAACCATCATATTCTATATTCATTCATATTGATACATTATTTACAATACAATATACATATAGGAGGAAGTGACATCCAAAACCCTAACCCAATGACCTGGATTAGTCAACAACTTCAATTCCTTAACCAAAAATAGAAAACCATTGGAAAAAACCATGTGTCGAAAAACCGCCCAACAATGGATACGAAAATTGAGGCGACATGAAAAACGAGGAAAAAATGTGACACGTTTCCTGAGGCAAAAAAAAAGGGGGGGCCAAGTGGCCCACCCTCAAACCCCCCTACATGTTCAGCGCAATGTATAAGACACTACATCTAGTCGTGTAAAGAATATAACACATACCCAACAGTAGCTCCTTCCTGTCTCGAAGCTTTTCCTGATTGAGTGGCCTTCTCTTGTTGAACTACTTTCTTGGTTTATTTTTTCTTGTAGCATGGTTGTTTACGTTTCTCATCAAGTTCTCCTTCTGGTTGGACCATCGAATCTTTGGGGCATCTTTTAGAAAAATGCCCATATTCATGGTAGATCTTTCATTTGAAAGGAAACTTCTCGTAGTCAACCTATTGAAGATAAGACCAACCATCAAAGGAGAGGTTGATGGCCTCGGGAAGGAATTTTTCTAGATCTTCCTCCACACAAATACAGGTGCAAGCCTGAAGACCGTCTTTAGGTTCCGCAGGGTCAATGTACTTAACCAAAGAGTTACCAATGGCTCGAAGAGTTACAACATTCCAACAATGGACAGGGAGGAAAGGAAGGCAGACCCAAATAGGCACAACAGAAGGAATGCCATTCTCCAGATTAAAATTTGGGGTCCATCTATTAAGATACATTCCATGGGATCCTATGAAATATGGGCCACTTATGAATATCAAGTCACGGTCTGTTTTGTCTTAAAAAATAAATGCATAAAAACCCCTCCCACAAAAAGAGTGTGAAAGCTTGCCTTTTAGATGTGGTTTCCAGTTTTTTTAAATTTAGAGTGACACTAAGTAGGGGGAGGGATAGACCCCATTAAATTTCCCAATGAGACCCCACTCAAAAAAATTTAGATCCAAGGCCCTAGAAACGGCTTGGACCGGAACAGTGGGAATCTCATCTATTTTCTTGACAAAATGAGATTGCTAAGATTTTGAACCTTTGGGGAGAGAGGAAACTAGAGTGGCAAAGGTCGCGATATCCGACAGGTGAGGAGGAGAGGGGGGAGGGGCACCGACGTCCCCACTAGGGGCAGTCATGGAAAACACAAGGAGGCGACGAGGCTAGGGTTTACACAAAGGAACCAGTGACAAAATGAACTCTCTATCCATTTTCATCTTCAGCCTTCTTAGCATCACAAAGATGACAAATTATTTCCAAGAATACTTTGTCTCTTGATTATCCATAATGTTAATGATTATTTTTATACATTTATTTGCCACCTGATCAGCTAATGGGCATCATTTAGAGGTTAGTAGTCTGAAACACTGAATTATACCACTTTTCCCCTGAGTTTGCAGTCCCTTTTTTTCTGGTCGTTGGTTGTCCCTTTATAGCTCGTGACCAGAATTGTTGGTTGCCCATTTTCCTCTTTCAAAGGAATATTTGTCACTCCCTACAATAATTCAGGGCACGACCGAGTCTATTACTCCCTATTTAGGATTAGTTTCTATGAGATGAGATTAAACCTCCATTTTTTTTTTTTCAACCTCGAGAAGCTTGTTATCTTGGGAATCTAGATCCTATCTAGATTAACCTTTTATCTTATCTATATTATCCTATATATTGAGGGTCTCTCATGGGAAAAGTGGAGAGAAAGGAGAAATAAAACTTATTATGGCAGTTTGATTACAGAGCTTGGGCAAGGAACTTGGGAAAGGAATGCATCAACTTCCTTGATTATCCATAGTTGGCCTTAGGGATCATTGTTTCTATTTCTCTTTCATCATGGCCGACCAAGGTCTTTGAATATCTCGGAGAATGCAAGGGTTGGGTCCCAAAGAACACAATATTCCACATAACCATTCTAATGAAGGAACCATTAACGAAGGGGTTTCTTTTGAAATCGAGAGCATAGATCCCCCAATTGACCATCCTGAAGGAGTGGTTGAAACCACGGAAGAAGGTTTTCCCTCTTCCACAAATCCTCCTTTGACTGGCCCTTTTGGTCAACCACTCGTTGAGTTTCCATCAATGATTTATTATGATGATTTTTCTGCTTATCATTTTCCACTTGATATGTATAGTAGGCAATATTCTCGGATTCATGCATCAACATCTAACTATATAGATGGAATAATGATTCCCCCACCTAATCACAAGATTGTCACCTTGGCACGCATTACCACTGTTGACACTTCTTCTTTGTGGGAAACATCGTTGACCCCTTCTACCTCGACTCAACAACTGATGAGAACAACTTATCTTCCCACATCTCTGCATGCACACTTACATACACCAAGTACATTACCTGGTCGCCCTTTACAGACTCCATCTAGTCTAGTGGCGAGTAGTGCTGCTACCTCAGGTCCTGTGACAAGTAGCTTCATTTTTCCTCTGCCCAATCAAGGTGTTATCCCAATGACAGTTCCACAAATTGTTCCACATACACTTGGGGGGAACGTTACATCTAGAGGGCCACCTTCGTCTATATTCCAGTACCCCGATAGAGGGAAACCTTCAACTATGGATCAATTTTGAACTGGGGCGCAACCTCTAGTTGCAGGTCAAGTTCTAGTTGGAGGACAACCTTCGACTGTGGGACAATATTTGACCTGGGGAGAACAACAACCTGGGGGGGAACTTGCATCTGTAAGACAACAATCACCTTGGAAAGAACAACCTACTTGGAGCCAACAACCAGTTGGGGAGAAAAAACTTGTTTGGGGATGAAAACCAGTTGGGGGGAAACCAATTGGAGGTCAGCTACCAGTTTGGGGACAATCCCACACTAGAAACCAACCTCAACCTTGAGGGAATAATGTTATGGAAAAACCTATAGGTATTTATAGTAGTTCACCATATCCGGGAGTGTCAAATCCTCCATGGGGTCAACCCAATCCAGCGGGAATCTCTTCACAAGGAAATTTTCCCACTCAACCGACGAACCCCATGTTCCCCACTCCCCAAGCCACTTAATCATATATGGGTGGACCATCATGCTTTAAAATTCCATCCCAACCTGCAAATGGTCCTACCGATACCTTGATATCACATTTGCACTACCATTATTCACAACCAAACCGACAACTTCCTTTCTTGAATACCTTATATCTACTAGATTTTTCACGTTTGACAAACGATCCCATACAACATGCCCTTTTTTGGCCGCTATCCCTGCCAAACTACCGTTTGACATTCTGAATTTCGACAGACAACCTAGAGAATATCCTAACAACCACGTCATGACCTTCCATCTTTGGTGTTCTTCTAACTCCTTGATGGACGATTCCATTCGGCTGAGACTTTTCCAAAGAATGCTCACAGGTTCGAAGAAAAAATGGTATATCAAGTTGTCGAGAAACTCTTTTGTTGATATTATTACTCTCGCCATGGAATTTCTACTCACTTCCAACTTCCCATTCGGTATGAGACCAGTAACGTTATTTTAACCTCACTTCGAAAATCTACCTCCATGGCACCAAAATGTTATCGCACAAGTTGTAGGTTGGGCAAAGCCCGACCCAACCACCAAATGACGACAACTTTGAGAAAACCTATCCACTGTCACCTTAGGTAGGTATTCACATCACTTTAGAGATGATAAAACCACCTCAAGGGGGAAATCTCAGTGACCCTAGGGGGAAATGAGATGGAAAATGTGATGTATGAATGAATGCCCCTAAATTTCAAGTTACTAAATGTGGAAAAAGGGCTTGAGAGAGGTCTTAGTGGTAACCAAAGATTTCCAAGAAGTAGTATACCTTGCAAATGTTTATTGTACATGCCCGAGACACAAAGAAAACGAAGATACAAGCCCAAGTATATGATGGACAAGAAAGTTAAGCTTGATGTCCCTAATTTCTGCAATTAGTAGCAGCATATATCAGCAATGAAAATGATAATGAATGTTTCAAATAAGTTTCTAAAAGTCTAGTTGAAAGAGAAAGAGATAAACTAGAAACAACTAGATCAACTCAAGTAAGATAGCATTAGAGTTTAGCAATGAAAAAAGATTGTTACAAAAGATGTTTTGCAGAAATACTTTGCAGTCGTATGGCTGTAACAAAAAAGTTATTACAGCAAGAAGATCAACCACTAAAATTTCCCCAAAGTATACAAAAAAATACGCTATGCCTAGTAGTTTATGTGGGAAAAATTTAGGCAACTTTTAGTGATTGATTTAAGGGTTATTTGATAATATTGTTTAGGGTTTATGCAACCCTAATGGATATGGATGAAGTTTTATAAAAACATCAAGAACTACTTGAGAAAAGATGACTCCCTATTGGCTCAAATCAAGCTTATAAGGCAAAGAATTGAATCCAACTTAGACAACTTTCAAATCATAAAATTGCACGTTAACCAATGCAATATTTTATTTCTCCAATGCAATATTTTATTTCTCCAATGCAAATACACTAGTGCCTATAGATATTGGGTTATGGATTCAATTAAATAAAGAGATAGACAATGCTATCTCCTTTGGGGGTGTAAACCCTCTTACTCCCCAAGGCAAGAAAATGTTAAGCTAGGAGATACTAGGAGGGTGTAAACCCTTTTACTTCTCCTAGTAAAACCTTGTGCAACAAATAACTTCTAGACAAAAATGATAGATAAATGGTGGGGTTGAAAATCCTTATACTCCCCAAGAAATCTTGAAAATCAAACTTGTGACTAAGCAATGAAACGTCAACATGATAAATCCTTACCTAGATCAAGAAATAAAAGATAAACCTCTCCTTACCAAGATAAATCCACCACACATGCCAAAGAAAAACTCCAAAAAGGGTAGCGCACTACTTCTTCTGCCAATAACAAAAAGAAACCAAGATAAAAGAGCACAAGAAAGAGAAGGTTTCTCAAGGAGGGCGCAAATTTCAGCCAAGTACTTCTCACAATGGGAGAGTTATGTTATCTAATGAGATTCACATGACCTCTATTTATACAAAATGTCTAAAACATAGTTTGTCCACTTAATTAGGGTAAAACATAAGATAAGGGATCAACAACCCTTATCTTACCCCTTTACACAAATAATAATATTTAATTTTCACTTTTTTCACATTAGAAACCCTAAAGCAAGATATGTCACCCCTTTAGGGGACGTTTTGACATTTGGAGCAAGTCGTTGGAGAAGAAAGTGGAGGTCGTTGGGGATCCTATATCCTCCTCTTCATGTGCCAAGGTCAGTCCATGTCTCCTCCGGTCAAATAATGCTAAGTTTCAATGCGCAACAACTTCATCACCACAAACCCTAGCCCTAGGTGACGTCAAGCCTCAAGAAGTGACATTTTTCTCCTCCTAGGAAAGTCGTTTGGCATGTGAGGGCTAGCTCATTTCTTCCAATGTGTCTTATATGCCTCCAAAAGCAATTCATCATGATCTGCCATGTGGGCCCTTGGCATCCAACCTGTGGGCTTCAATCCCCATGGAAGCCCAAGCTAGGCTTGTTTTTCCAAAACTGTCCACCAAACAAGGTCCTGCAAAACAAATAGGCACGCCCTCCAAGGATCTCAAATCAAAATATCATGGCAAGTTAAATCCACATCTAATAAAAAATGCACCTAAACATGTGCATCAAAACTACCTCATCAAATTAAACAAATGCTCCAACACCCTATACAATTGACCAAGTTTAGGTATCGGAGGGGTGTCATAAAAGTCCTAGTGGGTAAACCAAAACCCTGAAGTAAGGGATGCTTCCAAGGATGCCCCTTTAAGGCCATGTAGTGGATTACGAGGTGGATAGGGGTTTAGAATTCATAGGCCAATGAATTTCATGACATACAAGGGCTCGTATTATCTCATTTGTGGGTTCCTTTGTAGGGGGTATGTTGCACCTTCTTCCTCATTGCAACTTTTTTCCAAGCCCATTTATTTCCATTTATTAATTAATCAATTATCCAAACACGTGTGCACTCCCAATAGTGAATTGATTAGATTGGGGGGTAGTAACACAGTGTCACTTGAACAAAGAGGTCCACAAAGTGCCATAGGGGTAACCATGTAAAGCGTTGTAACACACTTGTGTTAGTCTTGTGTTCAAGCGAGATATTTATTATGTGTTTGATATTGTGCAGGTCTTAAATTCTTTCAAGAGAATCAGTTCATTGTTCTCAAGACATGATTGGGCAAGCATCTAAAAGATTTATATTTTAGGCTCTTATATTTAGCAAGCAACCATCCCCCTGGACCTTCAACCCCTTCTTCCCATGAAATGAGGTACATGCCCTTCTTGGGTCACTAGAGTCAAAGGGCCTAGAAGAGGGCAATATGATAGGAATTTAATGAGTGGAAAGTGGTAAGCATGGTCGAGAATGGTATGATAAACCCTTAAGGGACCCCCAGTTGCACCTCTTCCCAAAAAGTTGGCCACTTACTAGGAAATCTATGACACTCACCAAGGTGAAACAATGTCAAAAGCATAATATCCAAGCATGAGTTCTATAATAAAAAACAACTTAAATACAACATGTTTAAATGCCTCAAATATTAGGGTGATTACCTTCCACAATACCTAACTTGTACCGCATGGAGCAAGACTCATCTGATTTCTAGAAGTTAGCTAGTGTGGTGGATGCCCTGATAATGGATCAAAATGTGATGATAGAGTGGGCTTCTGTATGTGCAAGTGGACACTGCTAGTCATGTGGTATCTCGACACTCCATATCTGCAACCTGAGGGCCTCAAGACATCATCTCCTTAGTTATCCCAGAAAATGGGGATAACATCTCGCTCCTACTTGGGGAGATGTGCTTGTTGTAGAGTGCATGAGAACCACATCATCTCCTGGTATACTTGTGCCTACACTATAACGAGAAACCGTAAAATATAGGGTTTTTCTATCACCCTTCATCCATATACATCAAGACCAAAAATTAAAACTAATCTAGAAAAGAAAATTTTAGCATTTTTTCAAAAAATTCTAAACTAAGTATGAAATCAACATGCAAGTAGAGAAAAATGAAATATGAGATGCATCTAAACTGATATGAACAATCAAGATGCAAATGCAAGGAAAGAAATATGACCTACCTACTTACCGGGGGCTCGAGCCTTGAAGAAGTCACGTGACCTGAAAATAAGGTCGGAGAAGAGATCCATCCACTGGTAATGGCATATTTCTCCCATCCAAAGTTGTCAAATAATACTTTTCTTTATTGAACTTCTTCTTAACAATGTAAGGGCCAAGCCATGAGCTGTCATCCTTCTGGTCATACTTGGGCTTTCCCGTCTTCTTGTCCCACATGAGCACAAGACTTCCTTCACTGAAATTGATGTAAGTAATATTCCCAATGTATGGATAGGAAGGAGGTTCTACATTGACCATCATTTTGATGGATTCTTCGCGTTGTTTATCTTCTTTCTTCATAATTTGGATAGACCCTGGCTCTTTCCCTTGTAACTTTTCAAGTTTTTCTTTATATTCATTTGTCCTTGGGAGGAGCATGTCTATGGAGTCTTCTTGCATAAAGGGAAAGTAATGTGGATTGTACTCAATGGTATCTAGGACTTCATCAAAATCATCTTCACTTGTGTATTCAGGACCGTTGGGATCATTCACATGCTTTTCATCTTTCTCTCGACTGTATAATACCTCAAAAGTGTCATCTCCCATCGGGATGTGTGCATGGGTGAGGTCCATGCTGATGAAATCCCCAAGGGAAGAAGACCAACTTCTTGATAAGAGAATACCCCAAGCATCTAGAACACCGATCACCACTATGTTCATGAGGAGGATGATATATGGAAAATCAATAAAAAATACCTCAATGTCCTCACATAACCCATAAAATTTTACCCTTTTAGAATCAATTCCACATGCGTTTCCATAGGATTGGGTTGTCTTCAAACCAATATGTTCCATCGCCTTCAATGACATGACATTCACAGAAGCCCCAAAATCAAGCATACAATTGTTCAAGTGGAGGCCATTCATTCCTAATGAAAGATAGAAGGGAGTTCTTTTGTCCTTTTGTTGATCGAGATACATAATGTTCAAAATGATAGGAGGGTCTTCCTTCTCGGTCGATACTTGTAATAACTGCAAGAATTCCCTCCTTACAGAAGGGATCTTGCACATCTATGTCACAGAGACCATCATATTTAGCTTTCCAAACATTTTTGCAACATCTATATTCAACTAACTCATATGTGGGAGATGGCTTAGGAAGCAACTCATGTACTAGAGGTGAAGGTGGTGGGGCCACCTTCTTTACTGATGGAAGAGGAGTGGCAGGTTGTGATGGAGGGGCTAAAGCTTTATTTCTTCTATTGTAGGTCAAATATTCCCTCTTCCTTAACTCCTTCTTTTCATCGTCTATCAATTGATTTAAGGCTCGGAGTCTCCCCTCACTTTCCCCTTGTCTTCCGGATTCATTGATTTGTTCATGTGTGACTTGTTCCTCTTGGAAAATATAGATCATATACATGAAGTTCAAATTGTTGGAAGGATCCTCATCTCGTTGAAGACACTCATATTCTCTGTGAGGCTCTTGGAATGGAAGACACCCAACTTCTTGTTCTATGTCAACCATCTCAATTGGTTTCAAAGTATCAGGGGCCTTTGCCTCTTGTTGGGGCCTTGTTTTCCAACCTGTGGCATCTCTTTGCTATCTGGAAAATTGAGGTCTGGGAGCAGATTGATTTCTTTCCATAGTAGTCAAACAACCCATGATCTGGTTATGTACTTGGGAAAATCGAGTACTCATATGATCTATCTTCTGAGTCAAGAGGGAAATCTGATCATGAGCACTGCTACTGGAAGCCTTGGTATTTTCTTCTACCCTGACACGAGGATACTGAAAAGGATCTACCCTTGAGTCAAGGACATTTTCTTCAATCTTAGCACAATACTCTTTGGATTGTGCCAAATAAGTGGGCTTCTTGTCCTTCAAAATAAAGTGAAATTTCCCTTCAAAATCATTCACATAAAGGAAATGGACAAATGCGGATGTAGGATGGAAATCTGTCATAATATGGTTGTATAACCTATCAAATATGGTATCGAATTCACTCAATGTCTCATTATCCTTCTTCTTTATCTGATTTAATTGGCATACAAGAATCCCACTGCCTTTCTTCGTTGACCATCTGCTCTTAAATAACTTGACAAAATCTTCATAGGATGTGAGGTGATTATCTAGAATGCCTCTGAACCATCCTAGAGCTTCTTCAGTCAATGATTAAGGCAATAATGTCATGGATACATCCTCATGCTCAGCATCTGCATTATCCATATATCAGCCTATGGTGTAGAGATGATCTTCAATAGTCACTACATTATTTCTTGGGAACTTTAGCAACCACTTATTTGACTCTTTTGGCATTGTGTTGGTGTTTCCTAAGATGTTGGCCATGTTAAGGGGTTTGTAGAGGTATTTTTCCCAATGGTGAGACATTGGAGCAAGGGGAAGGGAACCGTGGAAGAAGGTTTTGACAATGAGAGACTTGAGGGGAGGCCTTCTTTGGTATACCTTGGAAGGTTTGAACCTCCCTGAGGGAAAAAGCTTAGAGAAGGAAGGGTTCTGGGAAGGTGGAGTCGCCAGATGAGCTTCAAAAAGAGTTCATCTAAAAATGGAACATCCCTTAGGTGGAGTCACCAGGTAAGCTAGGGGAAAGGCTTTGGGATAGCTTTCCAAAGTGTCATTAGGGTTCGGAAGAGGATTCAAAATCCTCCTCAGCAACAACACCAAAATTTTATCGCATAAGTTGTAGGTTGGGAAAATCTCAACCCAACCACCAAATGTTGACAACTTTGAGAACACCTACCCATTTTCACCTTAGGCAGATATTCCTGTCACTTTAGATATGATAAGATCACCTCAAGGGGGGGATCCCAGTGACCCTGGGGGGAAATGAGATGGAAAATGTGATGTATCAATGGATGCCCCTAAAGGTCAAGTTACTAAATGTGGAAAAATGGCTTGAGAGAGGTTTTGGTGGTAGCCAAACGTTGCTAAGAAGTAGTAGACCTTGCAAATGTTGGTTGTACCTGCCCCAGACACAAAGAAAACGAAGATACAAGCCGAAGTATATGATGGACAAGCAAGTTAAGATTTTTTTTCCTAATTGTAGTAATTAGTAGCAGTATATATTAGCAATGAAAATGAAAATGAATGATGCAAATAAGTTGCTAAAATTCTAGTTGAAAGAGCAAGAGATAAACTAGAAACAACTAGATCAACTCAAGTAAGATAGCATTAGACTTTAGCAATGAAATAAGGTTGTTACAAAAGATATTTTTCAGAAATACTTTGCAGCCTTATGGATGTAACAAACTAGTTATTACCGCAATAATATCAGCCACTAAAATTTCCCCAAAGTCTACCAAAAAATGTGTTAGGCCCTAGTAGTTTATGTAGGCAAACTTTAGGCAACTTTTAGTGGTTGATTTAAGAGTTATTTGAGAAGTTTGTTTGGGGATTTTGCAGCCCTAATGGTTGTAGATGAAGTTTTATAACAAAATAAAGAATTACTTTAGAAAAGATGACTCCCTGGTGGCTCAAATCAAGCTTATAAGGCAAAGAATTGAATCCAACTTAGACAACCTTCAAATCATAAAAATTTCACGTTAACCAATGAAATATTTTATTTCTCCAATGAAATTACACTGGTGCCTTTAGCTATTGGGTTATGGAGTCAAGTAAATAAAGAGATAAACAATGCTATCTCCTTGGGGATGCAAACCCTCTTACTCCCCAAGGCAAGAAAATGTTAAGTTAGGAGATACTAGGAGGGTGTAAATCCTTTTACTTCTCCTAGTAAAACCTTGTGAAACAAATAACTTCTAGACAAAAATGATAGATAAATGGTGGGGTTGTAAATTTTTATACTCCCCAAGAAATCTATCAAATCAAACTTGTGACTAAACAATGAAACATCAACAACATAAATCCTCTTCAAGAAATGACAAGATAAACCTCTCCTTACCAAGATAAATCCACCACACATGCCAAAGAAAATCTCCAAAAAGGGTAGTGCACTAATTCTTCCACCAATAGCATAAAGAAACCAAGATAAAAGAGCACAAGAGAGAGAAGGTTTCCCAAGGAGGGCGCAAATTTCAGCCAAGTACTTCTCACAATGGGAGAGTTATGTTATCTAATGAGATTCACATGATCTCTATTTATACAAAAAGTCTAAAACATAGTTTGTACACTTAATTAGGGTAAAACATAAGATTAGGGTTCAACAACCCTTATCTTACCCCTTTACACAAATAATAATATTTAATTTTCACTTTTGCACATTAGAAACCCTAAAGCAAGATGACAACGCCCCTTTAGGGGACATTTTGACATTTGGAGCAAGCCATTGGAGAAGAAAGTGGAGGTCGTTGGGGCTCCTAGATCCTCCTCTTAATGTGCCAAGGTCAATCCATGTCTCCTCCGGTCAAATCATGCCAAGTGTCAATGCGCAACAAATTCATCACCACAAACCCTATCCCTAGGTGACGTCAAGCTTCAAGAAGTGACGTTTTTTCCCTCCTAGCAAAGTCATTTGGCATGTGCGGGCTAGGTCATGTATTCCAAGGTGTCTTGTAGGCCTCTAGAGGCAATTCATCATGATCTGGCATGTGGGCCCTTGGCATCCAACCTGTGGGGTTTATGTAATGCCCCCGGCCATCAACCCCACGGTCGGGCCAATGCTACTACGTGGAAAAACACTTATGTAACACATTATGCATTCTAATGAACTTAAAACGCTTAATTACAGTTAAACATAGAATTACTGCTAGCATTTTAGAGTTAATGGAAATAACAACAATTCATATGCACAACAACATATGTGATAACATTGCAAGAATCACAGGTATGCAATTTAATTAATTATAGAATTACAAAACATAGTGACACTTATCTTTGAAACTGTCACGCACCACCAACTGCGTGTAGACCTTTCATGAACCTCCCATCCTTAGACCACGCTGCTCATCACTCTCAGCAGTAGGTCACCCCCGAGCTAGGACTAAGCTCCACCGGGTAAGGAATCTTAGGCTAGGTAAGGTTTACAGGAAGAATACACGTAAAATAAGGAGGATTCTCTCCCAGGAACCACTTATTCCCACTGCCCACAGACTCTCCTTCCCCACATGCATGTCCCACCCCAGGAGTATACACCTTCTCTGTCACCTATACAGTCCTTCAGCTACTAACCTCCCTTGCCTTGGGATTCAACAACAGACCGTACCGGAAATCTCCGAGCTCTGTGGCATCTACAGGATTCCTTCCAGGAGCTCTCTCCTTCCTCCGCACACTCTCTCACCTGGAGAGAGTCACTCACAGGCTTGGTAAAACCTGCCTCTTCAACAACAATCACCTCCCTCACTTGGAGAGAGGTTACACATGGGTCATACAATCGGTTTCCTTAATCTCGTTCCCGTACAAAGCAGAAAAAAAACAACAATGCTCAGCAACGAACATACAACACCAGCAAACCACACCCAGCCAAGAACCGTGTGGCCGCCCCAGTCAACTGGGACAACAAACACGGGTTTCCCAAATAGATGGCAGACAGACGCTTCAACCCAACCAGGCTCAACAATTACGGGACATTCAGTTTTCCCAACCATCCATATAGAACAAACTCACGGTTCTGGGTTTTGGGGATGCGTGATAACAAATCCATGCAAAGGTCGAACACAGACTCGACAGTTTTGACAGAGGGTGTACCATCTCCTCTAGAAATCAACACAGGCCTTTTTGGTTTAAGAGTTGCGTGAGGGTATTCTTGGAGAGGTAATACAGGATTCCCGGTTCAGACAGTTGACGGTAGAATGGAGGAGGAACCCCCATCATGGCTCAACTCAACAGTTTTAGTTGCATGCGCTTCGGTTGACACTTGTCACCCATGAAGATTGATCCTTCCCATTTGGAAGTCACTCATCCTTCCAAAGAACTTAGGATAAAACATCACATTTACACAGCTTTGGAATAGTAATAATTTAATATTATTCTCAAGGGTTTAAGCCCCCTCAACTTAGCCCCTCTCTTCCAACCTCTCAGCCCCCTCTCCCTTACCCAGGCTTTGTGGATGCTTAGTCCCCCATCACTCATTCATCGTGGTCGGTCCACACACAGAGATGTTTTGTATTAATACTGTGCATAGATACATGTACAAAAAAAACCAGGCTCCTGGCCATCAACACTTAGCCTCCCTTGCCTAATAACACATAATCTCACTAGCTTATATGACTTGGCTCACGAGCCTATAAAACATAATTACAATTTATAATGCAAGCTTTATACTTCATAGACATGATTTACAACAGGGCTCGGCCTTGGGGACATTACAATCCCCTCCCCTTATTTTTGCACAGTCCTCAGTGCAACTTTACACTACATCTGCAAGCTTTTCAAAATTTTCAAAAAGATGCGGGTACTCTGCCCGCATAACATCTTCATGCTCCCATGTCGCGTCCTCGGGGCCGTACCAGATCCATTGGACCTTTACAAGCTCTATAGCTTGATTCCGGAGCTGTTTGTTTTTCCTGTCCAATATGTGCACAGGATGCACTTGTAGGACACCTTCTTGTTCCACCTGAATCACATTCCAATCGATAACATGATTAGCATCTGGTATATATTTCTTAAGTGATGAAACATGAAACACATTATGTACAGTCATGGATGTAGGTAATGCAAGCATATATGCAACTGGACCAATCCTTTCTAGGATTTCAAATGGCCCACAAAATCTAGCTACCAACTTGGCGCAACTTCCCAGCTTCAGGGAACTCCTATTATCTTTCACTTTCAGGAAAACCTGATCACCCACTTTGAACTCTCTGTGGGTTCTGTTCCTATCAGCATAACTTTTCTGCCTGTCCTGGGCAACTTTCAAATTCTGCTTAATTTTTATCATTTGGTCCTCCATCTCCTTGAGAAACTATGGCCCAACTACTGTTCTATCAGCTGGATTATCCTAGCTCACTGGAGTATTGCGCTTTCTTCCATAAAGTGCTTCAAATGGGCTCATCTTCAACGATGCATGATACCCATTGTTGTAGGAGAATTCTACCAAGTGTAGGTAGTCTTCCCATCTTGATCATTTGTCCATCACATACATTCTCAGTATGTCTTCTATTACTCTGTTCACCCTCTCTGTCTGTCCATCAGAATCAAGATGATAAGTTGTACTAAAGTTCAGATTCATTCTGAATCCTTTGAACAATCCTTTCCAGAAATTTGAGGTGAATTTCGGGTCTCTATCGGACACAATCGTTTTAGGAATTATGTGCAATCGTGCCACTTCCTTTATGAAAATATCAACAACATCTATTGCCTTGTGAGTAGTTTTCAGTGGAATAAAATGGGCAGCTTTTGTAAGCTTTTCCACCACCACCATGATTGAATCATGCAGCTTGGCTATTCTGGGCAATCCCGTAATAAAATCCATTGTTACTACTTCCCAATTCCACACAGGAATGGGTAAAGGTTGCAGCAACCCTACTGGGTGTTAAGGTCCTAACCCGCACATAGGTAGATCAATGTATTCGGATGTAATAAAGGTCAATATTAATAAGACCTTTCAATAAAATAGAATAAGGCGGATGTAAGAAGACCTAATAGAAGCTTCCGCTTCTAGAAGGATCT
>ML780944.1:113211-194660 GCA_009831015.1 Picea engelmannii | reverse complement strand
TGATTCAAAGTGTTATTTCTGTTGCTATTTCGTATATCATTTCTGTGTATTGTGAAGATTATGCTGGATATTTTACTGTTATTCTGTCATTTCTAGCATTTCGTTTCTGTTCTGCATCTTTTATATATCTGGTATCTTGCACTGGGTGCCTATGCTCAGCTTTAACTTTCTGGCACTCCATACATATGGCGATGTATTCAACGATCTCTCTCTTCATACCCAGCCAAAAGTAATGGATCTTGACCACTGCTACTGTTTTCGGATATCTAGGGTGCCTTGCATAAGGCACATTATGCATCTCTTGCAAAATCATTTGTTTCAAGCACTGGAAATTGGGTACAAAATTTTTGTTCTTGTACAACAATATTCCATCTGTTTCCAATTTATAAATTTCCATGTTCTATGGCATCTTACCCTACTATAGCTTGGCTACCAATTCTCTGTACTGTAGATCTACATTTGCAGCCTCCATAATTCTGCATTTAATATCAGTCTGATACATGCTAATGGTTGTAGCATGTAATTCATGCACCCTCCTGCTGAGTGCATCAACCACTTTATTCTCCTTTCCTTTGATATTCTTGATCTCAAAGTCATACTCACACAAAAATTCCAGCCACCTACTTTGTCTAGCGTTTAAGTTTGGTTGATCAAACAAATATTTCAGATCGTTATGGTCTGTTCTAAGTTCAAACCTCCTTCCCATGAGGTAATTCCTTCATTTCTTTAGAGCATGAACTAGGGCTGCCAACTCCAAGTCATGGGTTGCATAGTTCTTCTCGTGCTCTTTTAATTTCCTGGACTCATAACATATTATGAATCCGTTCTGACTGAGGACCCCTCCCAGTCCTTCTTTTCATGCATCAGTGCATACTATGAAATCTGCATTTGGATCTCCAATCCTCAGGATTGGACCACTGGTTAACAACTGCTTCAATCGCTGGAAACTTTCCTCACATCCCTCTATCCAATGAAATCGTTTCCCCTTTCTTTGTAAGGAAGTGATAGGGTGAGTTATCTTTAAAAACTCTGTGATGAACCTTTTGTAATAACCATCCAATCCCATGAAGGATATAACTTCCATTACATTCCTTAGCGCTAACCATTCTCTAATGGCTTCAATCTTCTCAAGGTCTACCACTATCCCATCCTTCGAGATAATATGACCCAAGTAATTGATCTGTTCCTGATAAAACGAGCACTTTCTCATCTTGGCATACAGTTGGTGCTCTCTTATCACCTGCAACACCATCCTCAAATATTGTTCATGTTCTTCTTCGGTCCTGGAATACACCAGAATGTCATACAGGAAGACGATGACAAACTTGTCTAGATAGTCCCTGAATACTCCATTCATCAAGCTTATAAAAACAGCGGGTGCATTTGACAGTCCAAACGACACCACTGTGAACTCATAATGACCATACCTTGTTCTAAAGGCGGTCTTGTTGATGTATTCATCTTTTATTCTTACTTGGTGATATCCCGATCTTAGATCTATTTTCGAAAAGATCTTTGTATCCTTCAACTGATCGAAGAGATCATCAATCCTCGGTAGACGATACTTGTTCTTCACTGTTACTTTGTTCAATTGCCTTAAATCGATGCATAATCTCAATGTTCCTTCCTTCTTCTTTACGAACAGGACCGGGGCACCCCAAGGCGACACGCTTAGGCATATATACCCCTTCTTCAGAAGTTCTTCAAGCTGCAGCTGCAACTCTTTCAGTTCTAGCGCACTCATCCTGTACGGAGCCTTTGACACTGGAGTTGCTCCAGGCATCAAGTTCATAGATAAATCGATATCCCTTTTCGGAGGTAGTCCACTACTTCCTGGAATACATCTTCGAAATCTTTAAGTACCTCATGATCCTCAATACTTGACACCTTATCCTTAGGCGTTTCCCCCACATGGGCTGCAAATAATTGACATCCTTTTCTGTAGCACTTCTTCAGCTACATTGTTGATATTTCTCTAACAGTAACATCTATAGGAATCACTTGGACGACTCTCTGATTCCCTTCTTCATCTAAGCAAGTGAATGCCTTGTTTTGACAGTCCAAGATGGCATGGTGTTGGTCCAACCAGTCCATCCCAATTAGACATTCATAAGAACCTAATGGCAGAATGTTCAAATCGGCCTTCATGCTCAGTCCATTCATGTCTACAGGACATGACTTGACTAACTCTATGACTTTCCTCTTGGTTCCTGTAGCTAGTTGCACTAACCAAGACTTTTCATGTTTTCTTCTTATCAAATGCAAACTTTCTACCACTCTAGGGTCTATATAACTATGGCTAGCCCCAGAATCAACTAAAATAGTAAATGGTTGGTTTTTTATCATACTTTCTACTTCAATCATGTGCAACTAATACTCAGCTTGCTTGTTGTCCAGGGCTACATAGATCCTTGGAATTCTACTGCCCATGTCCTCCACTGTTTCAGCTTGCTGAACATTGTGGAGAACTCTTACTTTATCATTTCTGTGCGGGCAATATCTGTACCTATGGTTTTCTTTACAACCCCAACATTCCATAGGTGGCAGACTTGACATTTTCCCACTCACTTCAACCTTCTTGGGCTCTCTAAGAGATGACTGTTCTTGAGGACTGTTTCTGAAAAAGGGTGGTTTATTTCCCTTCTGCCTCTGTTCTTTCTTGAACTTTTTCTGGTCATCCCAAGCCTTCCGAAAGGCAGGCTTTTCTCTTTGTTGTTCAAATAAGCACTTCTCTCTTCTTATCGTTTCTTCCATAGTATTTGGGTCATCATACTGAATCTTATCCCCAATAGAAGGCGGTAATCCACTCAGGTACCTCTGAATCTTGACAGACTCATCTTTGATGAACGGAACATACTTCAGTAATTCCAAAAGCTTTCGTTCATACTCATCAATGGTCTTGTTGTCCATCTTGAGTTCAAAGAACTCTTTCATCTTTCTGTCATAATATCTTTTAGTTAAGTATTTCCTCTCGAAATACCTCTTGAATTATTGCCATGTGATGTCCCTTTCCCTGATGTGCATCACTTGCACAAGTTGATCCCACCACATGGATGCATTCCCCTTCAGTTGATACATGGAAATCCTACCCTCTGCATGAGAGGAATAATTCTGCAGTTGAAAGTATTTCCTCATACCCAACAACCAAGTTTCGGCATCTTCCTCCTTCTTATGTTCTCCATCAAACGTTGGAGGCTTGATCTTTTTCATTTCCCCTTTCAATTCATCCATCCCAGATCTCTTGTGCTTTTTGGTAGGAGATGGGCTTGAACTACTGTGTTCTTCCCTACTGGAATGCTTTGGGGAGAAATGATGATGTTTGTTGACACTCCTTGATCTTCTTTTCCTCTCAGGGATCCTGCGACTCTCTATCTTACTTGAGTCACTCTCCTTTTTCAATTTCTTTTCTATTCTTTCTAGATTCTTCAACATCCTTAAGTTGAATTCACCCTGCCTATCCCTGACTTTCATGAGCTTTCGGATATCATCTCAGTGAGCCTAGGCATCTTTCTGCAATCTTTCAATGATTTTCATCATATGTCCTTCCTTATCCATCTCTTTTCCTTGCCCATTAGAGTTTGACCCTTCGACTCCCAAGTTGACATTCCTTCCTTCTCTTTCGTTCTCTGAATTGGAGGCAATCTGCACCTCTTCCATTCTCTGCTCTCAATGAAAACCCTATTCGGTTTTGGCACTTTCTAAGCTTCTGCAAACACACGTGCAGACAAAAGGGATTTGTCAAGTCATCATTCTTAGAAAATTCCACACATTCAAAACCATTCTGATTTAAGAAAATGCTTCGACTTCACAAATTTTCCGAGTTCTTCTCGACTCTGTAATTTTCG
The DNA here is from genome assembly GCA_009831015.1 of Picea engelmannii. Taxonomy (NCBI): domain Eukaryota; kingdom Viridiplantae; phylum Streptophyta; class Pinopsida; order Pinales; family Pinaceae; genus Picea; species Picea engelmannii. The sequence continues at coordinate 190,815 of ML780944.1, read as the reverse complement.
GGTGATATCTCCCTCTTTCTCCCTACCCTCATAACCAAAGGTCGTGACCAAATGCTAGACTACTAGGTGCTACTCAGGATTTCGACCTTTGAAGAGTTTAAGGTACGCACATCTATCTCTCAGAGTTTTGATTTACTGAATTTGCGTAAATCGGGTGGATCGACGGTCCAAGTTTACCCAACATCCAACGATTAAAATCTGCTACGGTTCTTCTGTCTTTGAAGATTTCGAGACTTCATAACTTTGGGTTTCAGGTTTTCGGTAACCGGTAGTTCGAAATGTAATGACCTAAACCACTGGTCACTCTATTTCTCGAACTGCGACACACGAGTTCTTGTATGAGATCCAACGATCCTCGATGATTTGGATCCAACGGTCCAGATATTTTCGGAGTTTCGTGAACCGAGAGTTCACGATGAATCGACTCCAAATCTATTGTCGCTTCAATCCCCAAATTTCGATATGGAAATTCATGTATGAGATCAACGACTGTGAGCCTCCCTTGATCCGACGGTCCAGATCTCTCCTACGCTTACACCTATCAAAGCTCTTCAGCCCTAACTTCCTCACTAGTTTGTTGGATCCGATGGCTCACGGGATTTCGGCACTTCTTCCTGGAAGCACTCCACCGTCCGATTCTACCCTTATTAATCTCTTTTGCGATTCAGGACTTGGAGTGACCAAGAATTTGGCCTGCGCTCCAAGTTCATGTTCCTTGAATTCACTAAATGATCCAATGATTCAAACCAACCATGATCAAAGACCCAAGTTTATTCTGGATCCTAGGGTGGCGAGTTTCTCCATCCACTAACCACCTTGGAACTTCTGGCTATCTTACGGTCCTCACGATTTCGTGAGTTCTCCACAGAGAATTCTGACCGTCCAACTCTGCTTCTCAAGGACTTCTGGCCAATGACTTGGTACCCTCCTTATGAACTTTCATCTACTTGATCCAACACTTCTGGTGTGGAGTTCTCTCTCTCCCTATAGCCATATACCACACCAGTTGTAGTTTTATAATACCTCTACACCTCCTGAGCTTGTAACACAGTCAACTAGTCTGTTGACACTCAGAAACATTCTGAGGTCTGAAATTAATCCTCCAGACACAATTTCTTCTCAAACCCTCGGTCCAAAGACCACTTATCCGGCCCATCCAGGCTCAGTGTTGAAACCAGGCTCTGATACCACATTGTAATGCCCCTGGCCATCAACCCCACGGTCGAACCAATGCTACTACGTGGAAAAACACTTCTGGAACACATTATGCATTCTAATGAACTTAAAATGCTTAATTACAGTTAAACACAGAATTACTACTAGCATTTCAAAGTTAATGGAAATAACAACAATTCATATGCACAACAAAATACGTGATAACATTGCAAGAATCACTGGTATGCAATTTAATTAATTACATAATTACAAAACATAGTGACACTTATCTTTGAAACTGTCACGCACCACCAACTGTGTGTAGACCTTCCACGAACCTCCCAGCCTTAGACCACACTGCTCATCCCTCTCAGCAGTAGGTCACCCCCGAGCTGGGACTAAACTCCATCGGGTAAGGAATCCTAGGCTAGGTAAGGTTTACAAGAAGAATACACGTAAAAGAAGGAGGATTCTCTTCCAGGAACCACTTATGCCCATTGCCCATAGACTCTCCTTCCCCACATGCTTGTCCCACCCTAGGAGTATACACCTTCTTTGTCACCTAGACAGTCTTTCGGTTGCTAACCTTCCTTGCCTTGGGCTTCTGCGACAGACCGAACCGGAAATCTCCGACCTCTGTGGCAGCTACAGGATTCTTTCCAGGAGCTCTCTCCTTCTTCTGTGCACTCTCTCACCTGGAGAGAGTCTCTCATAGGCTTGGTAAAACCTACCTCTTCAACAATAATCACCTCCCTCACCTGGAGAGAGGTTACACACAGGTCATACAACCAATTTCCTTAATCTCATTCCCGTACAAAGCAGAAAAAAAACAACAATGCTCAGCAACGAACATACAAAAGCAGCAAACCACACCTAGCCAAGAACTGTGTGGCCACCACAGTCAACTGGGACAACAAACACGAGTTTCCAAAATAGATGACAGACAGACGCTTCAACCCAACCAGGCTCAACAATTACAGGACATTTGGTTTTTCCAACCATCCATACAGAACAGACTCACGGTTCTGGGTTTCGGGGATGCGTGATAAGAAATCCACGCGAAGGTCGAATACAGACTCGACAGTTTTGACAGAGGGTGTACCGGCTCCTCCAGAAATCAATACAAGCCTTTTTGGTTTCAGAGTTGCATGAGCGTATTCTTGCAGAGGTAATACGGGATTCTCGGTTCAGACAGTCGACAGTAGAATGGAGGAGGAACCCCCATCATGGCTCAACTCAATAGTTTTAGCTGCATGCGCTTGGGTTGACACTTGTCACCCATGAAGCTCGTTCCTTCCCATTTGGAAGTCACTCGTCCTTCCAAAGAACTTTGGATAAAACATCACATTTACATAGCTTTGGAATAGTAATAATTTAATATTATTCTCAAGGGTTTAAGCCCCCTTAGCTTAGCCCCTCTTCCAACCTCTCAGCCCCCTCTCCCTTACCCAGGCTTTGTGGATTCTTAGTCCCGCATCACTCATTCATCGTGGTCAGTCCGCACACAGAGATGTTTTGTATTAATACTGTGCATAATTACATGTACAAAAAAAATCAGGCTCCTAGCCTTCAGCACTTAGCCTCCTTGACCTAATAACACATAAGCCCACTAGCTTATATGACTTGGCTCACCAGCCTATAAAACATAATTACAATTCATAATGCAATCTTTATACTTCATAGACATGATTTACAATAGGGCTCGGCCTTGGGGACATTACAGTTTAATCCCCATGGAAGCCCAAGCTAGGCTTGTTCCTCCAAAACTGTCCACCAAACAAGGTCCTGCAAAACAAATAGGCACGCTCTCCAAGGATCTCAAGTCAAAATATCATGGAAAGTGAAAACTGTTAATGTTTAATCCATTATTATAGTTCTTTTCATTTCAATAGATAACAATAGCATAACACAAGATCACTGAGAAATACATAATCACAAGAGACACAACATTTATCCTGGGAAATCCTCTAGGGGAAGAAAACCCAGCAAAACTTCCTTATTATAGATAGCCAATACAATGCCAAGAGATAACTCAAGCTAATACATAAGATCCTCTCCCAAATATGCACCACTCTCTCTCTCTCTTCTCCAACTGCAATTTAGAAATTTGTCTCTCAAAATGAGCAAGTGAAGTGTGTGTCTAAGTGAGGCGCTAGCCTCCTTATTTATACAAATCTGGCACATGTGAAGTTTCTATTCACTGGCAGGGCCGACTTCTCAAACTGGGTGATTATAACCACCTTTATTATATTCTGGGGCCTCTTAAATATATTCTGGGGCCGACTTCTTCTTTTGTCTATTCCAATTACATTATGACCAATCCGCAAAAGGGGATTTGGTCCTTTTACAATAGCCAACATGATCAATCCACAATGGGGATTGATCCAATGATTAATATATCAAATAGTAATAAGAATACACTTTGCAATTACATTATTTCAACACTCCCCCTTAACAAGAAGGGTATTCTTCAACAACATCAGGTGAGAGAGAGAGGACAACATCATCAACAACATCAAGTGGGTGAGAGGATAACATCATCAATATCATGTTGGAACATTAACTGGCGTATCTATAAATCATCAGAAGTTTTCTTCATCAGCAACATCGTCATTCTCAAAGGAATGCAATCATCATCTGCATCAATATGTATTAGTATAAAACTGATACATCATCATCATCACAACATGAGGTTGGCTCGTCATAATACAGGACTGGCTTTACGTCATAGTTGTCAAGCTGGAATCTCAGTACTCGTCTTTCTTTACATCACAGCAATCAAGCTGGAAGCAAGATACTAGACTAGATTTATGACATAGCTTCTCAAGATGGAAGCACAGTACTAGTCTCATCTCAACATCTTGATTTACGTCGTAGCACTTAAGTTGGAAGCAAGATACTAGACTCGATTTATTTCACAGCTTTCAAGCCGGAAGCACAGTACTAGTCTCATCACATCGTCTTGCTTTACGTCACAACCATCAGGTTGGAAGCAAGATACTAGAATGGCTTTACGTCATAGTTGTCAAGCCGGAAGAACAGTACTAGTCTCATCTCATCATCTTGCTTTACGTCGCAACAATAAAGTTGGAAGCAAGATACTCGTTGTTACACGTCAAAATTACTCAACTGGATAAAGTGTCGCATGTTCCTCTCAATTGTCGTAAGTGTTGCATCTTCCTTACAACTTTCGCAAGTGTCGCAAGTTGGTCGTAAGTGTCGCAAACGATGATCAAGCATACTGCCATGTCGATGACACTAAGGAGACACTTAAAAACATCTTATACCCTTGATTTGGAGGAGGGGAACTGGTTAACTGAAGTCAAAGAACTCTTAACACCTGAGGAGAGCTTTGCAACAAAGGTTTTGAGGGTGAACGCTCCCCTAAATCAGCCTTAGGAGCATTGGCGCTCCCCTATAAGGCCTCAGGGGGTGTTATAACGCTTCCTTTCCCTTCTGAAGGAGCGCTACTCACCTTTGAAGCGCTGGCACTCCCCTTAAGCTTCTCAGGGAGCGTTCTAGTGCTCTGATGCCCCTTTTGAAGGAGCGCTTCCTAATCTGGGGCAGTTGTTGGCCCGTTGAGGGGAATAAGGAGAGGATCTTTCAAGATTAGAAGGCAGTTGCATTCGAATTCTTGGTTGCATCAAGAGATCCCTGATCTAAGGAGAAGGTTCCTCAACTTGTTCTAAAGATAACTCAAGAGGTTAAGCTCCTCTTAACCTATATAAGCAAGATCTATGATGGTGAAAAGGGGGAAGAATTATCGCATGAAACCTATGATCTCATAGGAAAAACATAGTCAGCCAAAGGAGAGTGATCAGTGAAGCTGATTTTATCCAGGTTGTGGATCTTTCGAGCAAGGGTTAGACGAAGGGGATTTGACGAAGTTGTCGCATTCGCATCTACGATTGTAAGTACTGTTGTCGTTATTCTCATTAATATGACACGCTTGGCTTGTTTCTTTCTAGTTTGTGTCTGATGTTACATGAACTTATCATTGATAGATAGATCTGTTTTCAAGCTAATATCAATAGAGTAGGAAGTGGTCGTATCTTGTTTGTCTGCAGAACTCAGTGAGGAGCAAAGGATCGGAGCGTAACTCGGAGCATGCGGAGAAAAACATCAATAAAGAGGTACTTTTGTTATCCTTATTTCTCATGTGTTAGTTTAGATAGATTTGAAAGGAAGTCGGTTTCCACATTAAGCATTTTCTGTCTTAGAGTTAAGGTCAAGCTCTTTGAGGTCATCTACCTGTCCGCAGGGAGATTTTCCTACAACAGAAACTGGCGACTCCACTGGGGATATAGCCTCAAATTGAAACCTCTTGTTTTGATTTCTCCTCATTGACCTAGTTTTACCCCTTGATTGTTTTAGACCTGGTTCACTCCTCTTTTGATTGGTTTCATGAGCTGATTGGCTCCCTACCCCATCATACTCAGCATAGTTGTCGAAATTGAATTGCAATTTTTTTATTTGTTTACATTTTTGGGATTTTTTTAGACCTGACGCCCCTGTCCTAGTGTTAACAGAGCACCAATGCTCCCCCATAGCTGTGCACAGAGCGCTATAACGCTCCTTTCCTTTGGCAACAAAGCACCTGCCCTCTTTTGGCCCAAAAACCTTCCAGAATTGCTTTTTCTGGGTTTTTGCCTCTGTGTCTCCTCTGCTAAGTAACCTTGTGAGTCAATGTTTCTTCCCTTTCAGCCTTGACATCTGTCTTTTTGAAGAATGAACATCTTACTATTTGGATTTTGTAGCCTTCTTCACCATTGTTGTTGAGTTTTTCCATCATTTGGAGTCCGAGACCCATGCATTGTCTTTCTCTCTGTTTAACTGAGTAAAAACCCTGGTGAAGGTCATCAAAGGCCTACAGACCCCTTCATCTTAATTTTAGTTAAGATCATTGTTCTTCAATTTTTTCTTTTGGGTGTGAAGTTTGTTTTCTCTTTGATTGTTTCTTTTCTTTCGCTTTTCGTTTTGATTACAACGAAAGGGTGTATTGTTTGTATGACTTTTGCTTGTGCTAGTTTGGTTTTCATTCATACAAGAAGATAATTAGCAAGACGAGCATTGTGTTGAATTGATCATTATTCATATACAAACAATAAAAGGCATCTTCATGATTGATTGTGCATGTTAGAAGGCATCTCAAAAGTTTTAGCATTGCATCAGGATTTGATTGAGAAAAAGAATTGTTTGAGGACATTCCTTATTCGTGCTTGTTAGTGAAAAGAACTTTCTCTCTCCCTTAGATAGATGTTCATCGAAAAGAAATGACTGCTTATCATGCTTGATGCATTTTTGGGACTGAGTCATAATTCCATTCGTTTCACTTCCATGCACCCCTTTGAGTAAAGAACAACTCTAAAATGAACGTTAATTAAAAGTTATCTAGAACTTTTTCTTTTCTAGGATCCTCCACCAACACTAGAATAGGCTTAGTACTTTGGATTAGGCTGTGAGCATAACTCTCCAAAGTTTCCAAAACAAACATTAGCATCTTGAGTTAGGGAGAGTCAAATCCAATCATCGTATAAGTCTGTTTGGGATCCCCCTCTCACACAGGGGTTATGCACGAGGTTGCATTCAGGTGAGCTATGGGGACTAACCCTCCGTGGTTTAACTGATTGTGGTGGTCAAATCGTATTATGGGGGTCACTTCAAGGTAAATCCACAATTACTGCGTGGAAGCCTTTTAGTTGATATCGGGCTCGATACCCTGCCCGTACATTCCGATCGGACTGTCGACTGTTCCCGCCCAGGGGCTGACTGCGAATTGGTAACCTTAGTGGCCATAATCTTTAGGGTCTTACACAAGGTGACAGTGACGGGAAGTCTCACTGTACCTGGAGAAGACATTAGTCAAACTCACTCGGGATCCTTGGAGGGTAAATCCACAATTACTGCGTGGAAGATTTCACCAAGGCGTAAGTCCGTTAAGCAGGTCACCATTGTAACTGTTCCACCCTATCCCCGCCCCTTCTGGACTTGATCATGCAACGTTGGATTTCATCACCAACTAGTACGATCATCGAGAGAAGGTCCTGTTTTCTTGGTTGTGATTCTTAGATTCTATTAGCGTATGTTGTTTCTTTTATTTAGTGGACCTTAGGTCGAGTCAGTGTTAATGGCATCGAATCTTGGGAGTACCAATGGAGGAACCCCTTCATCTGGGGAACCTTATACCTTTCCTTCATTTGGAAACTTTGGTCCTCCATATGTTGCCACACTGAGTCTTCCAGGACTCACTATCGGATTACCAGTTTGGTTGTTTCCCACTCCGGTGATCCCGAATCCTCCCAATGTTTCTGTTGCACCTAATACTTTGGATGTCAATGCACCACCCACACATCAACCTCATGTCGAATTTTCACCTTCTTCACCCATTAAGTATCCTTCCATTTCTCATTCTTCGCCTAGTGAAATCTCCAAAGAAAGTAACCAGGTTGATCAGAAGAAGAAGAAACGAAAAGAGAAGAAGAAGAAGAGCTCGAAAAGGACCAAGAACCCAACAACATCAGATGTTGGCCCTAAGAAACCAGTTACTGTTAATAGTACTGGGAGTGTTGATGATATCAACAAGATTAAAAGGAAGAATCAAAAACCCAAATTCCCTTGCACCCTTTGTAAGGGTGACCACTTTCTGAGGGATTGCCCCGGTCTTACCCAGGTCTTAGAAATGTGGTCCTCCACATCATCGGCCTCTGTCGGTCATGTCGATGATACTCCATCAACTAGTGATGTTCAGGTTGGTCAGAAGAAGAAAAATGTCAAGTTCCCTTGCATGTTATGTAAAGGTAATCATTACTCTCATCTTTGTCCTCGCATGGACGAGGCTTCTTCTCTTTTGGACAAACTTCAACTTCCAAAAGGTTATCGTAAGCTTTCCTCCAACCCATCGTTGGTTGATGGACTGGTCAATCTGGTTCCATCCCCGGTCAATCCAGTTGATCAGGTGGTCAATCTAGTTTCCTCCTCGATTGAACCACAAACCCAAGTAGTTGATCCAGTTCCATCATCGATCAACCCCACTCTTCATCAAAAGAGTGACACCAAAGTGGTCGATCTATTTTAATCCTTGGTCGATCCCACTCTCCTGTTAGAGAGTGACACCAAAGCGGTCGATCCGTTTCTACCTGTCGACCCCATTCTTCCCTTGGAGAATGAAAATCAAGTGGTCGATTCGGTTCTGCCATCGGTCGATCCCATTCCTCCATTGAGGAATGTCAAAGTGACTGATCCAGTCCCTTCCTTGGTCAGTCCCACTCTTCCTCTAAAGAGTGCCAAGGTGGTCTATCCAAGTCCACCATTGGTTGATCCGATCCAATCATTGGTCGATCCTACTCTCCTTCTAGAGAGTAAACCCGATATTGCCCATGTTTTTCTCGTTAATACAGACTCTACCATGTCGGGGGGCATTCCTCTTTCTCCTGAGGAACCCCCTCCAAGTACTGACGCCATCCACTTTTATTGGGGTGCGCTAACTGGACCTCGTCTTCCCTCTCACGTTCCTTTCCAGATTACAGTACAGGTTCGTGGTCGGGACGTTCCTCAAACATTGATAGATGAAGGTGTGTCCGTTAGTATTTTTTCTTCTGTTGATTGGTACGCTTTGGGTTGTCCGCAGCTTGCACCGGTTACACAGAATCTATTGGCTTTTAACAGAAGAACTAGTCAACCTTTAGGGATCCTTCCTCAGTTTCCTGTAACTTTGGGAGGGAAAATTGTCTTTATTGATGTCATGGTAGTCCGAGACCCCTTGGATTTCACTTTACTCCTTGGGCGGGATTATTTCTATGCTATGAAAGCTCTTGTATCCACTCTTTTCCGTGTGATATCTTTCCCTCACGATGGGAGAGTTGTGACTATTGATCAACTTTCATTCATCGGCCCTGACTGGGTTACCTCCCTAAGTGGTTCTTATATGCAGACAGTATCGCCCCCGCTGCATGTCAATTATGTGGCGTTGTCTCCCATGACCTCAACTTTCGATGATTTGGATCCGGTTGTTGACATGGTGATCTCTTCGGTAGGGTTATTGGAGCTTGATCTCCTTACTCCTATCACGACCCTCGACATGTGTTCCTTCCAGAGTAATTCTCTTCCATCCAGCGAAGATATCTTGGAATCCATGACCGAGTTTTGTCCCTTGACATGGTATCCTTCTAGAGCATTGTCCTCTTGGAAGCCATGATCTAGAGCAACCACGAGCATAGTTTCTCTTCTCTGTGGAAAGATCGTTAAAAAATGAAACAGAGGCCACTAGCTTTCATGTTGGGGGCATGTCACGAGCATAGTTTCTCTTCTCTGTGGCAAGCTCGTTAAAAAATGAAACAGAGGTCACGAGTATAGTTTCTCTTCTCTGTGGCAAGCTTGTTAAAAAATGAAACAGAGGTCTTGAGCATAGCTTTCCTCTCTGTAGCAAGCTCGTTAAAAAATGAAACAACAATCTGGGGATCGAACTCGGAACCCTGAGCATAGTTCTTTTCCTGTGTTAATCTCGTTAAAAAATGAAACAATCACCTCTCCCTTCAAGTTGAGTCTTTTGACAGATCTTGTAGATGTCGAGTTGAGTCTTTCGTTAGGTCTCTTTTTTGAACCTTCATTTCATCCACCTGTATCATTTTTCTCCATATAGCACATAAATTAGTGACAACCTCAAAGTCGGTGAATGAATTGAAGCTTGGGGGGCATGTCTCCAGCCTTTGATGATCATTCTGGAGTCAAGTCACCAGTTTTCAAGCTGGGGGCATACCGAGCTTAGTCTTTGTTCTTTCTCGTGCTTGTAAATACATGAGAATGCAACCGGGTAAAATTTTATCTCTTTTTCGGACCCGTATGGATACACGACCACACAAAAAAGGAACCCCCCTAGAGTCTACTTTAAACCCTTTTCAGACTCTCTAAATATGAAAAGATTGTCGAGTGATCTTGCTTCCTTTCACGCTCGTTAAAAGGTCAAAAAGGGCGTCTTTTGAGCGATAGTTTACCCCTTTTTCGGTCTCGTTAGACTACTGTACAAAAAAGGAACTGAGAGAGTTCTCTTTTAAGTGTTTTTCCAAACTCTATAATCCCGAAAAACCTTCGAGTTTTCTTTCTTTCGACTCGTTAAAGCACACATCGACAGGCCCATATGGGACCGATCCCTTACTTCTTCCGGTTTTTTAAACAAAGGAAGAGGAACTTACCGAAGGTGAGTTATATCGAGCATGTGTTATCCTCCTCGAGCTCATTAAACCAAAAAGAGGTACTCATCTATCTGGATGGGGGAAAAATTGAAAGGAGCAAGCCAAGCAGTCTCTTGAGAACATCATCCAACACTTCTTAGAGTTGCCCTTGAACACGACACTTTGTCATTTGCATACATCATAATCTGTTGAACCTCTACATTGAGCCAATCCTTTGAGTTCCTTTCACTCCTTTGGGTCACCCGATGCAAGTCACAGCACCCGCTGCATGGCTTTGGTCCATGTCATGTTTCGTTGTCGTGCCTCAGTGTTCAAGGGAAGCATCCGCCTCAAGAGTCAGCCATCCCAAATATCTTGCCTCAAAACCTGTGTCAGTCCATGTACATTTGATCTTCCAATTACATCTCCATGTTCGTTTCATGTCGTTGATGGGGGATACATCAAGGCCCTCCCTCGACGAGTCTATTCCTGTCAACTTCAACACATTATCCAGGAATCAGACTTAGAAACCATTTAGTACTTTGGGACCTGCATGCCTCAATGGTAGGCCTCCTCACGTTCGACAGTGGGTTTACATCATTTTATTCCTGATCAAATGATTCCACGGATGTTCGACCTCATCTCATCTATTCACATTCGCTGGAATGTACTAGGGTACCTTGGGAATCATTGACATTAATGGTGATCTCCCTCGCACTTGTTAACGGTTCACACCATTGACCGGTAATCAAGTGGTTTCTACCATGTTCGACATCAAGACATCTATTCACATGGTTATAATCGTACCACGTTGGGATTGGTAAGAAGACCCTGGGTTGAGTAACCACTCTGATACATGCTTTGCCCAGGTTGCGAAGGAGTTTCTATTGGACAAAGAACACATACACTGTTACATAGATCCACTTTGTATTGGTTGTGGCTATGTCTTGTCATCTCGTAGATCCACTGTGTATTCTTTGTGGCTATGATCAGTCCGAGTCATCAAAGTATAGATCCACATTGTATATTCGGTGGCTATACCTTTTTATCAATACAATTATGGATCTGCAGTGTATTTTTTGGCGGCCATATCTTACAAGTCTTCATCACCCAAGCATAGGTATGCCTGCCTTGGGTTTTGAAATATGTCATGATATTTTTTGGATGTTTGTGTGCAGCTTCCGTCAGGTTCTCCAAGTCTATACCCTTGCTTGAATGTCTACAAAGCATTTCAGTTATCAGTTCGCATCTTCTAACTTCATACTTTGGGGGGCATTCTGTTACACGTCAAAATTACTCAACTGGATAAAGTGTCGCATGTTCCTCTCAATTTTTGCATCTTCCTTACAACTTTCGCAAGTGTCGCAAGTTGGTCGTAAGTGTCGCAAACGATGATCGAGCATACTGCCATGTCGACGACACTAAGGATACACTTAAAAACATCTTATACCCTTGATTTGGAGGAGGGAAACTGGTTAACTGAAGTCAAAGAACTCTTAACACCTGAGGAGAGCTTTGCAACAAAGGTTTTGAGGGTGAACGCTCCCCTAAATCAGCCTTAGGAGCACTGGCGCTCTTCTATAAGGCCTCAGGGGGCGTTATAACACTTCCTTGCCCTTCTGAAGGAGCGTTACTCACCTTTGAAGCGTTGGTGCTCCCCTTAAGCTTCTCAGGGAGCGTTCTAGCGCTCTGATGCCCCTTTTGAAGCAGCGCTTCCTAATCTGGGGCAGTTGTTGGCCCGTTGAGGGGAATAAGGAGAAGATCTTTCAAGATTATAAGGAAGTTTCATTCGAATTCTTGGTTGCATCAAGAGATCCCTGATCTAAGGAGAAGGTTCCTCAACTTGTTCTAAAGATAACTCAAGAGGTTAAGCTCCTCTTAACCTATATAAGCAAGCTCTATGATGGTGAAAAGGGGGAAGAATTATTGCATGAAACCTATGATCTCATAGGAAACACACAGTCATCCAAAGGAGAGTGATCAGTGAAGCTGCTGTTATCCAGGTTGTGGATCTTTCGAGCAAGGGTTAGACGAAGGGGATTTGGCAAAGCTGTCGCATTCGCATCTACGATTGTAAGTACTGTTGTCGTTATTCTCATTAATATGACACGCTTGGCCTGTTTCTTTCTAGTTTGTGTCTGATGTTACATGAACTTATCATTGATAGATAGATTTGTTTTCAAGCTAATATCAATAAAGTAGGAAGTGGTCGTATCTTGTTTATCTACAGAACTCAGCGAGGAGCAAAGGATCGGAGCGTAACTCGGAGCGTGCGGGGACAAACGTCGATAAAGAGGTACTTTTGTTATCCTTCTTTCTCATGTGTTAGTTTAGATAGATTTGAAAGGAAGTCAGTGTCCACGTTAAGCATTTTTTGTCTTAGAGTTAAGTTCAAGCTCTTTGAGGTCATCTACCTGTCCGCAGGGAGATTTTCCTACAACACTCGTCCTGCTTTACATCACAACAATCAAGATGGAAGCAGGATACTAGAATATCTTTACATCATAGTTTTCAAGCCAGAAGCACAGTTCTAGTCTCATCACATCGTCTTGCTTTAAGTCACAGCAATAAAGCTGGAAGCAAGAGATGTCTTATCACAACAACTACTCCCCCTTTCGAGGAAGGTCCTTTCAGACTTTACCAAGCTTATCTTGAAAGTTCTCAAACTTTACATGAGATATAGGCTTGGTCAACACATCAGCAACTTGTTCATCCGTGCTAACATACTGGAGCTTTAAGGCTCCTCTCTGCACCATGTCACGGATGTAATGATATCGGATCTCTATGTGTTTCGACCTGTCACGGAATACATGATTCTTTGTCATCTTTATGCAGCTCTGGTTGTCACATAGGATCATGGTTGCTTCCATCTCTAGGTCAAATAGGTCGGTCAGCAACTTTCGAAGCCATATAGCTTCGAAACTGGCAAAACATGCAGCAATGTATTTTACTTTCGTTGTGTTGAGAGCAATGTTGGATTGCTTCCTACTCTACCACGAGATCATGGCTGATCCCAAACTAAAACAACATCCTGAAGTGCTTTTCCTATCATAAACACTTCCTACCCAATCTGCGTCAATATATCCACTTAATGTGAAATCATGATCTCCATCATAGCTGAGACCACAATCTATTTTACCCTTAAGGTACCTCATCACATGTTTTGCAGCCACTCGGTGAACATGTCTGGGTTCTACTAGAAACTGACTCAAGGTGTTCGTGGAAAAACAAATGTCTGGTCAGGTGTTCGTCAGGTACATCAGCGATCCAATAATCTATCTGTACAGCGTGGCATCAATCAATTCTGACGAAGTGTCGACCAGTAGCTTCAGCTTCACTTCCATGGGTGTATTCATGGACTTGCATTCCAACATGTCGAATCTCTTTAGGATTTCAACTACATATGTCCCTTGGTTAAGGAAGATCCTCTTGGACTCTACCATACCTCAAGACCTAAGAAATAATGCAATAGGACAAGGTCTTTCATTTCAAATTCTGAGGCAAGTCTCTTCTTACATTTAGTGATGAGTTTTTCTTCTCCGGTTAAGAATAAGTCATCCACATATAGCATAATATCATTGGATCATCGTTCATAACCTTGAAGTAGAGGTTAGAATCTTCTTTGCTCTTGGTAAAGCCCAAGCTCGTCAGAAAGCTGTCTATTTGGCCATACCAAGCTCTAAGAGCTTTCTTCAATCCATACAAGGCTTTCTTCAACTTGCAGACATGAGACTTCCTATCTCATAGTTCCTTCGGGAACACCATACTTCTCTCCATCTTGAATAAGCTCTCTAGCCCAAGCTGGCTTTCTTTTATGGAGAATCATCATCTGAGGAGGTTCTTGAACTTATAATATATCATGGTATTCTAGAATTTCCTCATCAGGGGAAGTTACGACTTCCCTCACTGGTTTTGCGGCTCTGGGAACCTCCCTCACTGCAGTTCTGGGGATTATGGGTTCCTCTTCATATACTTATTCAAGCTGGCATATTCTAGATTTCTTGAGCATTGCAACTTCATCAAAGGTCACATCTATGTTGATCTCAATGTGACGGTGACCTGGTATATAGATTATGAAGGCCTTGGAGACCTCACAGTATCCCACAATAATTCCCTTCTTTCCTAAAGGTTCTAGTTTGTTTCTCTTCTCTTTCGGTATATGAATAAATACTGGGCAGCCAAATATTTTGAGATGGCTTACCTCTGGCTTCTTTCCGGTGAACATCTCTTCCAAGGTCTTATGCCCAAGTGCACTATGGTACAATCAGTTCTGCACATATACAACTGCCATTGTTGCTTCTTCCCATAAGCACATAGGAAGATCTTGATCATGGATCATAGTCTTCACAACTTTCATTATCGTTCTGCTCTTTCATTCAGCTACACCATTTTGTTGGGGATTATAGGGAGTAGTGAGTTCCCTCTTGATCCCAACATATTAATCTTAATCTTAATCTTTCTTTCATAAAGATTCTCTATCAAGGCTTTGAATTCCTTGAACTTGTTGAACACTTCATCTTTAGATTTCAAAAAATATACCCAGGTCTTACGAGAATAATCATCAATAAATGATACATAATATACATACCCACTAATGGAGGACAATGGCATTGGTCCACATACATCTGAATGAATGAGCTCTAGGACTCCTTCTACTTTGTTGTCTCTCTTCGGAAAAGGGTTCTTGATGTTCTTCCCTTGTGCACATCCATTGCATACGCCTTCATGGTCAACCTTGAGTTTTGGTAAACTTGTGACCGCTTTGCATATGTATGGTAGCGCCTTGTAGTTGATGTGAGCTAATATTCTATGCCAAAGTTCACATGAGTTTTCAATGGTGTGGGTCATGGAAGCCTCTGAGTGACCCTTTAGTTTATACAAGCCATTTTCTTCACTTCCAATGATGATTGCTTCATTTAAGGTTTCTCCTTTAGCCCACATAAGAACTTATCCATCTATAAAGGAAACTTTGAAGCCTTTCTTTTCTAAAGCTCAAATGGAGAGTAGGTTCTTAGTAAAACCTGGTACATATAGTACGTCCTTCATCTTCAATGAATTCCCTGAATTTAGTTTGTAGTTTGATTCTCCCACTCCCTTGATGGGATATTGGTAATCATCTCCAAGTGTCACTTTCTGAGAAAACTTATTTTATGAAATACAAGAGAGGATGTCTCTTTGTCCCGTCATGTGCTTGGATGCGCCACTATTAATGAGCCAAGTGTCCTCTCTAGGTGTTACCGATCCTAAGAGGGCCGAGATTAAGACATGATCTTTAATCTGCTCTCTTATCATCTTTGCGGCTGGCTCTTCATCTTTGACTACATGGGCATGGTGCCTCTTATGTTTTCTCTTGTATTCTTCTCGTCTGGCTAGACATAATTTCGCAATGTGTCCCTTCTTATCATAATGGTAGCATTGTACTGATGAGTAATCTCTTTCCTTTCGTTTTCCTTTCTTCTGAAATCTCCTTGGATGAGATTCTTTATTATTGAATTTGTTTGGCGGTTGAGGCTCTTTATGAGTCTCCTTTTGGAAGTAGGGTTTCTTCCTTCCTCTTTTGGTGTGAGTAGCTAGGGTTTGATCATCATCTCTTGCGAGTAGCACTTCACGGTTAGCTACTCTTGTTTCTTCTTTGATGCATTCTTCCCATAGACTATCAAACTTCAGTTTCTCCATTCTGGCACATATCGTCTGGATGAATGCATCCCAAGGTCTTGTGAGACCATTTAGGGTCGTCATTATGAGTTCGTCTTCGTCTATGGTATCTCCAATCGCTTCTAATTGTTCTTTGAATTCTGAGATTCTGGAGAAATATTCCTGAATTGTTTCTCCTTTCTGCATCCTTGTATCCTTCAGTTGAGTTCTTAGATTCATCTTCCGCTTTATGTTATTTCCTTCATACAGTCTGGTCAAGGCATCAAACATTTCTTTTGGAGTCTTCTTAGATGACACATAAGGAATCAGGTGGTCTTTGATTGAATCTGCAATGATTCTTTTGGCCCTGATTGTGTCATTTTGATGCTTGGCTTTTTCTGCAGCATCGTCGAGTTCCAGAATTTCTCCCTTGACGAATTTTTCTAGGTCATTCTCTTCAAGAACGAGTCCAATCCTATACTTCCAGGCACAGAAGTTTTCCACACCTTCCAGCTTGTCAACAAGCTTAGTTCTTGTAGTAATCTTTTACCTGGAGCTAGGAAAATGACCGAAAAATGAAAATGCTCAAAATCAAATTATGAACTTACCAGGAGGTGCGCTTGGCTTAGGCGAGTAGCCTGGTGTGTTTGGATCTGAGAAAATCCAACTTTTGCTCCTCCAAACTTGATCTACAGATTTCTGGACTGGTGCTTCTGGTTTTCTGGTACCTCTGGTACTCTGGTACTTCTGGTACACTAGTTTTCTAGTACTTCTGGTACTTTGTGAAACTAGGGTTTCACTTTCCGGGAGATCTAGCCACTGAAAAGGTGTGCTGAGAGTGCCAAAGTAATCCTTGGGGGAGGGCGCACTTTTCTAGATAGTTTTAGGGCTGAAAATCTTCACCATCCAAAAGCCCTAATTTGCATGTATGGAAACAGTGACATTTTTCACTCTTGTGAAAGATGCTTTCTTCATCTTGGCTCTGATACCAAGTTAATGTTTAAGACATTATTATATTTCTTTGCATTTCAATAGATAACAATAGCATAACACAAGATCACTGAGAAATACACAATCACAAGAGACACATCATTTATCATATGAAACCCTCTAGGGGAAGAAAACCCAGCAAAACTTCCTTATTATAGATAGCCAATACAATGACAAGAGATAACTCAAGCTAATACAGAAGATCCTCTCCCAAAGATGTGCCACTCTCTCTCTCTCTTCTCCAACTGTAGTTCTGAAACTTGTCTCTCAAAATGAGCAAGTGAAGTGTGTGTCTAAGTGAGGCACTAGCCTCCTTATTTATACAAATCTAGCACGTGTGAAGTGTCTCTTCACTGGCAGGGCCGACTTCTCAAACTGGGTGGTTATAACCACCTTTATTATATTTTGGGGCCTCTTAAATATATTCTGGGGCTGAGTTCTTATTTTTCCTATTACAATTACATTATGACCAATCCGCAAAAGGGGATTTGGTCCTTTTACAATAGCCGACATGATCAATTCACAATGGGGATTGATCCAATGAATAATAAGAATACACTTTATAGTTACATTATTTCAACACCACATCTAATAAACAAGGCACCTAAACATGGGCATCAAAGCTACCTCATCAAATTAAAAAATTTCTCCAAGACTCTATACAATTGACTAAGTTTAGGTATGGGAGGGGTGTCATAAAAGTCCTATTAGGTATACCAAAACCCTAAAGTAGGGGATGCTCCCAAGGATGCCCCTAAAAGGCCATGTAGTGGATGATGAGGTGGATAGTGGTTTAGATTTCATAGGTCAATGAGTTTCATGACATACACGGGCTCGTATTATCTCATTTATGGGTTCCTTTGTAGGGGGTGTGTTACACCTTCTTCCTCAATGCAACCCTTTTCCAAGCCCATTTATTGCCATTTATTAATTAATCAATGATCCAAACATGTGTGCACTCCAAATAGTGAATCAATTATCTTAGGGGGTTAATAACATAGTGTCACTTGAACAAATAGGTCCACAAAGTGGCATAGGGGGTAACCATGTAAAGCGTTGAAAAAAACTTGTGATAGTCTTGTGTTCAAGTGGGATATTTATTGTGTGTTTGATATTGTGCAGGTCTTCAATTCTTTCAAGAGAAGCAATTCATCATTCTCAAGATCTGACTGGGCAAGTATCTAGAAGGTTTATATTTTAGGCTCTTATATTTTTCCAACAACCATCCCCTTGGGCCTTCAACCCCTTCTTCCCATGAAATGAGGTACATCCCCTTCTTGGGTCACTAAAGTCAAAGGTCCTAGAAGAGGGAAATATGATGGGAATGTAATCATCGAAAAGTGGTAAGCATGGTCGGGAATGGTACAATAACCCCTTAAGGGACCCTCGGTTGCATCCCTTCCCCAAAAGTTGGTCACTTACTAGGAAATCTATGACACTCACCAAGGTGAAACAAGGTCAAAAGCATAATGTCCAAGCATGCATTTTATAATCAAAAGCAACTTAAATACAACATTATTAAATGTCTCAAATATTAGGGTGATTACCTGCCACAATACCTGACTTGTATCACATGGAGCAAGACCCATATACCTTCCAGAAGCTAGCTCATGTGGTGGATGTGCTAATAATGGATCAAAATGTGGTGATAGAGAAGGCTTATGTATGTGCAAGTAGACATTGTTAGTCATGTGGTCTCTCGACACTTCATATATGCAACCTGAGGGCCTTAACACATCATCTCCTTAGTTATCCCACAAAATGGGGATAACAATATGTAAGGATGACCACTTCACCAAGGACTGCCCTTGCCTTGCCGAGATTCATCAATACCTTGAGTAAGGGGGATATCCTTCCCAACCAACGATATTAACCAATACTTTCCCCCAGCAACAACAAACGGTTTCACAAATTCCTGCATCGTTACTTAGGGGCAATGCAGAGTCCTCATCCACAAATATTATGATGGTTAAATATATGGTGGCACTATCCACCCAAGCGAAGAACTATGATTCACCGGAAGGGGAACCTTCATCGAAGGATCCTCCATCGACTACACCACCCAATGTCCCTCTCACATTAGAGAAACCATATTTCAAACCTGCAATTCACCTTCCAAAAGGGGTACTTCAATGAACTACCCATAATATGAATGCATGGGCAACTCAACACTATATCATAGTGGAATATCTCACCCAAGCACCCTGTGCCATGTCAGCACTTGAAGTATTGCAGAGATTTCCTTCACAACAGAAAGCCTTTCTATCAACCATGGGGGGAATCGACCCTTCAGAGTCCTATCTTATTTCCTTTGACACAGAACAAAATGAGTTGCATCTCTCAAACCAACTAGAATTGCAAATCACAGTTGGTTGTCTGAAAGAGAATATCTTTTGTACAGTGATCGAAGAAGGAGCGACCACTTGCATTATGTCTTTGTCATGTTGGAAATCCGTTGTTTCTCTAGAGCTCACCCCATCTCCAACCATCCTAAAATATTTTGATGGACATTCTTTCAAACCTCACATAATTCTTACCTTCTTACCCATTGACCTTGGGGGAAATACTGTCTCCATAGAAGTTGAAGTGGTAGATACCTCACTTGACTATAATCTTCTCTTAGGTCTCACTTGGTTCTATGCAATGAAGGTTGTTGCATCCACTATATTTCACATCATACGTTTTCCCTATCAAGGAAAGATAGTCATGATTGATCAACTGGATTATTGCACACCTTACTTATGAGATAATCTTAGCACCAACGTGCCCTTAATAAGTGAATATTTTGGGGGGTATGAAAGCATCGATGTAGGTATGTTTAAATATCCATTTCTTATGGGTATATTCCCCCTTCCTTCACCTGACACTAGCCATATTTCTCCTATCAACATGATTTTCTCATCTACCAGTGGATCCCTAGGGTTAGTTGATCCTTGAGTGGTACCTCATCCAGAGGATGTTGACTATAGAGCATCTATCCCACTAACCACGGTCGATATTTTCAATATGTCCATCCCTTCGGCATCCGTTGATACTGGTCAACAACTCCATCCTCATGTGGAGTATGATCACCCTTCTCCGCCCATACGGGTTGTTGACTCTCTTAGTTCTCATGATTTCTAAGATACTAAGTTACCTTCAGAAAAGGCCATCTCGGAAGTCATGGCTTCCATTGTTAATCCCATAGAGGATGAGAATCATCACACCTTCCTCCATGATTTGGAACTGATGAGAATTAACATAATGAGTCTTGCTTCGAAACTGGGGGCCTTGTATGGGACATCCAATGAACCTCTTAGCCTCGACCCTTTTCCACCTCGGTTATCTTTTTCAAAACTTGCCAACGAATTATCTGCTACCTATTCCAATGAAGATTTGTGTTTTGTACTTCCCCCATGTCTTGATAGATCCCATCAAGGAGCTTCCATAGCTCACAAAACCACTCATTATGAGTATCTCTGGCCATAGAGATTTTTTCCTATGTGCCATGGCCCCAACATGGTGAGCCATATGATGCCAATAATGGCTCATGAGTTACTCAGTTATGAAAAATATCCTTGGCATGAGCCTAGAAATGTGATCTCCTTTGTCTAAAACATCAATATGCATAGTGCCTTGTACATAGGTGTGTGGTGTGAGTGGCTTTTGTTTTGTGTACATCATATCAAAAAAATCCAAAAAAAAATAATATTTTTAGGATTTCACTATGCATGCTAACCTTGGAATCTAGTTTTCATGTGTTGATAGGATTCTAGGGACGTTTTTTTACATGGCGACATATTTTGAGCTTAAGGCACATGTCTCTAAACTGGCATATAGGGATAGGTTTTTACCTGCATTTACCTCTTTGCATTATTAACCATCCATATTATCAGAACTATACCTTCGGTTCAAGCCTTCCCGAAGGGGGTTCCCACCATTTCCGTTGTTTAAATGGTCACATTTTATTGTCACTTACGTCTTGTTTCTCATTACTGCTACACCATTTGCTTCCATTGCTTATTGCATCGCAATCATGCTTGACCGCTAGCCACCTACTTGCTTCCATTTTCAACACCCCTGGTTGAGAGTTGTTGTTATAAGTGATCATCATTTGCCATGTCTTGTTGCATACCATTTCTTTAGTCACGTTCCATGCACCTGTAACTTTATTTAAAACCACTCATTCTCTCAAGTCGAGCTTACTATTACCCCTTTTGTCATACTCGGTAACCAACCATGACAAAGGTACAGCCTGGAGTCTCCTTTAAGATTTTTTTAGACTCCCTAAACATGAAAAAATTGTCAAGTGAGATTATTTTCTTTCACACTCATTAACTGGATTTGAAAGGACGTCTATTTGGTGTAAGTTTAACCATTTTTTGGACCGGATCGACTAATTACGAAAAAGGAATACTCTAGTCAACCTTGGTTAGAAGAGTTCTCCCTTGTATTGTTTTATCCTTTTTCGAGCTCGGGAGACTAAATTTATGAAAAATCATACCCTTGGAGTCTTCTTTGTCCTTTCAGACTCTCTAAATATGAAATGACACACGAACATTTACTTTCCTGGGCTTGTTAAATCCAGGAGATTGTATATGGATTTTTCTTTCGGATCTTTCTAGAATCCTTAAATATAGAAAATATCATCGAGCACCATTTTCTGCCCCAGAGTCGAGAATTAAATCAACGGGTGAGAATATCGAGCACACTTTTATTTTCTTTCACGCTCATTTCAAACATGAAAGAAAGAAAAAGAGTGGGGGATTTAACGTCTAGTCATCTTCACAAATGTCAATTGTCCATTGATTCACCCTTGAACAATCCACCTATTTTATGTTTATGTCCAACACTTGGGTTATCCATTGTCTGTGAGCCGTTACCATCTCCATGAGTTCTCGAACTTCGTTGACCAATTACTCTTCCAGTCCTCCATGGCGAGTGTTTTGTTCATTCACATGTTAGTGCTTCCAAGTCAAGTTATTTTTCATGTTGTTTTGTTCAAGGGAAGTTAGCATGTGTCGGCCAGTTTCAGTCCTTTATCCCATTCATCCTAGCTATCCCTAAGTCAGTTGTGCTCTACCATTACACTCTTCACACAATCTACCTTTATATGTTTTGTGTTGATTGATGGGGGATACATCAAGGCCCTCCTTTGACAAATTTCATCCTATAGACTCTATATCATTATCCAGGATTGAAATATAGAAACTAGTTAGTACCTTGGGATTTGCAAACAACAACAATAGATTCCATTACATTTCAACAATGGGTTTACATCATTATCTCTTGTTGGATGAATCTATGAGTGTTCGACTTCAACTCATTTATTCACACCTGCTAGATTTTACTAGGTACCTTGGGGTCCATCATCATCATCAGTGGGTTTCCTCGTGTCTGTTAACGGTATACATCAATGACTGGTAATCAGATGGTTTCTACCATGTTCGACCTCAACTCACTTATTCACATGTTGTAGATTCATACCATTCCGATTTGGGACGAATACCTTGGGTTGGGACCACCACATTCCTTGATGGCATTCCCTCCCAAGTTGCAATGGAATTATTCATGGGTACTTCAAAGATCACTCTAGCATCGAGTCCTCTCATTGATTTGTATATTGTGACATAGATCCACATTTGTACTTGGTGGTGGCTATGTCTTCACTTGTTACATGGATCCACAATGTATTTTTTCGTGGCCATGATCTAATTGTCTGCATCATGCATGGATCCACAGTGTACTATTTTTGGCGATTATGCTTAGTTTTTATTACCGAGCATAGGTATGCCTGCCTCAGGGATGTTATTATTATGCAGGATTGATGATGGTTTATTTCCAGCTTCCTTCGCCCAAAGCTCTATGATTTTGTTTGTAAAGTATTTCATCCATCAGACACCTCTTCTTACCTCACACTTTAGGGGGCTTCTATTATACATTTATTTGCCACCTGATCACCTTATGGGAATCATCTAGAGGTCAACAGTATGAAACACTTAATTATACCACTTTTCCCTTGAGTTTGCAGTCCCTTTTTGCATGGTCGTTGGTTGTCCCTTTACAAACCACGACCAAAATTGTTGGTCGCCCCTTGTCCTCTTTCAAAGGGAGACCGATCGCTCCCTACAAGAATTTAGGGCGCGAGTGGCTTTGCTACTCCCTATTTAGGATTAGTTTCTATGAGATGAGATTAAACCTTGGATTTTTCATGGTTCGACCTCGAGAAGCTTGTTATCTTGGGAATCTAGATCCTATCTAGATTAACCTTTGATCTTATCTCTATTATCCTATATATTGAGGGTCTCTCATGGGAAAAGTGGAGAGAAAGGAGAAAGAAAACTTATTTTGGCAGTTTGATTACAGAGCTTGGCCAAGGAACTTGGGAAAGGATTGCATCAACTTCCTTGATTGTAAGTTGTAAACCATTTGTCCATTAATAGAAGATGTACAAGATTTTCCTCCTTACTTGATTGTATGTAATTATTATAATATTTGTAGGGAATTGATATTCTTATGTTATATCACTAGATCTATTATCTATTTATGCGTGATTCGTTTGATCTTTTGAAATGTTTCTTTGTGTCTCTATGTGTGCAGATCCATGTTGGAAAAAGCGAAGGGAATCTTCGAGGAAGCTAACAGCTAAGGAGCGTGCAGGGACAATCATTTGATCACCGGGTAAACCTTTCATTCCATCAACTCATAGATTCTTTTCTTGTATGATTTAGATCTAGGAAAATCAATTGCTTTCATATCTATTTTGTCTTAGGTCTAGGAAGAGTCTAAGGGAAGTAACTCCTAAAGGGTTCATTTACCCTACAAAAAATATTACCCCCACACTAGCCACCCCTCCATATATCAAATATTAATTTATGATTTCTAAGTCTAATAGATAACATTAAAAAAAGACATTATTAGTCAAAACATATTTTTTTGAGTTGTAGAAGTAATAATATTGTTTAATTTCTAGTATGTAAAAGTAAATATTGTAATCAAGCTTGAGGGCTTAGTTCAATTGGTTATTGTTAATGTTGTTGGGCATTTAGTTAGTTTCATGTTGGAAAGTTCCCTATTTGAATCCCCTTGGGTGAGGTGCACTAGTCTATACCAACGGGTTTACTAGGGACGACATCCATGAATCTAGGAAAGCATCCCTTGGGTTTTCTGGCGAGGCTAATTTCATGTAGATCTCATATCCTTTAATTATTGGTTTTCTACTTAAAATGTATGAAATAGTTGAAATGCATAAAATAGAGAATTGAAATAAATACTCACACACAATCCACAAATAAACACAACATATAACCAAGGAAACCCAATACGGGAGAAAACCCAACTAGAAAGTGATGTCACTCTTCTCTCTTTTCTTCAAATGCAAGTACAAAAAAAGAGCCACTCTTTGTGGATTTTCCTTTGACATTGTGGCATGTATGTATGCTACATAATCTCTCCTCCTCTATTATGCTCACAAAATACCTCTCTCGGTTGTTATGCTCAACTATGGAACAAGATACAATGCAAAAGAATGGAACTCCTTCTCCTCCTAGTGGCCCGATATTTAACATAGCTCGATAACCATATAGGGGTAGGGTGATAAGATTTTCGACCTTATAGAATCTTCTTGAAATTCCATACATGGATAGCCCCGTATACATTAGTAATAGGGGCTAACGTGGCATCCACTCATACCATGGTGGTCAACACGGTAGGTCAACTTGCAGAAGGCATAAATTTTGCATACGAACTATGATTGGTGCAATTTTTGCACCATTGAAAAGGTCTCTATGTGTAGAATAGCGTCAAGGGGTCTAAGCTCTTGCTAGGAAATTTTTTAACCCAAAAAATGATATTTGATGCCTCAAAATGGCTATGAAAGGTTTCAAACCCTAATTTTCTTAATTGGGCATTGCCATTAAAATGACCCTGCAAGTTGATTCCTTCAATTTTCCCACTCTAAAAGAATTGAGATAGATGAAAAATAATATAATGATCAAATATGGATCACTTTATGAGAGAGTTCATGCAAATTCATTTCTCGTAAAAATTCATGATTAGAGAAAAAAATCACAAAGGAAAATAAAGGATCAAATCCTAATCCATCATTTAAGTTTGTTGGAGTTACTATACAAACAAAGGTTAAAAATAATTTGTGATCCTTATCTCATAGTATATTCCTTCGAAAAATTTAGGCAAAAGTTTGTAGATTGTTACCCTCTCAGAGGTGAATTTTTTTTGGATACCCTAGCAAGGGTGTCATGTTGTTTCTTGCATGAGGTGTCATGCTCATATTTGCGAGATCTAAATAGATTTCCTCCTGATCTCCACCAAATACATGATCATGTTAGCTCAGTTGTGGTATAGCTCACTTTGATCCCTACTCCTTAGACAATAGATGCATTGTGGTATGGTATGGTATGGTTCTAGTGTCCTTTATTTGATATTCCATGTATCGATATCTATTTGGACATGATGATATAAGTTATTAGCTCGTTGTAAACTGGTAAACACCTAACTATTGTCTAGTGACATTTCATAAAATTACATGGTTTTATTACTAGCCTCATAATACCTTGGGGAACATGTTTTTTGTTAGAAGTGTATCATTTCTTAGGCTAACCTGTACCACTAGATGCTTAGGCTAGATAGAATTGTCCATATCCTAATCATACTAACCATTTTCCACCTCCCCAATGTTGTTCACTTCATCCATATAAAAATTGCATCTTGATCATATATGATTTCTCAAAGGTCAAAAGGAAAGGTCGAATTAAATTATGAATCAATCAAGCCACTAAGTCTGAGAGGTGAAGAACTAAAGTTAAAATCCAAATATAAAGCTTGAGCAATGCCCCCTCACTATGAGATCAATGCCCCTAGATCCTAGTTTGTCTATGGATATCTTAATAAAATTGATTTGTTTGATAAACTAGACATTTAAATAAAAAGGCTTGAAGGGGTAGTAAGAAGCGATGTCAAGGATGGGTAACTCAATGTTAAGCTCCCTCTAGAAGGCTATTATGTATAAAAAAATCCTAGCTCGATAAAGCTAGATGAATGAATATAAAGACCTGTGCATGTTTAAAACTTTGAGGATCATCACATGATCTTGTTTTTCCTTCCCTTTCGTCATTACTACTCATATATTCCTATCTTTCACCTAGGTACTTAGGAAATATGGGTTGTCATAGAACTTAATGCATGCATAAGGGTCAATCTTGTTTCCCTTGCTAAGAATTAGGCAAGTATTAAAACTAATCCCCATTTTTTATGTTTTGCTAAGAGATATCAGCATGTGCTACCAATCAATTGCTTGCTAAGAGGCTAAACTCATCACTTCAAGTGGGCATTGTGCATTGGGATATGTGTACCATGCCTCAAGATCTGTGACATTGCCTTGGGATCTGTTTAATTGCATTGAGATCCTTGTACTCATATATGACCATATTTATAGACATTGGGATCTATGACATTTTCCTTGGGATTTGTGTACTGCATTGAGATACGTGTCACTACATTGGGATTTGTGAAAATGCATTGAGACATGATAGGGGCACCATGTAATCACACATGTCACATGGACCATTTATGTGCATCCTCCTTGCTCAATTGGACGGTTTTTTTTAACACAAATTGAACTTAGATATATATTAAAGGGGTTGAGCAGAGGCTACAATGTAAAAAAAAATTACATAGAGGGCATATAACCATTTGTTTGCTGCTAGTATAACTATAAAAAAAACTACATTGCTTAATATTCTTGCTGGGTTATTTTCAAAATTTCTAAACTGTAAACATCTTTACAAAACTGCCCAAGGCACCACCAAACTTTGAGAAACATTCAAGACATATTAGAGGTTGTATCTTGCACTTCAAGGTTCTGCAGTGGATTAGGTGGGTCTTCTTCAGTATGCATTGGCATTGTTCCCTTATCAGAGCTTCCTTGATTATTTTCTGCAACACGATCATTTGGTACTAGTCTTCCAAGATTGACAGAGTCTGAGGTTGAACACTGCAAAGTCCCAACGTCACGCATGATTTGAATAGTTGCCTCCATATAGTTCATTCTCCAAGCTAGTGAGGATAGGACAAACTTGAAATAATTGAAATGTTCTTCCATCTGATTTGAGAGCCCGGTTAACATTCCTTCTAGCTCTTTGATTTTTTCCATGAGTTGTTGAAGAAAGTTTTTCCCTGTTGCATCATGGCCTCTATTGTGCCAGAGGTCCCTCGTCGAGGGTTCCATAGGAATGCCCCGAGAATGAGCCCTGTAACTACTCCAAGTGATGGTAAAAACTGAATGTGGAGAACATGGTGTGCAAATTTCAAGAAATACAACATGAAAATCACTATACACAAAGGGTAGAGTGAATAGAGACTCGAGATCTTGTTGTGGGAATTGAATAGGTTCTCCCAATGAAACCCTTGTCTGTGTCTGGTTGTATTTCCTTAGATCGCTTGATGGAGTGTGCAGTCATGAGCAAGGAAGAAGATGGGAACCTATTTTTATAGAACCTAAGAAAGCTATTCTTGTTGAACCTAATGGATTCAGCTCTGAAAATACAAGGAAATTTGTCATATCGAAACTGCATATGAACATTGAGTCGCAAGAAATTGGAGAGGACTTCACACAAGTTCCATAACTCCATACATTACTATGATCTTCCTTCACACATATGAGCACTATCCAAGGTACAAGAGTGCTACAACTATTGATAGGACTTTTCATGGTGACGTGTTAAGGGATGGGGAGGGTCCCCCTCTCATAGTTTAAAAGAATTTCCCCTTGTAGTTCTCTAGATGCATTTTTGGCCACAATATCAACTTGGTAATTTAGGGTCCTTTTTACATGGTGAAAATTTAATTATTCAAAATCTTGTTCTATGGATTTAATTCTTTGTATTATTCCACTCAACAAATTATTTTCCAAGGAGTAGTTGTTGATGATTGCTCTGATTATTATCATTGAATCACCTATTATTGTGAGCTTGTGGATTCGGCGATCTCTTGCAAGTTCAAGACCGGGGCAAAGGGCGTATGCTTCAACTATGTTGTTTGTCCTTGTCCCCAATCCCCAAGCAAATTGAAGCAATATATTTCCTCTGGGATCAAGGATGATCCCACCTGCACCTGCCACCCTTGGGTTGCCACGTGAAGCACCATCAAAGAAAAGAGAGTGGGTACCTTGATTCTTTAGCCAAATATTGAATTCCTCTTCTGTCTTTTTTATTACCCAATGTAGAGGGGAGTATTGTTTGCTCGTCGGGGGCACCATAATATGCACTTTCCTGATAATATTGAACCATTTTTGTTCATAATTTTCAGTGTTCTGATCTTGTTTTAGATCCTGTATTGCATGTATTATGTACAAAGTGATATGGCTCTTGTCATCATTTGCTTTGGATTTGTTTTTTCATATTGGAATATTTTTTTGTTTCTAGTCAGCCAAATTTCCCAACAAACATATTTAGGAATAACTATCCACAACCTTTTCAATCTTGGTTTGTGTGAGAAGTTACCATGATAGTTTTGGTCCCATTTCTGAAAGAAATCTTTTATAGCAGTCAGCCAACTTGTGAGAGAGAACATATATCCAAGTATCACATTCCATGTTGACTTTGTGAACTGACATTGAACAAACATGTGATGAATTCTTTATTCGTCTTGCATACAAAGGGCACAATGGGAAGGACCATTAATATTTCTCTTTCTTATATTTTCTACAGTTAGAATGTGCCCATGGACCAGAAGCCAAATGAACGAGCTTATTTTTGGCTTGTCGCCATTCCGCCAAATGGATTTTCATATTGGTGATTTGGGATATATGGTCATCTTGTTCTGCATTACATTTTATCCTTTTCTTACTGTGTAATGAGAATTTCCCCATCCCCTGGAATCTGAATCACTTGTATTTTTTGGAGCACAACCATTGATTGCATTGTAGAAAGTAAGAGTGAGATTCTTTATGTGGGGAGGAGGGGATAAGTTTCCCCATCCCTTACAAAATCCTGAAGTTTCTTCCCATGTGGAGATGTCGTGCAGAGTGGATATTCCTTGTTCTTGCATCCATTGTTGCAGAGGTTCCAATTCTTGTTGGGTGGAGAGTGGGTTGCGCTCCAGGATTTTGTCTTCCCATATTTTGATCTTTTTTCCATTTCCCCGTATCCAATTTAACTGCAATTTGATTATTAAGATGGATAATAAAAGAAGATTTAAAATATGAGAATCTTTATATTTTTTGGGTGGTCTTTCCAGACACCAAGCTCTAGGCCCTTTGAAGTATTTTTTCCATAAAACCTGTTTCCACCATGAAGTTTCTGTTGTAATCATCCTCCTTAAAAATTTTGCTCCCATCACCCTATTCATGTGCTATGGGTTTCAGATGCCTAGGCCTCCTTTGAATTTTGGATTTAATACTTGTTGCCAATTGATTAAGTGGGTTTTTTACCCGATCGTTTTGCCTCCTTGCCAAAGGAAATGTCTTATTTTTGTTGCTATTTGATTTGTAATGCTTTTAGGAGCTAAGAGGGAAGATCATTGGTATATGGGAAAGGATGAGAGAACTTCTTTGATCGGAACAATTCGTCCTGCTAAATTTCGCCATTGTGTTCCCCATAGGGTGAATTTTGTACTCAGTTTTTCTGTTATATGCCTCCAATCCATTGCAGTGGCCTTTTTTAGTGATATTAGAATACCCAAATATTTGAAGGATGCCAAATTTTCAACATATGGAAAATGGAAAATACAGGAAATGTTTTGTAATACTTGTATACTAATGTTCCATCCCATGATTTGGCATTTTCTATGATTTATAGCCTCTCTCGAATCATTCAGGAAGGATTCCATGTCAACTTTAAAGCGAGAGGCTATAATTTGAGAGGCTCCTCCAAGGAAAAGGGTGTCATCTGTAAACTAAGAATGGTTCGGGGGTTTTACCCCAAGGACCATCAGTAGGACTGGAAGATTTCCAATTTCTCGTTCATGTTTGAGATTTTGATTGAGAAAGTCCATTGTTATATAAAGGAGGGGGGGGAGCGGGCATCCTTGACGTAGACATTTATTCCCTTGAAAGAAATATGTCGGGTGACCATTTACTAGAGGGGTTATCCATGGTCCCTCAATGCATGAGACAATCCATTTTATGACTTGGCTACTGAAGCCAAATTTCTGCCTAAACTGAAAGAGAAAACCATGTTAAACACAATCAAAAGTATTTTCCATATCCAGTTTAATGACCATACCTTTCTCTTTTTCTATGTAACTTGAGTGGATTTCTTCCTGGACTAGAACAATGTTGTCTGTAATCTGCCTGTCATGCATGAATCCTCCTTGGTTGAGGGAGATCAACTTGGGAAAAAGGGTTTTGAGCCTAGTTGCAAGGACTTTTGTCAAGATTTTATAGGATGAGTTAAACAAGGAAATGGGTCAAAAACGAGAGAAAGAAGAGGGATTAGATTCTTTGGGAACAAGGGATAAAAAGGAAGAGTTTGTGTTCCCTCCAAATCGTAGATTTATGTGACAGTAGCACAAAATCCTCATTAGGTCGTGTTTAATTAGGTCCCAGAAGTGCCTGTAAAAGGAGATGGTGTAATACCCCTAATCCAAACCCCAATTGTAAATGAAAATGAAAATGTACATATAGGTTAGTGAGTCGTTGGCACCAAGTTTTGGATCACTATTGTGCGCACTTGAGTAGTGTGTGAGGATTGTTTACCAAAGAAAGAGCGCACACATTCCACAATGTTACGTGCACCTGAGTAAGTGCGAGTGGATTGCACATCAGGGGAAGGGTGTGCACGTTCGATAGTGTTGCGTGCACCTGAGTAAGTGCGCGGGGATTACCTTGAAGTGTGCATCTGATCGAGTTATATATATGTATGTACGTATGTATGTATGTATGTATGTATGTATGTGTATTTAAGGCTAGATTAGGATGAGTTATACAAGGAAATGGGTCAAAAACGAGAGAAAGAAAAGGGATTAGATTCTTTGGGAACAAGGGCTAAAAAGGAAGAGTTTGTGTTCCCTCCAAATCGTAGAGTTCTGTGACAGTAGCACAACATCCTCATTAGGTCGTGTTTAATTAGGTCCCAGAAGTGCCTGTAAAAGGAGATGGTGTAATACCCCTAATCCAAAACCCAATTGTAAATGAAAATGTAAATGTACATATAGGTTAGTGAGTCGTTGGCACCAAGTTTTGGATCAATATTGGGTGCACTTGAGTATTGTGCGAGGATTGTTTACCAAAGAAAGAGCGCACACATTCCACAGTGTTGCGCGCACCTGAGTAAGTGCGTGTGGATTATGCATCAAGGGAAGGGTGTGCACGTTCCATAGTGTTGCGTGCACCTGAGTAAGTGCGTGGGGGTTACCTTGAAGTGTGCATTAGACCGAGTTATATATATATATATATATATATATCTATGTATGTATGTATGTATGTATGTATGTATGTATGTATGTATGTATGTATGTGTATTTAAGGTTAGATAGCTTGTGTGGTTATTGGGTTGGTGAGTCGGGATGCAAAAAGGCCAGTGCACATATCCTTGTAAAATGTAATCACACTTAATTATTAATAAAATGACATCACTGCGCTCAAACCAATCAAATGAAAATAGACGGGGGGATGAACTCCACTGAAAAGGGAAAAGGGGGGATTAAGTCCAAGGGAATATTTTATTAATATTTCTGAAAAGTATAATTTATGGATATTTATTTATCCTAAGTTTCTGAGAGATGGGAACAAGACACCAAGTGGCGAAAGGTAATTATGAAGGTGACAAATGTCAATTTATGACCATGCAAATATACGGTTGAACCTTACTGTATTTTGGGGGGAAGTCACTCATTTTCTTCATCATTCTGACCATATGACCTAGGGACTACCATTACCTTACCTGCAGAGAAAATCTTTGAAAGGGGTTTCCATCTAGTTACCAGAGATTTTGTTGTTGAAGAGGCGGATTGTCAGGCCCATGAGCATTCTCTCCAGGTGAGAGAATCGTTTCCAAAGAAACAGGTTGTCAATCCCGTGAGAATTATCTCTAGGTGAGAGATTTGTTGTCAAAGAGGTGGGTTCTCAGGCCCGTGAGCATTCTCTCCAGGTGAGAGATTTTTTTTCGAAGAGGTGGGTTGTCAATACCATGAGCATTCTCTCTAGGTGATATATTTGCTGGAAATTGTTCCCAGGTGCGTTGGGAATTAGTTACATGACTCTAATAATTCTTCTTCGACCTATTGTTGAAGCCATGGAAGGGAATGGGGAAGCCGAGGGAATACTGAGAAGAGAAGGGGCACAGTTTTTGGGGTGGGACAAGCATGTGGGGAATGAGAGACTATAGGCTAGCTGCAGCAGTTGGATGCTTTGGATTGAACAATTCTACTGATTACCGGACCTTATTCTGGCATTATAAATCCTTTTTCCCTGGTGGAGTTTAAGCCCCAACTCATGGGTGATCTATTGTTGAACATTCATGAGCAATAGAGTCTATGGTTGGGAGGAACGTCTGAGCTATGTACGTAGTTGGTGACTTTTTATAAAAGATTAGTGTCCTTTATGTGTTTGTCTGATTTATTGTGTGCTTATTTACCTATGTTTGATATGGGTTTATTTCCTGTATGATGTTGCATATGATTAATTGTTTTTATTCTGTATAATGTTGTTTGCACATGTAAGTGTGATGTTGTTATTCAGTATTTGTTGCTGCACATGCAATGTACGACAATTATTAAGTAATCATGTTAGTTAATTTTGTAATAATGGTCATGAGTTTCCGAGGTAAGGCTAGAATTGTCATGGGTGCTGGGAAATAATATGTGCACGCAAGAGACTAGATTCATTATGCATGCAAGGAAGTCGATCCGCGTGCACAAGGAGAACAAAATCTGTGTGCGGCGCTATAAGGGTTGTGCGTGTAGTAGTAACCAAGTATTCAAAGTGGTTACACACACAGTAATACTTGTGGTCTCTGAATGAATGTGCGCGCAGTTGTATTATGTGTTAATTCCACTGTTATAACTAGTGTCTGAAGAGGAAAATTTGTGTGGTGTGATCCAGCTTAGGATCGTGCACGTTACCTCACATGTTTCTACGCATATCAATTTTATAGTGTAGAATCTATGCACTAGATTTTTAGAGTGGCATTGCTCAACAATAAGCTGGGGATGTTACAAATTTGTATTAGATCTTTATTTAGCGAGTTGCAGTAGTGAGACGTTACATTGTGGTAAAGACTCAATTAGGTGATTGGGGACGTTATAGAGTGGTATTAGAGCTTGTGGAATTAAAGAATGTTCTTGAGTTGTTGGTAATGGGGACACTACAGATTGGTATCAAAGCTCGAGTTTCAACACTGAGCCTGCATGGGCTAAGTATCTTCTTAAGGAAAAATTCAGACTTGTAAGTGGTCGAATTTGGAATTACATTGTGGCCAGGGTGCGCGTAAAATAAGAATGTGCAGGTGTGAACACTAATCTTTGGTGTTATGTGGTGTAGAACTAGTAGCACGTAAGAAATAAGAGAAAAAAAGTGTGTGCATTGAACTTTGACGTTGTGGGGTGCGGCGCAGGAAATGCACAGAAAAAAATGGTGCACAGATGTGCACACTAAAATTTTGGGTTGCGCGGAATAAAACTTGGGGTGCATGTGTAATATTGATACGTGGTGTATATGTTAAATATTGGCATCGTGCATTGGTACATGTTGAATAAAAGTGCACGCATAGGCTTCAAAAAGAAGAAAGAAAGAGAAAAGGGTATTTGTGCTAATTCCAAATGACCATAATTTACTGCACAAGACTCAAAATTGTGCAAGGGAGCAGTCAATGAGAAATTTTTGGACAGAGAAGTCTAATTGTTCACCCAATTTTTTTGAATTGGAACATTAAAATCATCCAAGAAATCTGAAGAAACAATTCTAACAAAATTGTGTAGAGTTTTCATGAAGTTGTCACATGAATTCGTCTAACAAATCTTATTGCCGACACATTTTGCATAGTTAAAAATGATTAGATCAGGAATGAATCAACGATGAGAATCAAAAACATGGAAGACATGCAGAGAACTTATATCCATGATGATGAATTTGAGGGTTTGTATATCGCTATGGGTATTGGTAGTACACAATCCAAGGAGGAGCACATAAAATTGGTAGAAACCATAAAGGGACTGCAAAAATATTTCCAAAGCTATAAAGTTGATAACGAGAGGCTTATGAAAGCCAAGGAGTAGAAAGATGATTTCAATATCAATTTAATGCAAAGCTTGGATAGCATATAAAATAAAATGGATAAGGAGATAGAGTCAAGCAAATCAAGGAGTCACGGGTCTCATGGTAAAAGAAGAGAAACAAGAAGTGTTGATAGGAATCATCACCACTCACCAAAGAATTCATTTAGGAAAGTGTGCAGTAGCTCAAGTCCATCTCCTATAAGGAAACATAAGAGAAGGAATGGGGTGGATGATCTACATGGAGAAATGAATAAGATCGAGCCTCCTACCTTTGATGGTGAGCACAAGAAGAATGAAGATGCAAAGACCTGGTTGTTGGGCATGAGGAAGTACTTCCAGCTGCATAATTACTCTGCAAAGGAAGAAGCGAGAAATTCCATCTATCAGCTAAAGGGAAAAACATCAATGTGTTGGGATTAGTTTGTGCAATTGCAACACATTGATGAGAAGAAGGTTACTTGGAGGGAGTTTAAAAAGGTATTTTCAAAAGAAATATTTAACCAAGCGATACTATGACAAGAAAATGAAGGATTTATTTGAACTCAAGCTTGGGAGTATGACAATAGATGAGTATGAAAAAAGATTCTTAGAGCTGCTGAAATATGTTGCATTCATCAAGGAAGAGCAAGTTAGAATTCAGAGGTACCTGAGTGGGATGCCATAATTTATCAGTGACAAGATACAATATGATGACCCCAAGATATTGGAGGAAACCATAAGGTGAGCTAAATGTTTCTACTATCAGCAAAGGGGAAGACCGGCTTTCCAAAAGGCTTGGGAAGACAAGAAGAAAAGCAAGATGGAACAAAGGAAGAAGGGGACTAAGCCACCATTTTTCAGAAATACTTCTCAAGGACAACCAACTCTCAAGGAGCCCATAATGACTGAGCCAATGGGGGGAATACCAAGGAAACCACCTATTCAATGTTGGGGTTGTAGGGGAGACCACATGTATAGAGATTGCCCTCACAGAGGTGAAAAAGTGAGGATTGTTTACAATTTACAACAAGCTATGATAGTTGAAGACATGGGCAGAAATGTACCAAGGAACTACACAGCCTTGGATAACAAGCAAGCTGAGTTTTAATCGCATATGATTGAAGTGGAAAGTAATATTAATTACCAAACCATTACTATTTTGATTGATTCAGGAGCTAGTCATAGTTATCTAGATCCTAAGATGGTGGAAAGATTCAAATTACCAAGAAGCAAGCTTGAAAAACCTTGGTTAGTGCAGTTATCTACAGGGAAAAAAAGGAAAATTGATGAGATGGTTAAGGCATGCCCAATGGATATGAATGGGTTGAGCACAAAAGTTGATTTGAATATCATAACTTTGGGCTCTTATGATTTCCTCATTGGTATGATTGGTTGAACCAGCATCATGTTGTTCTAGATTGTTACAATAAGGAATTTACTTGCTTGGATGATGAAGGAAACTTAAGAGCAGTTCAAGGCGTTCCAACAGTTGTAACTATTAGAGAAGTTTTAGCCTTGCAATTGAAGAAAATCTACAGGAAAGGATGTCAAGTATTTGCAGTGCACATGGAAAAGGCACCTATGGATAAAGTGCCAAATGTTGAAGGCTACGTAGTACTAAAAGAATTTGAAGATGTATTTAAAGAAATATTGGGGTTGTCACTGAAAAGAGATATTGATTTCTCTATAAATCTGATGCATGGAGCAACCCTTGTATCCAAGACTCCTTATAGAATGAGTACACCAGAGCTGAAGGAATTGCATATGCAACTTGAAGAGCTTCTGAAGAAAGGGTATATACGCGCAAGTGTGTCATCTTGGGGTGCCCTAGTATTGTTTGTGAAGAAGAAGGATGGTATGTTGAGGCTTTGTATTGACTTCAGGCAGTTGACAAAAGTAACAATAAAGAATAAGTATCCTTTGCCAAGGATAGATGACCTCTTTGACCAACTGAGGGAATCACATATATTTTCAAAGATTGATCTCAAATATGTATATCACCAAGTGAGAATTAAAGAAGAAGACATCAACAAGACTTTCTTCATAACGAGGTATGGACATTATGAGTTCACCGTGGTGCCATTTGGATTGTCAAATGTACCAACTGTCTTTATGTGTTTAATGAATGTATTTTTTAGGAATTACTTAGATAAGTTTGTCATTGTATTTTTGGATGACATCCTTATTTACTCCAAAACTGAAGAATAGCATGAGCAACACTTAAGGGTGGTGCTACAAATATTGAGGGAACATCAAATTTATTCAAAGTTTAGCAAGTGCTCATTTTACCAAATTCAGATCCATTACTTGGGACATATCATTTCAAAGAAAGGAATAGCAATGGATAAAGAAAAGATAAGGGCCATTGAAGAATGGAAAACACCAAGGAATGTCGTAGAGGTGAGGTCCTTCATGGGACTTGCAAGTTACTATAGAAGGTTTATTGAAGGCTTCTCAAAGATTGCATACCCAATTACATCCTTGCAAAAGAAAGGTATGTGATTTGAATGGACTCTGGATTGTGTAAGGAGTTTTCAGTACTTGAAGAGTTTATTGACCAATACACAAATACTAAGGATTGTTGATCCAAATGAAGAATTCATTGTATGTACGAATGCTTGCAAAAAGGGCTTGGGTGAATCCTTAGTCAGAATGGACATGTGATGTGTTACGAATAAAGAAAGATAAAAGAGCATGAAAGGCACTATGCTACTCATGACTTAGAATTGGCAGCCATAGTGCATGCCTTGAAGATGTGGAGACACTATCTCATAGGTAAAATATTTGAGTTGAGAACATACCATAGTGGTCTGAAATATTTGTTTGGACAACCAAGTTTAAATGCCAGACAAAGCAGATGGTTGGAATTTCTCAGTGCGTATGAATTTTATATCAAGCATATCAAAGGAAAAGAGAACAAGGTGGTTGATGCACTCAATAGGAGGGTGCATGAGATGCATGCTACAACCCTTAGCATGTACAAATCATATTTGAGTGATGTAATTTTAGAGGTTTCCAAATCGGATAAGATCAACGCTATGTGGACATAAAGGAAAATCTACAGCAAGGTAAATTGCAACAAAAATCCGAAGGTTATGAGCTAAAAGAGGATGGAATCCTCATGTATAGGCGCAAAGTTTATGTGCCAAATGTTCAGGAGTTGAAAAATCTGTTAATGTCAGAGATGAATAAAGTTCCTTATGTTGGGCACCCAGGTTACCAAAAGACAATTGCAACGGTCAAAAAGAAATACTATTATATAAAGAAATCCAAAACTTAAAAAAAAGGCAACTAATCTAGATTTTTTTTTTGCATTTTTCATATATATGATGAAAAGTAACATGTAAATCAATAATGCAAGTAGAGAAAAATGAAAATCAAATGAAACTAAACTATCATGAGCAATTAATATGTAAATGCAGGAAATCAAAATGACCTACCTAGTTACCTAGGGTCTTGGGGCCCTGAAGATCGGGTGATAGGTGATATCAGGTAAAATCATACAACCAGTGCAACCATTTGTTCATCATTTCATTAAGGTATCTCCTCGTGTTCTTAATCACGCAATACAACAAGGATAATTCAAGCACATAATTATCATGAGAATAAATAGACATATAATCATGAAATGAAATGAAACTCATGGAGATGGGTGGGAGGGAGGAAATCCTGTTGGAAAGAACACCCACAAGCATGATCGATCCTCTTTGGACAAGACTATCATATGTAGATGATGTCTCATCCTCATCCCTGTTAGAATGATCATTGCTTCCTAAGTACTGAGAATATATGAGAGATCCCAAGAAGACCCCAAGATTCCCCTGAGAAGAAGAAACGAGGTAAGGGACAACCTCAGGTCTAGAGAAAGAAAACCGTTGTCTCTTTATCTGCGAATCCTTGTAAAAATCCTCAAGATGAAAATACTTTCTCTTTGTAGAGTGAGCCTTTGATTCCTCTGGGATGGCCACGTCCTAGTGTTCATCTGAAATTGAGGACAAAGGTAGCTGAAAGTCCTCATAAAACAAGTCTACATCCCCAAAAGGATCTGTATCACAACTCCCAAGGGATGACTGAAAATCAGCCTAAAAATGTTGTGATAGGTCATCCTCGAATGGACAGAATAAATCTGTAACCATATAATCATTGGGATGCAAAACATCTGAATCATACACACATGAAGACCAGTCATCTGAAGACGACAACTCAAACTCCTTTTCTTGAGAGCTACCTTCAACGTCGTAGATATGACCTCCATAAAAAATAATGCAAGCCACACCCCATCTATGTCTCCCAACATGTATGAAATCATCAATATGTTGATCAACCATGTCAGAGGGGTCTTCCACGGGATCATCCGCGTCACTTATGTTGATCATTTCTTCATCTTCACATGCAGAAGGCAGGACAACTTCACCTTCATCAAGCGAGATAATCGACACCGATGTCTCATATGGGTCTTCATTATGGAGATATTCTTGACAACTTTCTTCATAGATCTGTTCTTCCAACACTTATCCTGCAGTGGGTGGATGATACTCTTCGTCATTTTTTCATTCTTTACTTATTGTCTCATCATCCACCAAAAAACCTTCTCTGTAAAGAGTATCTTTGAGCTCTTGAAAAGTATTTTGCAAATTCTGAGTGGTTCGCCGATGATCCCTGAGAAAATCTTCAATGAGATTTGTAGAAGATGGGATACTTTTTGGATCACATGAGTGTGCAAGCCACTTTATTTGACTTTCTTCCAAAGAAGACACAAAAATTTTCATTAGTATATCTTCATGCAACACATTTAAACTTGAAGCATATTTGATATAATTCATGACATGGGTGACTGCTAGAGATGGATCACCATTAAATTTAAGGGAACTTTCCCTCCACTCCGTAGAGCAATGATTTGGATATCTAGGGATATTTTGAACATCAATAGAAGGATATACCTTATAGAATGTCTATGGTAAGTCTTGTGATGCCATGGTTCCATTACTTAGGGTAATACCTCAATGGAGTCGCCAGATGAACTTTATGAAAAGGTCATCAAAAATGGAAAAGGGAACTTCCCTCAAATGGATTCGTCAGACAATCTTACAGGAAAAGACTTTGGGATCAAAGCTTACCAAAGTGTCATTAGGGCACAAAAGAGGATTCAAAATTCTCCTTGGAAATGGCGCCAAAATGTTATCATGCAAACTATAGGTTGGGAAAATACTGACCCAATCCATTGGATGGCGATAACGGTGAGACGATCTACCCACTGTCACCTTAGATAAACCCTCCCCTCGCTTTAGTGAAGGAGAAATCCTACACAAGGGGGGTATCTTGGGCGACCCTAGGGGGAAATGAGGTGGAAAGTGTAGATATGGAAGGTGATTCCCCTATAGTTCAAGCTAAGAGATGGAAGATGGCTTGGAGATGAGTCTTGGTGATGGTAAATAGTTTGCAGATCCTTGAGTACATGTAGAAGAGAATTGTACTTGCCCGAGACAAGAGAAATGACCAATATACAAGCCTAAAATGAAGTGGACAAGAAAGAAAATATCGTTGTCCTATATTGCAGCAGTAAACAAAAATATATATCAGCAAGAACAATAGCTAGTTACTGTAGATTTAACCATCAAAATTATCAAATAATTATTGGACAATGAAGTACTAAAACAATGATAACTTTCCAATACTTAAGCGTGAACTTTGACGGTAAATTAGGGTTGTCAAATGAAGTTATCAGCAAAGTGTTAGGGAATCCTTATGGATGTAGAAAATAATTGCTAGAGCGGTAAGTTCCAACCATAAAAATCAATAAGTAAATTGTTATAAAGATAACCAATAACCAATAGAACATTAATCTAGGTTTAAAAGTCAATTTCCATTGTTGAAAAGTGAGTAAATGATGTAAGAAAATGAGCTTTTTTGCATCCCTAATGACTGTAGCATTAATTTCTTAACATCAATGACAATTCAAGGCTAAAGAAAATGCCCTTAGGTATTAAGCAAGCTTAAAGCATATAGAATTGATTCCAACTTAGACAAATGCAATATCTCGATAAATCATGTGTACCAATGCAACCAATTTATTTCTCCAATACAATAAAAGATTAGTGCCTTTCTGAATGGATTGTGGAGTCTTCTTGTATCAGGTTAGGAATATAAATCTCAAGGGGTGTAATCCCTTTTACTGCCTTGAGATAGCAATCCTAATTTCAGCCAAGAGTGTCTTCTCTCAAGTGAGAGAGTTATGATAAAATGAAATGAGGTTTATCTGTATTTATATCAACCTCCTAAAAAGTGTTTGTCCTCTTAATCTTAGGGTAAACCACAAAGTAAGGGGAAAACAACCCTTACTTTTCCCCTTTTTCACAATAATAATATTTAATTCATAATTTGCACATGAAAGAAACCCTAAAAGTAAGACGCCACCCTCCTAGGGCAACGTTTTGGCACTTTGAATCAAATCATTGGTTTGATGATGAATGAGATAGACCTCCAAAGGCCACTTGTCCTTGTGTCAAGCCTCTCCTCCATTATCCAAGACATCTCTCTTTAAAAACGTGCCATGTGTCCTCATCACTACAAAAACCCTAACCCATGCATGACATCAAGCCCTCCAAGTGTGATGTTTTAGCCTCCAAAGAAAAAACGTTGGGCTAGTAGGGGCATGGGTGAAGTCCTCTAAGGAATATCTCAAGCCTCCAAAGGTTGTCATCATTTTCTGGTGTGCAGGCCATGGTATCCAATCCATGGGCTTCAAGCCCCAAGGAAACCCAAGCTAAGCTTGTTCTTCCAATTTTGTCCACCAAGCAAGGTCTTGGAAAGAAAATGAATACACCCTCCAAGGATCTCAAGTCAAATGCATCATGATGAGTAAATCAAGTCAATAAAAGAGACACCTAAGCATGTGCATCCAAAACTACCTCATCAAACTAAACAATTTCTCAAATACCCTATGCAAGTGTCGAGTTTAGGTATGGGAGGGTTGACGAGGTGACCTATTGGGTGAATCGTCCCCTAGGTCAAGGAGTGTTTCCGAGGTGAAACCCCTCTCTAAGAAATGTGGAGAAGATGATACAGATGGGGGGGATTTTTTTTGGGCATGGGGTTCATGACATACAAGGGATCGTAGTGTCTCATGTATGGGTGCCTTTGTAGAGGGTATGTTGCACCTTCATTTTCAATGCATCCTTTTTCCAAGATCATTTATTGTCATTAATTAATTTAGGTCTAAACAATGGGTACTCCCTAAGGTGAATCGATTAGCTTGGGGGGTAGTACCAAAGTGTCCCTTTAAGGGAGAAGTACACATAGTGCCATGGGGGTATAGTCTATCTTGTAACACACTTTGTGTAAATCCCTCATTAAAGTGGGACATTTATGTTATGTGTTTGATTTTGCAAGTATTTGAATTTTTAGGAGAAGAGTTTCATTGCTCTCAAGACCTCTTTGGGAGAGCATATGGAAGGTTCATAATTAGGATTTTATCTTTTTCCAGTTGTCTCCCCTCTGGGCCTTCAACCCCTTCTTCCCATGAAATGAGGGACAATCCCTTCTTGGGTCAGTGCACCCAAAAATCCCAAAAGGTAAGGAGATGAGGGGATGAAGTGTGGAAAGTGACAAGTATGGTCAGGGAATGACACGATGACTAGTCAAGGGGACTTCCTAGTACAAAACTCATCCATATAGGTGACCACTTACTAGGGCACAATGTCAACCACCAAGGTGAAACATAGCAAAGAGAATAATGTCCAAGTAGACGTTACATAATCAAAAGTAGTTTTAAATGAAACAAACTCAAATGCCTCAAATATTGAAATGACACTCACCATAATACATGGTTTGTACCTCATGGAGAAAGACCCAATGTCCTCCGGAAGCAGGCTGGTGTGTGGATACCCTCATGATGAACCTGAGATGTGTGGTGGTGAAGCGAGCCTCCATCCTTGCAAGTGGACACTCCTGGTCAAGCCGTCTCTCAGTACTCCATGTCTGCAACCTGAGGGCCTCGATATATCATCTCCTTGGTTATCCCTAGGAATTGAGGATAATAGGTCCAATGGACTTGGTATGGTCTCGAGGATGCAACTTTGGAGTGCGAAGATGCTATGCAGGCAGAGTACCTGCATTTTTTTTAAGACTTTTAAAAGTTTTGTATGTACATGTGTATATAATGCACCGAGGACAATGCATAAATAAGGGGGAGGGGAATGTAATACCCCTAATCCGAACCCCAATTGTAAATGAAAATGTAAATGTACATATACGCTGGTGAGTTGTTGGCACCAAGTTTTGGTTCAGTTTTCCGCACACCAGAGTAGTGAACAAGGATTGTTTACCAAAGAAAGAGTGCACACATTCCATAATGTTGCATGCACCCGAGTAAGTGCATGTGGATTGCACATCAAGGGAAGCGTGTGCATGTTCCATAGTGTTGCATGCACCTGAGTAAGTGCACAAGGATTACCTTGAAGTGTGCATCAGATTGAGTTATATATATATATATATATATATATATATATATTTATTTATTTATTTATTTTTACATGTGGTTNATGAACCCCCCCCCCCCGAAATCCACGAGAGAACATGGGGAGGCCGAGCATTTTCAGAATATTGGGGGCTCAACAACAAGAGCATCATATAGACCCATTTAAGGGCATCACATGTCACTTACAAGGAATTGAACCTGGGTGGGGAGGGTAACAACCATTCCTCCCAACCACCCAAGCTACATCCAATGGACATTTTTTACTTGGAATAAAGCCTAGGGAAACCCACCAATCACTTCCCTTCATTTCGAGGATGGTACCTGGGGTAAACAAGTTTTTGTAGAAAGCCGAGGATTTTTCGATAGCTTGCTCATTTAAGATCTCAACATGTCACTTGCAGGAATTGAACCTGGGTGGGGGGGAAACACCCCTCATCACAAACCACTCGAGCTAAACCCAATTGAAAATCTTCATAGACTTTACCATTCAAATCGTTGGGAGGAGGAGGTCTCATACACCAATTTGGTGTTTGGCTTGACCGTGACCTTAAAAATAAATTATTATTATTATGTATTTGAGGTCGGAGAGCCTGTGTGGTTATTGGGCTGGTGAGCTAGGATGCAAAAAAGGCCAATGCACATATCCTTGTAAAATGTAATCACACTCAATTATTAATAAAATCACATCATTGCGCACAGACCAATCAGACGAAAAGACACGGGGGGATAAACTCCACCGAAAAGGGAAAAGGGGGGCTTAAGTCCATGGGAATATTTTATTAATATTTTCGAAAAAGTATAATTTATGGATATTTATTTATCCTAAGTTCCCGAGAGATGGGAATGAGTCACCAAGTGGGTAAAGCTAATTCTGAAGGTGACAAGTGTCCAGTTATGACCATGCAAATATATGGTTGAACCTTATTGTATTTTGGGGGAAGTCACTCATTTTCTTCATCATTCAGACCATCTAAAGTGGGGGCTAACATTACCTTACCTGTAGAGAAAATCTTGGAAAGGGGTTTCCATCTAGTAACCAGATATTTTGTTGTTGAAGAGGCGGGTTGTCAGGCCTGTGAGCATTCTATCCATATGAGAGATTTTTTGTTGAAGAAGCGGGTTGTCAGGCCCGTGAGCATTCTCTCCAGGTGAGAGATTTGTTGTCGAAGAGGTGGGTTGTCAGGCCCATGAGCATTCTCTCCAAATGAGATATTTGTTGTCGAAGAGACGGTTTTTCATGCCCGTGAGCATTCTCTCCAGGTGAAATATTTGCTGGGAATTGTTCTTGGGTGCATTGGGCATTAGTTATAGGGCTCTAAGACTTCATGTCCGACCTGTTGTTGAAGCCCTGGAAGGGAAGTGGGGCAGCCAAGGGACCATTGAGCAAAGAAGGGGCACACTTCCTGGGGTGGGACGAGCATGTGGGGAATGGAATATTGTAGGCTAGTTGCAATAGTTGGGAACCTTGGATTGAACAATTCTACTAATTACCAGACCTTAGCCTGGCATTAGGAATCCTTTTGCCCTAGTGGAGTTTAAGCTCCAACTCGGGGGTGACCCGTTGCTAAAATTTTATGAGCAACATAGTCTATGGATGGGAGGAACATCTGAGCTTTACGTGAAGTTGACGACTCTTTATAAAAGATAAGTGTCCTTTATGTGCTTGTCTAATTTACTGTGTGCTTATTTACCTATGTCTGATATGGGTTTATTTCCTGTATGATGTCACATATGATTAATTAT
The DNA here is from genome assembly GCA_009831015.1 of Picea engelmannii. Lineage (NCBI taxonomy): Eukaryota > Viridiplantae > Streptophyta > Pinopsida > Pinales > Pinaceae > Picea > Picea engelmannii. The sequence continues at coordinate 146,460 of ML780944.1, read as the reverse complement.
TTTTATTATGTATAATATTGTTTGCACATGTAAGTGTGATGTTGTTATTTATTGTCACACATGCAGAGTACGAAAATTATTAAGTATTCATGTTAGTTAATTTTGTAATAATGGTCATGAGTTTCCGAGGTGAGGCTAGAATTTCCATGTGTGCAAGGAAATAATTTGTGCATGGAAGAGACTGTATTCGTTGTGCACGCAAGAGTTTGGATCCGCACGCACAAGGATAACAAAATCTGTCTGCGACGTCATAAGGGTTGCGCACACAGTAGTAACCAAGTGTTCATAGTGGTTACACACACAATAATACTTGCGTGCTCTGAATGATTGTGCACGTAGTTGTATTATGTGTTAATTCTGTTGTTATAACTAGTGTTTGAAGAGGAAAATTTGTGTGGCACGATCCAACTTGGGATTGTGCACGTTACCTCACGTGTTTCTGCATGGATTAATGTTATAGTGTAGAATCTACGCACTAGATTTTTGGAGTGGCATTGTTGAGTAGTAAGATGGGGATGTTACATATTTGTATCATAGCTTTATTTAGCGAGTTGCAGTAGTGAGATGTTACATTGTGGTAACAAGACTCAACTAGAAGGTTGGGGACGTTATAGAGTGGTATCAAATCTTGTGGAATTAAAGAATCTTGTTAAGTTGTTGGTAATGGGGACATTACAAATGGGGAAAACATTTGGTCATGGAGCTTTATCCAGTTGAAGGATCCATATTGTTGTCCTAACTTCATGTTCCTCTATGGGTTGGAAGAGGTTTTTATTTTCATTTTCCATGACCAGAGAAGGAATATGGTCAAGCATGTTTGCAATATTTTGATCCTCTGCCCTTTCATGCTGAGTTAGAAGATTCTTGTCATGATTGAAGGTCGATGTTTTTATTCCTTCATAATCAAAAACTTGGGTTACCATCATCTAGATTAATTTTTGTGACATTGTTCCTCATTAAACGAGATTTGGCTTGCTTGTGGAAAAAAAATGTATTTTTGTCTCCATCCTGGAGCCAGAGACTTCGTGATTTGATCCTCCAGTATTCTTCCTCTCTTCTGATTTCTCTCTGGATTTTGGCATGGAGATGTTTTTATTCTTGGATCAGATTATAGGATACTTCTTTCTCTTCCACTTGGAACTGAAATGAAAGAAGTTCAGACTTGAGCTTTGGGAGGGTCACAATAGGGGAATGAAAGAAAGACTTTTCCCAAATATTTAGGGCATGTTTTATTCTTATTAACTTTTGTTCCCAAATCTAGACTGGGGTTGCAAAGATCCATGTTTTCCATGAACTGGTAACAATTTCAATTACTTCAGGATGGTTCAACCATAGAGGAAGGAAATGAAAGGGAAGAGGTCCATAGCTAGGAAGAGAGTGAATATGGATGGGAAATCATAAGTTAATGAAGGAAGGATATAAGATTTTATTGACGAGGAGGAGGTTAAAAGGATGCTATGGATTAAAAAACGGTCAAGCCGAGCAACAATATGTCATGTTCTGATTCTTTACTTGACCACGTAAATTTTCCTTTTGAGGGTGCTACATCTATCAGTTCTCAGTCAAGAATAATATCTTCCATTTTCTTGCAAGAGGGATCTCGAGCATAGGATCCTCCTCTTTTATCAGAGGTGTTCCTTATTGTATTAAAATATCTTGCAAGAATGCAATATTACAGATTCTATGTTTCTTTTAACCCTTGAATTGAGTGCCAACAACCTGGATTTTCTAATGGATTTACTGGCATATATACATTAGTAATTGTGTAGGATTTCCCATCATCATTAGATTGGAAATTAGTGTTAATCCAGTTTCAGGTTTGTAGAGATGATACCATTGTTAGGGAATTTTTATTCCAGAGTGTGCAAAGTCCTCCGAAGGAACCTCTTGCGTCTTCAGCTATATATTTCCATTGCTTAAGAGCACTGAGTGAAGTATTGTTGATGTATCCATCTTTAAGTTTAGTCTCTTGGATTAGGAGAATATATGACTTTTCATTTTTAATAAGATCACGAGAAACATAAAAAAAATTAGCGTTGCCTAAGCCCTTGCATTTCCAAGAAACAATTATCATTATTTATGAGAAGGAATAGAAATACCTCCTTTTGGAGCTGAGTTGTTGCCTAAAACTTTTGGCGGTTTTGAGGATCCCAACAGTTTTGGGATTGTTGTCTGCAATCCTAACTGAATATATTTGTTTGATTGCTCCTCCCTGATGGTTTTTGTTTCTTTGCATCCCGATCTTCTGGGTAGATTTTCTTCTGATGGTCTATCGTCTATTTCCTCCTCAACCGAATATTTTGTGTCTGAATCTCTAGCCTTGACATAAAAAAATGCTAGCTCTGCTTCCTCCAACCCTATTACCATTGATCTTGATTTTTCTTGATGCTCTTTGCCAAGGTTGTATTTCCTTACTTCTTTGTTTTTGAATTTTAACTTCTCATTGTAGGTAACTTTTTATGAAGGGACCTGTATTGAAGGTTGATTCTTTCTTGCCTCTTATGGTTCAGTCATATCGATTATTGTAGGAGCTTCTCGATCTTGCATCTAAGAGATCACATCATAGATATTTTTTATTGGGATTATATCTGAGGGGAGAGAGTCAGATGAGATAGAATGAGGGGCGATTCCTAATGCAGAAGGCCTAGATGAGGATCCAGGACCTGCATGATTTTTTGGAACGTTCCCATATTTCTTTGGCACAATCTTCCATTGTTCTTCAGGTTCTCCTTCTGCATGTTGCTCGGGAGGGTTTCTTTTACAATTCTTTGCGAAGTGACCATACTCATGGCAAACTTTTCATTTAATTGGTTGTTGTTCATAGTCCAATTGTAGGACATGCTGCCAACTGTATAGAGATATTGTGATTCCTTTCTCCAAGTCGATTTCCACACAAATCTATGCACATGAGTACATATTTTCTTTAGGTTCTTCTCGGTCAATGTACTTTCCAAGGGATTTTCCAATACAACACAGAGCATCATCACTCCAATAGTGAAGAGGAAGATGGGGGATGTAGACTCATAATGGAATTGTTGAAGGGACGTCATTTTCCGGATTAAAGTCATGAGTCCATTTATAGAGATACATTCCTCTAGCCCCAAGAAAGTACGGGCCATTACGGAAGATCATATCTCTGTCTTCCTTGAACTCAAACAAGAAAGCATAGAATCCTCGTCCACAAAAGAAATGATTCATGGATACTTTTATGAGGGGGATCCAATTCTTATTCAACTAGAGGGACACGATTTTTGCTAAAGGCCAAATTCCAGTGAATTAGCTAATTAATCCATGATCTGCTAGGGCAAGATCTTTTTTCCTCGCTGTTGGAAAATATATCACGATTTTGGGGATTTCTTCTAACTTTCTCACGAATCTAGAGGGGGACATCTTCGAATGCTTAATGGAAGCTGCAACCGGGGCTTGGAAGGCGCATGCATCAGGATTAGGAGAGGGAAGCGACCCCCCCAATAGGGGAAGCCATTGTTGTTCAATGGATTTCTTAGGGTCTCAGGGCGCTCAGAGCTCAAAATGCATAACCAACTTAATATCAATTGTTTTATGTTACTGATAAGTACTTGCATGCATTTAAGATGCCATTTCAATTGGACGTTGCATGCATGCTCATGCGTTATTTACTCCCCTTGGATCACACGTGGGGGGTATTTAATGCATTGGAGAGGGTGATTACACAATACAAAGGTGACTACACATTGTGACTTGGACCCTATGATGAAGTGGCACCTCATTTGACTTTTCCATGAGGAGTGCTTTCCTTGATGATCCCACGCATGCCTCTTGAGATAATCTTATTTTTTGGAAAACTCACACATGTGGAGATGACATCATCACTTTTTGAGGATGTTCTTCCACTTTTGCACCATTCCCTGGATCAAGGAGGTTTATTAGAGGAAGTTGGAGCTATTGGACCATATTTGACTTGGTTTCGAACCATTTCCTTGGACATTGACATCATTCTTGAGGGGCACACCTCTATTGGATTCTTTTATGTCCACACGTGTGGCTTCTATATTGTATTATGACCTCTTCTAGAAGGTCATTTTACTTTGTGAGGATATTTTGGGATGTATTTTATTATTCATTGTGTTTTCCCATGGTTTTACCAAGCTCATGGTTTTGGAGCTCATGGTTTTGAGCTAGCACCTGGTTTTGTATCGTATTTGAGGAGGAGATTCACCTATACAAGGAAGACTCCTCTTCCATTTCAAATCATTGGAGATTAATGAGAAGCTTATCTTAAGATTTATTTTGAGTATCTATTTCTCTCTTTGTGAATTTCTAGTATTATTCAAGGGTATATATAGACTCTTAGATCTTTCTTGGAAGATAAAGGCTACTACAAGGCCAAAGAAGGGTGAAATGATTCACTTGGAAGGGTTCTCAAGGTACGTTCTCTAACCTTCCCCCTTTGATCATTAAAGTTCTTTGTTCATGCATTAAGGTATGATGTCTAGTGTCTCTTTCCTTTTGCTTGACCAACCTTTGAGTTCACCTTACTAGTACCAGGAAAGGATCCTCCATGGGTTGAACCTTCCATGCAACCTTGAAGGGAGTATTCTAACCCTAGGTATCGCTTGAGGGGAAATCCTCTAGGTGCCATCAACACTACCCTGTCTTAAACCCTAGTCTTCACTTGGATATGAAGTAGTGACTCCATAATCCCTCCAAGGCACTCGTTTTCTCTTTTTCTTCAACCACCCTAAAATCAAAAAATGATTTTATCCTTTTTTGTTTTATTTGAGCTTCATTGCATACCTTTCTCTAATTTGTTGTTGGGTGATCTGTTATTATGCATATTAAGCCAACAAGTTAAAGGGTTTGGACTTGTACCTTTACCCCACCAAACCTAAGGGATTTTTGTGTTGCCCTTGTTGTAACAGATTTTGAAATTTTCCGATATTACTTTGGCACTTTCACCCAGACTATCTTCAGGAGTATAGACTGGAAACGCTATTTTCAGGATCATCTTCATATACACCTTTGCTACGAGTCAACCTGGAGACGATGAGGATGAGGTTCAAAATTCTAGACACACATAATGTTGACATGTCTTGACAGCACGCAAATCTTTCGTTTCTATGTGAAAGACAATTATAGCTTGGAGATTTATAACAATGCCCTGTAACCGGAAAAGAAAAGAGCCAACAACATATGTGATCTTACTCTGTCTTCGATAATTGAAGCAAGCTGTCGATGGAGCCTAACGACTTTCCTCTATATACTACACTTGAAAAGAAATCCTCCTTATATAGAGTTTATGCGTGCACCCGCTTTTCTGCAATAATTGGCCTCATATATTATCGCTTGATGTATATCCCAAGTGAGGATTCTTGGCCCTGGATTGCGATATTTGTCGCAGAACTAGGCTTCGCCTACTGTTGGATTTTAGAGCAGGCCTACAGGTGGTGGCCAGTTGAGCGAAAAGTTTTCCCAAAAAGACTTTCTCAGAGGTTTGGGAGTGCTTTACCGCCTGTGGATATATTTATATGCACCGCTGATCCTACCAAAGAACCTCCACTGACTGTTATAAACACAGTATTGTCCGCTCTGGCTCTAGATTATCCCGTGGGAAAATTGTCATGTTATGTTTCTGATGATGGAGGATCCCCACTTACATTTTATGCTCTCCTGGAAGCTTCACGTTTTGCAAAGATTTGGCTTCCATTTTGTGATGAATACTCAATTCAAGACAGATGTCCAGAGGCATATTTCTCAAATGATGATGCTCTGCAAAATGTGAATTTGTCCTTTACGAGAGCCTGGAAGCATGTGAATAAAATGTATTTGGAACTGAAAGATCGCATCAACAACGTTGTGGAGATGGGCAGTGTTCCAGCAGACAAACAGAAAGAACACAAGGGATTCAAGGACTGGGTTTCTGGAAGCACTAGGCGAGATCATCCGAGTATAGTTCAGATTTTACTAGAGAAGGGAGAGGAGAGGGACATTCAAGGAATGATATACCTGGTCTTATGTATGTCTCGCGTGAGAAGCGGCCTGGAATTCCCCACCATTACAAGGCCGGTGCTCTTAATGTTCTGGTCACGAGTTTGGCTACGTCCAATTTCCTCAAACCTTTCATGGCATCACGAAGAATGATCTCTATGCAAATAATCTCAAGACGATCTTGGAGATCAAATATAAAGGACTAGATGGAATTGAAGGTCCATTCTACATAGGCACTGGATGCATTCACCGCAGGGATGTCTTATGCGGAAGTGAGCGACGACGTAGCTCCCCAAAATATCATAAAGCTGCATACTCCATTGTTTGTACAGAAGATGGAAGCGTCACGAAAGATAAAGCAAGTTCATAGAAGATGCTGAAAGATGCACGAGATCTTGCAAATTGCACATACGTGGACAACACACGCCGCGCACCAATCACGGGATTTTGGGGTTTTGATTATCGTTTTTCATACTACACCTTTTTCTCCGAAAGTTCGAAAGTCGATTCAAGGTTCCATTATTTCGCCGATAAGGAACCCCACCATCCAGAGTGTATTCATTGGAGATCTTCCGATTCACAAGGTTATTTTTGCCCGACGGATCAATGGCCATTGCTGCACGACGCAGGAAATTCTTCCACTGCCCAGTTGCCTCCGATTTATCTCATGCAATTGGGCAAAATTAATAACAGATGACAGAGATAATGTTGGCCAGATTGCCAAAGTTAAAAATAAAATAAAAGTTCGCGATTTGAATGACAACGCGTGTAACGCCGAAAACTTCGACTGCAAATACAAGTACTTCGACCAAAAGAATTGCATGGACGCAAAACGGAGTCAAATTCTATACAATGTCTTTACCCTACAAGTTATTATACATCCATGTATCTGTAATGATTAAATGAATAAGTATTACTAACGTACAATGGGCCAATCGCGGTGGAGACGTTTCTTAAAATGTTTGAGAGTAAACTACATGCTATGACAGACGATGAGTTTAAGACAAACGTGGATGTAACAGTTCCAGATCAAGTCCAACTTGGTTTGGCATTAAATTTGCTCGAAGCTGTTTTGAGGGTTTCTGGAGGTGACAACAATATGGTAGCGAAGGTGGGATATTGCTCTTGTGTATTTTGCTCGGTGTGTCCAATGGATACCTTACAGTTTGTGTATTCACTATTGCACCGAAGGGATATAAGGGACCTGAACATAACGCACTGGGAAATCTATTAGTTTTATTTCAACTGCCAGATAGCCACCACTACAACTCATCTATACGGAGGAGGATCTAGTGCACTTACGGCTATAAACATTTTGCTAGAAATTAGGATTTGAGTTGTACTTTTAATTTAGTTTAGATTACTATTATGATTAGTTAAAGACAATTGAAGTTAGTTAACTGTCAGTTATGATATGAGGCGGTTTCAACCTCCTTGAGAGAGGGAATTTTTATAGAGATGCATTCATTGTAAAAGATGGGGGGAAAAGCTGGGAGAAAGCTCAAGGGCAGAGAGCTCCTTCTGGAATGTAGAGTTATTTTGAGAGCCCGGAATCGAATTATACAGAGTGACAAGTTTCTTGATGTTATGAGATTCATTACGGTCATTTCTTTCACTATGTTCTCCTTTTTGTCATTTAATCTATCTGTTCTTTTATTGACTGAGTTAAAATCTGTCTGGAATTTATTTTATATGCTCCTTTCACACAATTAATAAGAGTTTTGTTTTCAATGGTGACTGGTCAGAATTCACTCCAGATAAGTGCTCTGTATCTAGCCATCAACCTTCAGTTTTTTCTTCCAAAGTCGTAGTGAAAATTCATCCCTGATAGATGCTTTCACTATGATGGACCTTTCCTTTTCCTTTTTTTGCTATTATGTCATGATTATTTATAGTTGAAAGATAGACTTACTTTGCCTCATTTTCTACAAGTAATGTGATCACCGCTATGATCTCCTTTCTGTGGTTTTCACTTGACTCCATGCCCAATGGACTGTTTTCCTGGATCAACCCCCAACCTGATTAAAAATCTTTTCTGATAAGAAATCTGGCCTTCTTATTGTGATTATTGAATATTTCTGAGTAATGAGCCCTTGGCTGTTGAGAGAAATTATCTCTGAGTGTATTACGTCAGAAGTGCACTCAAAATCAATTTTCAGGGTTTGGCTTGCTGCAACCCAAGTCAAGTTCTGAACAATAAATAACTTTTTCTTTTTAAAATGTGCTAAGGTTTGGCTCTATTACAGCCTAGAGTCAACTCTTGCTACAACAACCCTTACCTATCATTTTGATTCCCCAACTAGTGTTTTCTTGAGCCGATTAGTCCGCTTTCCAATTATTAGTCTATTTTTCCAAAACTATAGAGTTTCCAGAAGTATGATCCAAGGTTTATTCTCCTTTTTGGAAGATCGTTGCAAGATATCATCATTTTTTAGCATGCTGGCTATAAAACCAACCCCCAATCTAGATTAACATCCACCTCCATACCTTGGATGTTATCCCTTTCAGATTTTCCATCCTCTACCCTTTCACTCTAAATTTCTGCAAATTATACAATGGGGTAAGTCAAGACTTGTTCACTTCCTTTCAAGTCAACGTTTGTTGGTGTTTGGGCATAGTATCTGACCACATATCTACTCATCCTAAACCACCTAAAATGATTGGAAATGATGCATAACATTCCATATTCTTGCTAATCTATGGATCGATTTATATATCTGTGGTTTTAAGTTTACAATATGTGTTGATCTTTACCCTATGCAAGGATTGTTGAGTGTTGATACATATCTGTTGAATTGAACAACTTTAATGGCATGAGTAAATGAATAAAGTAGTTGCATATCTACCTTGAAATCGAATATGGTAGCTTCTTATCTTTGCATATATTTGCATTGTGCTTTCCATCTGTACATTTGATTACAATAGCATTGTTTTATTTGGTTCATATCATATATGTGGTGGTTATAACTATTGAAGGGATGCAAATCTAATTGGTGACAAATCTGTTACATAGCTTCTCTAATATACTATTGTCATAGTAGTCCATCTTATGCCCAAAGGTTGCTCATGACATACATTGCCAGATAGATATAAACAATTTGTTCTAAATCTGCTACTAATAACAGTCCATTTGTGGTGAATAATTGTTAAATGCTTTATTGCTTGCACTAATAACCTTGTTGTTGCACTAAATGATGATGGATATGATCTTGTGAATGATACATGTGCTTTTTACTTAGCAAGTTGTCCATTGAATGATTTACATTGCTTGTTATTGGTTGTTACTTCATGATAATTGACAAATAATGATAAATGATACATTGATGTGATGTGTTGGGTACTCTTGCAAGCAAACTTTCATCTTCCATGCAACATTGTCCTTTCTTGCTTATTTGAGCCATCCCTTTGAAAGGTCAACCAAGTCAAACTAAGTCTTTGTCCTCACCCATCCTAATTGCAACAATAGGACCTAGTTTGTCCATATAAGAAAACCCTCCTTAGTTTAGAAACCCTAGCCTAGACGAGTAGAGGCAAGGTCGCTAAGGTGATAATGAGCAACTTGCCTGTTCGTTGCCCCAAGCTTTCCCTCGTAGGGCGGGACTTTCCCTTGTTAAGAGTTTGAGCAGTAACAATAGACTATACTTATAATATTGAATATATATGTATGATGATGATGAGTAGCATTCACTTATATCAAATTTTGGTTTATTGAACCTCAAGAAAATTTATAAGGAATTTATTGATTTGCTTTATCATTTGTTCGTATAGTTGAAAAGTTTGGAGAGAAACTTTCCTAGCACTCTTTGGTTTTCATGAATGAACAAGTTATAAAGATCTATAGTGTTACATGTATTGTGAGATCAAGCCCCGATATGTGCATAGGTAGGGCATCTAAGAGAAAGTGTTTTTCATCCTCCACTTTCTTAGTATCACAAAGATTACATATTCTTTCTTCCCATGGTGTTTTAAGCCTTGACAAATGCTCAGTTACACTACGACACTCGTGGAAGTTTGTTCTTATTTTAGTGATGTTAATTTTATTCTTTAAGCTAGCTATAATAGAAAGATGTGTTGTTATTCTAACTTGGGGTGAATGATTTCTTTATACTCCATTAACTTTATCTTCTTTTTTATTTCTCCGTTGCAACAAAATTTCTCTTTAAATTTAATTGTGATAGTGCTTTGAATGGTATCAACGTTTTGAAGAGTCACACCCTCCGACCCCCAAATTTTATCCTCAAGTGGTTTAGCCAAGAATAAACATCCTTATGCCACCCTCTCCTAAATCTTGAGTGAATTTGACTGGAAATCAAAGCGATGCTAGGAAGGCTCTTATCCTCCATGTTTATTATCTTATGTGTGTACATTAGATACCTAATCATAGACTTACTCTTAATGAGTAGAGGCCAAACCTGTAAAAGATGATTGACTAATTCAGGGATGATTTTAGGGGCTAAATTTTGCTCATGGGCTAATTTCCATGGTTTTTCCAAAAACAAGATTTGCTATTCTAAAAATAACTTGCCCAAATTCTATAGGATAAAATTATTTTACCTTAAAAATCGCCAAAATTTTATACAAACTATATAGAATCCTTAGAAATTTGAATATTTTTACAAAAATATCACCAAACATTTATAGTTGGCATATGAAGGATTACTAAGATTCACCAAGGTTTCTACATTTTAAAATAAATTTCCATCCTTAAAATCATCCCTGTTGACTATGGTGTATTGCTTTTAATTCTAGGATTATAAACTATGAAATGCTTCTAACTCTATGTTTCTATAGAAACATTGCAACCCCAAACTTCAAAACAATATAAGATAACTAGAATGACATGTGTATCAAAGAGGACTTTCTTTTTTTCCTAGAACAACAAATCTAAAGCTTTACAATTGTTCTCAAGACCAAAATAGGCTTTCCATCCTCCATTAACCCTTTTCTCAAGATTATACTTCTAGTTGAGTTTGATGAAGGTAAACTCCAAGATACTTGAACAAATTATCTTCCTCTAAGTTTTTGTTGTAATATGTAAAATTAGGGTCAGTGGAGGAAAACATTATGCATTTTATAATTCAATATTTAACAAGTGTATACATGTATATATACATTATTTGTCGTGAATTCTCTTTATATTTAATGGTGTATATTGACGTATACACTTTAAATGTAATATTTTGAGTTGTTTATTGCTTACCATTTATTTGGTCAAGTACAAGACATATGTGTAGATTGACGAACTAGCATAATGTTAATGCAATCAACTTGAAGAGTCACACGTGTCACTAGTGTTTTAACAAATACAATTGCTAAATGGGACATTGAGATTTAAAAAAATCAAGTCCACCATAAATAAAAATGTGAGTTGGTTGACATGTGGTCGAGTGGTAGAATAGTGCAAGTTTACAATTGTTGTTTCAACTTCGATTCCAAATGCTTATTGAAATGGTTTTACTAGAAGGAACCTTAAAATGACATGTCCTATATGCTTCAACCTCTTCGTGACAAAAAAATGGGTGGTTTTTGTAAAAAACAAATCTATGATGATTTTAGAAGTATATGGTTTGACACATTTTGGTTCAATAATATGGAAAATATATGTGATCAAAGTTAAGTCACAAGTCATTTGGTTAAAATTACAAAGAAAAATAGTTTTTACATCATTTTTAAGGCCTCAAAATGACATGGAACTAGTTATGTTTAAAAGTGCAATTTTGATAGTTTCGAAAATGATATAATTTATTATAAAACTTGTTTTAGGTTAAATTTAAGTCTTGTAAAAGTTGATTATTTTTTTTATTTCATTAATAATAATACAGTCTGAGTGGGTCTAATGGTTAAGAACATGTGTTTCCTTTTAAGAGGTCACAGGTTCAAATCCAGAGGGGAGTAAGGTATGTATACCTTCATAGACTTTACCAATCAAATCACGGGGTCTCATACATCAATTTGGTGTGCTGGCTTGGCCGTAACCTTAAAAATAGATTATTATTATTATTTAAAAATAGATTATTATTATTATTTAGATTATTATTATTATTATTCTTGGAATTTCTTGAGGCCTCTTAGTACGAGCTACTACATTTAAGCATTTTGTTCACCCATGATAGCATCTTTTTCTTTGAAAGCCATCAAAGTGTTGAAGAGAATAAAAATCAAGAAGCTTGTTTTCAAAAGAAAGTGCATTGAACCATTCAATACTCTTGGAAATTCTTAGAACTTCTTGGTAGGCTACTACATTCAAGCATTTTGTTCATCCATTGTAGCATCTTCGTCTTTATTTGAAATCCATCAAAGTGTTGAATTGAATGCAAATTGTGTATTGGGTTCTTACATTCAAACATTTTGTTCATCCATTGTAGCATCTTCGTCTTTATTTGAAATCCATCAAAGTGTTGAAGAGAATGCAAGTTGTGTATTGGGTTCTTACACCCCTTTTCTCCAACATTTTGTCTAGTTGCAAAAGAGATTGTAAGCCTTCATTGAAGCATATGATTGGAGCTATGAATCTATGGTTGGTTGGTAACTGGGATTTCCTTAACTTGTACAATGAGACATTAGGTTAAGATCAAAAGTCCACATGATGGGGAAAAACCAAGAAACTTGCAAACATTTAGGCTTATATACAATGTTAGCTACCACAGAGATACATCAGTACGTACAATGTATGTACCGACTAATGAAGCAGGCAAACCCTAAACGGATTTGTCGTCAATAAACCCTAAACCTCGCAAATAATCAAAATTCCACTTAAGGTTTACCGTGGAAGTCGTCCTGCGATGTTTATGTTGCTCATTAAATTGGTAATTACACTAAACCAAACTAACCCATTGAGATTATGGGTTGTTGTCGCTGTTAAAACAAGTACATTAGGTTATACTTCTCTAATGGGCACTATTGATTTTCACTTTCTGGTTTTTTGACACATACGTATTTGATCACTTGGCATTTCACCTCTAGAATAACACAAAGAAGTAAACACCGCCTAAGCAAATCTTCAACAGCAACCTGGATGGAACTGGAGTGGCAACATTCTTTACGGGGTGCTGTTGAAATTTGGTTAAGCAGGGTTTCTTGTTTACTTGGAAGAACGTGACAATCTATGCAATGGGGGGTCTGAATCTCCTGCTGGTTTTAAATATAAGAAAGCACAGTAACACTCCGCTTGCCCATTCTTGAAGTTCCATACGGCAATGACAGAATTTATGTGTATTCCGTGAATACCTGTGAAAATTTATTTAGATCGTGACTCTCTCGGGTTTATATGCTTATTTTTGCTGGCTGCTTTTTGATTACGAGTGAGAATTTCATTTCAACGTGCCACTGAAGAGGAAACTCGGTGTTTAAACTGTCAAGAAGTTTTTTTTTGGATTCGGTAACGAATCGGTTTTTCAGAGTTTATTACTTAGACCAGACTTATCCTAGGTATGATTTTGTTAATTGTCTTTGCAGATTTCTGCCCCAAGAATAGGGTTTTTTTGGTAGTTTATCTTAGTGTTAGTCTAGATAGAATTTCATGGTCTGATTTTTGCAAAATGCCCACAATTTCTTTTTATCCCGAGGTTGTATTTATTTTCCACCAACATGTCGAAAGAATTGTATGTGTTTTGGAATATGGGGAGGCTGTCGAAGGGTAGCGCTGCAGGGTGAAATGCAGAGTTTGCCAAATGGTTATGTTCGGAGGACTTACTGTTTAAAATACCACCCAACGTAAAGACACATAGCCCTGTCCAAATGTCACCCCAGATGTTCAGAGGCATGAGCTGCGACAACTTTGAAGAAGATAAGAAGAAGAGAGATAGAAAACAAGCTCTGTTGCTTGAACTTGCAGCAGGTGGAGTAGTAAGGAGGTTTCCAGTTTCTCAGAGGGAATGCAAAGTGACATGGGATCAACTGCTTCGCTTTCTACATGAACCACACCACCATTTTTTCTTCCAAGAAGGCCATATGAGGTACATCTTTCTATCTGTTCGGTTATTAAGAAAAAGGGAAAGGCAGAAAAAGACAGGATTGTGGGCAAGTGTGTTTGTGGGGTGACATACACACAACATGCCCTACCGTTCCCAGGAACGATCCAAAGGCTATATCCAAAGGCACATCATGGCATACAGATTGAGTTGGAGTTGTATAAGAGAGCTATTGGACTATTGTGTTCCCATGTAAGCAATTTAATTACAAATTTCCATTTAAATTTATTTGTTTTCTAATTTTCATGTTTGGGAGTGGAATTCATGTTTGGGAGTTGAAGGAGATGTAATTTTATTTGAATTTTTTTCCTTATGTTTTGTGGAATAACTATGGTGATCAAATACTAAGTATATAAAAATTTACAATTTTGGTGCCAAGTTAGAGTTGTAGTGCTTTGGGTTACAAGTACAATTGGAGTGTATTTGAAAAATATACAATCAAATAGCAAAACAAGATGAAATTTCAATGTATGAATGATATGTTGAGATGAAATTTCAATGTCTGAATGATATGTTGTTCATGTATTGCAATCTTCCAGTTTTCTGTTGTTAGTGAGACCATTGGAAAACTAGTAAATGTCGAAGGCCATTTTTTTTTTTTTAATGATATTGACCCCAGTGTCATGAGAGACTTATTTTGGAAAATACTTTTGGTTGGTTAGATGGAGAGGATGACTAAGAATAGGAGGCAGCAGGGCCAACCATTGTAGGATCAACGAGGTCAAGCGCCAACCTCAATACCCCACTATATGTTTGACGCCAACAATCTATTATAGGACCTTCCACTTCTAGAAGACATAGTACTAGGGCCCATAAAAGGGTCAAATGGCATTGATATTATCTTAATATATATATTATAAACATTTATATTGGAGGTTAATTTGTTTGAACTTTTCAATTTTGATTTTTTTGATCTTTGATAGATATTGATTGTGTTAAGAGGTGCATTTTACAGTTTAGTATTAGGTAGATGTGTGATTTTTTGTCTAAATTTAATGTGGAGCTGACATGTGTTACTTTTAAATAAAAATTAAAAAAAAAATAAGTAAATGAAAATTGTATATATAGGCTCTAATCTTTTACGAAATAAAACACACACATATATATATTCAAATTTGAGTTCAAACTCTTCCTTTTGCACTCTAAAACTGGTTAAGGAGGAAGGGTTTACACCTCGAGAGATTTGATCTTTAGAATTAAGATAGATCTATATTGATAGTTAATGTATGATGTACGTTGTATAGTATATGAATGGTCATTTTATACATATCATATATTATCATTTCAAATTGTGTAATAGTGTGATTATTCCATGATGTTTAAAGTTAATATTTTAATTTAGTAAAAAATAATTCAAAATTTATGTTTATTTATTTTTTTAAATTTTGTCATTTATTTATGATTCCAAGTCAATGATTGAGTACCCATCCAAGTTTTACCAAATCCAAATTCAACCAATGATTGGGACCCATCCAAGTTTTACCAAATCCAAATTCAACAACACAACTTGGAAGTTGGAAACCAACTTTTGAGCCCTACACTTAAGGTTCGGGCATAATACATGTATGCATGTTTAGTCGAGATTCTTCTGGTTGATTGTTTGGGTAAACACTTTGATTATAATAATTGGGGACATACCACTTAATGCCATTTATTTTTAAAAGTATTCTTTTGATATTTTAAATTGAAAGCATTGTAACAAGAATTTATTAAATGAAAACTAGGTAAGGTTAGGGATGGAGTGGAATGCTGGTGCAATGCCATCCAATTGAGGGGGTTCATCGAGGGGGTGGGGTAGCCATTGATCACTCCCTTGTACAAGGATGCAGTGCAGAAGGAAAGAGGATTCACGCCACAATTCTTCGAGGACATGGAGGAAGTTGAGTTTTCTTGAGTCGAAAAGTAGGGCAGTGTTTAGAGCAGGTAGTAGAACATCCTAGCCTTTAGAGTCTATTTTAGGAGTTTGGAGGATATGTTTAGTATTTGCAAGAGCATGCGATCACATGTAGATTCTTGGGCTTTTGGCTGATAGAGAAAGCCTTGCAGGGATGGATAAATGTGAAGTGGAGGGTGAAAGGCTCCATAAATCAAAACTCTATGCGGAGGGCATTTTGGTAGTGGTTTTCTCAAATATAGAGGATCGAGACTGAATCTTTGAAGGCAAATTCTACTTCTTCTATTCTTCAGGGATTTTTATGTGTTTTTTGGATGAGAGATTTGATCTGGAAAAGGAGAATTTCACAAATGCTTTAGTGTGGGTGTGACTGTATTTGCTCTCACTGCACTTTTAAAGAGAGGAGGGTATTGGCAATATGCTTGGTATTTATGTGAAGGCATCAAAGACAACAAGGGTGGATAGATACACTTCTTATACCCACCTTTGCATATCCATGAATGTATTGCATTTGTTGACACAATCAATTGTCTTAGATTGCAAGGATTAGGAGTGGACACAACTTCTTGATTATGAGTAGGTGCTGAATACCTTTTATTCACGCTGGCTTAATTTTGACACCATCTTTGGTTACAATGTGGCCCAATAGTTTTCCTTCATTCACTCCAAAAATTGAAATTGGTCTCTTGGGATTGAGAAAAATTGCATACTTCTATATATTTAGGACACCTACTTGAGATGACGAACATATGCACTCCTATCTTTAGAAAAAAACTATACAGTCACCCTGATAATTCACAATCATCTTACCTATGATGTCACTAAATGCATAATCCATAGCTCTAAGATGTGGGTCCGACATTCAATAATCCAAATGGCATACCAAGGTACATGAAAGTCCTCCATGGTGTAGGGAAAGAGGTCTTGTGTTGATCCTCCTCTACAAGCACTTGATTATAACTTGAGAAAACATCCAACATAGACATCATACCTGATCCCGTGATCTTTTGTAGTAACTGCTCCATATTTGGAAGTGGCTAACGACATTGAGAGACAGCTTATTCAAATTCCTAAAGTCAACACATAACTTGATTTCACCATTTTTCTTTCTAACCAGCACCAAGTTGGCCACCCATGATGAATGCCTTATGGGAGCAATAATTTGGGCCTCCAATATTTTTTGCAATTCCTTCTGTATAATTGGAGCTAGTTTTGGATTTATATGTCTATGCAAGTTGGCCACCCATGATGAATGCCTTATGGGAGCAATAATTTGGGCCTCCAATAGGTTTTGCAATTCCTTCTGTATAATTGGAGCTAGTTTTGGATTGATATGTCTTTGCTTTTGTTCGAAGGGTTTGGCTTCCTCCTTCAATGGGTAGTGTGCTTGATGATTTCTCCTCTGCAAGCCTTGAGATTATCATAACTTCAGGAAAAACATATCCTTAGATTCTCTGACAAGGGCTTCAATTTCTATCCTTTCGTCGACACTACAATCCTTTCCAATCTGGATTAGCTTTGGGATTCTGGGCTTCCTTCTGATCCAATGTTAATATCAACACTATCTTTAGGCTTACTTTATTCACGTGGCTTCTTGAACATGTCATGCCGGTCAAATATTTTTTCCAATGGGATATGACCTCTAGGAATTTTATTTTCCTTTGGTTACATGACTGACTGCTCGCAAATTGTGTCATCTTCCCCTTGCCAATTAATATGACAAGAAGAGACTCTTGCATGTTATCAAAACACCGTAGAATTTGCGCATCACCATGAAATATGTACCAATGATCAAAATTGTTAGGGACTGAAGGTCTGAAAACAACTTCCATTTTGCACTTATCTTGTAATGTTTCATCACATGGTTGAAGAGTTGTTGCTGCAACAGCCATTGCATTGACTTGTGCATTCATCTTTCATGGGACAACGATAATGGAACTGAAATCAAAACATTTCATTGTATCCCATACTGCATTTGTTTTTTTTTCATCTTTTCATTCTTTACGGCACACTGATTGTTTACTTGCTGCACTATTAATTCAGAATCTCCAATAACACTTTGATACCCATTTCGTTAGCTAGCTCCAAACCCGATAATAGAGATTCATATTCAGCTAAATTATTAGTGCAATCAAATTATAAGCTGTAAGAGAACGGGCAGATTTCAACTTTTGGTGATGTGAAGACGATGTCAGCTCCTGTATCTATTATAGCCTAGCTTCATCAAAATGCATTTTCCAAATAGCTCCTGTGTCATCGGTTTTATTGCTGAAATTTGGGGCTGAAGATTTAGCCATGATAGCATAATTCTCAAAGTCTTCTTCTACACAAACCACCTCATTCATTCGATCTTCTGGATCTTCAACATGATATCTCATCAACGACTATCTGTACAATTTGATACATGTATTGTTGATTATGGGTATGGTGGCATAAGAGAGATCCAATCGAATGCTTCCTCCTAAGTTTGCTGCCCATTTTCTGGACAACAACATACCCCAGGAATCTGAGATATCAATAACCACCACATCCATCAAAAGCCTGACATCTGAGTATGCAGCGAGTCTAACTTGCAAGTCTTTGATCAATCCATACACTTTAATTTCTCTCGAATCCACGGCATAGACATTCCTGCAAGGTCTTGTGATCTAGAGTTCTAACTAGTAACTTTTAGGGACATCACATTACTTGATGCTCCCGAATCAAGCATACAATTGTGCAACAATAAATCATTGATTGACAAAGTGATATAAGAGGATGAATGCCTACCATTTCTACATCCCTAATACATACCTTGACATACCATAGGACTGTGTTCATCATCAAAGCCTACGAATTTCTTAAACTTTTCTCTTTGATCTGAAATTTTCATTAATTCCATCAAAGGAACCTGACTTGCGAGAACTCATTAGCCAAATCTAGGTTGAATAATTCAACATTCTGCATACCTTTATTTGGATACAGTGTCTGATTCGGTGGCTGATCTGGGTTGGTTTGAACAACCTTTGGTGCTGGTTGGGTACTTCTTTTCACCAGATTGTTGGTACCAAGAAATCTTCCCTTTTCACCATCTCTTGAACCAAAATTCTGTGGGGAAATCCTGTTGATTTCTACATTTGTAAGATTTTTGGACCAATGTGACAACCCTCATCTCTTTTGGAAAGAAATTCTTCAACATTTCAGTCTTGATGCTCCACCTTATTTCAGACATGTGATTTTTGGGGGACAATGAAATATCTTGTTTTGGATGTATCACTCAAATTCAAGATGAATTCTTAATTGATTCCATCAACGTAATTTATCCATTTAGAAAAATCAACATCTCCTTCATTGTTTTCTTCATTCACTTCGTCTATTTGGTATGTGGACTCTTTGAACCTCTTGCATGTATGTTCTCTAATAGGTGGATCACAGGTTCTGCACCAATAATCACCTTCATCCCCCACTAAATTGGTGGGTTCTAGGCATGTATGAAATTTTGTTTCTTCCTATATTTAGTCATACGCAAAATTCTTTCTTTATGGTACATTTTGTCTAGGCTGAAAATGATTTTGTTGTCCTCTTTCAATTCTAGTCACCTTGTTTCTTAGATGATGCATTTCATCCAACAACTTCTCATAGACATTAGGTGTTGGATCATTAGAGTTCACAGCTCTAGCTTTTGTCTCTGCTTTAGGGCCCGTTGCCTTAGATGTTCCAAATAAATCAAGCTTCCTTGTGGCCAATATATTCTTCTCTAATTTATCCACCATTTCTTTTGTTGCATGCAAATCTACTAGATTCTCGTCCTTGAGTAAGAAACCAAAGTGTCCATCAAAATCATTAATGTAATGGATGAGAATGGCTGGTCTAGGAGGTCTAATATTACTATGGACCTTTTGAACAAATTTGTTAAATTTCTGATTAAACTCCTTGACCATTTCAGTCTCATTTTTCTTTATTTCATACAACTCAAGCGAAAAGAATCAATCATCTTCTTTTCATCTCATCCTTCCAAAAAGATATCTTGAAACTCTGCCTAAATACTGATGCTGCTGTTAGCCAAGTTCTGAAACAGATCCAAGTCTTCTTATTCAAATGTTACAACAAATAGCTTTATTGCAACTTCTTGATGCGCAATCTCCAATTGTAAAAGCATTTTGGTGAATGTTTTCAAATGATTTTGTGCAGTGACCACATTATTACCTTGAAATTTGGGAAGAACATTCATGTACTTGTCTGGCATAGTGTGTGAAGCCCCGGCTATGGTGGTGATATACAATGACTTATACAGATCAATCGTCCAAGAGGCCAGTGTTCTTACTATAGTGGGCTGCCTTGAATCATCAACAGATAGGTATCTTATATCTTAAACAAAATTAAATGCTTGTGTACCAGAGATTGTGTTACTGACCTTCTATAATATCTCTCTAGTTTTGCCAGCAGTGGAACAAGCTTATGTGAGGAACTTCATGTAGGGTATTTCCCTCGTGAACTACCTTCCAATGGTGTCATCAGATGAGGAATTTATTCTGTTTTCAAGTTTTCTCATCAATATTGTTGAAGCATAATATTCAAATATTCGGGAAATGGACTTTACCCTTGGCAATGATGCTAGTTGTTACCATTTAAACATGCACTTCAAAAGTTATCCAAGTGCTTGAACAAAAGTGCAACCCTAGGAGCACATAGGAAGATTCCCCAATGTTACCTCGGCAATACTTCCTCACTCTTTTGGCTGGTTTATTTCTGGCTCAAGGGGGGAACCTTAGATAAGATTACCAATCTGCGCTAATATGCAGATCTGAAAAATCAGAGAGGCAGAATAGATAGTTTTAGGTATTTTTTATGTGTTTTTGTGGTGGAATTTACAAACACAAGTGTCTATCCATTGGACAATGGATTTATATAAAAATAGAACAAGCCGGTTTGATATAAACAGATTTCTTAGCATGCAAAAATTGAAGTGTAATACCTTTTACAAGGTGCACCTCACAACCATTAATTTCCAACCAATATAATGTGTAATCAATCAACCAAAAGAAGACATCAACAACACCTCTTAATATATAAATGACAACAACAATATTCTTCTAGTAAATCTTGATTGCATCAAATGATCAAGGAGAGTTTCACACATCATCCCTAATCTCTTCCCTTGAACAAAATGATCCTTCCAAAATTGAATGAACAACCCTAGCTTTTAGGATATTTAGATACTTGAGATTTAGTTAAGATCTACTTGGTTTAATGTGTTGTCAGGTAAAAATGTATTTTTTTAGTATGCATTTGTAATTAGGAAATCCGACAGTCATGACATGTTCCCAACATAGATTGATCCGACGGTTCATATTCTCCTCAATCTTAATGACCATTGATTTGTGGCTTAACACCCGATTGGTCCATGCTATTTATTTAAAGAGCATGGAGGGTCATTTGCCGATGATCGATTGTGAAAAACTCTCTTGTAAAATCTCTTTTTAATTTTTTTCTTTTGCATTAATAACTTGCTCCAAGTGGCTGCGTTGGTTGGGTCGATGTTTCTCTTTAGGGGTTTTACCACATCATAACATCGGTGTGTTGATCTTTGATCTGGTTGTGTGGGTGGTTACTGAAGGTGTTCGTCCTCTGTTGGAATACTTGTGTTGTCGAACATGGTATCAAACCCTGTTTGAAGACCCGCTCATGTTGTAGATCAATATCGTGAAGCCGAGTTGCCT
Organism: Picea engelmannii; assembly: GCA_009831015.1. Classification (NCBI taxonomy): domain Eukaryota; kingdom Viridiplantae; phylum Streptophyta; class Pinopsida; order Pinales; family Pinaceae; genus Picea; species Picea engelmannii. The sequence continues at coordinate 124,930 of ML780944.1, read as the reverse complement.
CATCTTCATTTTCTGCCATTTTTGTACATTTCTGGGCTTAGAGGACTCTTACATTGTGTGAGGAGCGTTCATTTAAGTCATGAACACTTTTCATTTCACTCGAAAATGTTTTCGTTTGCCCAATATACGATCATTTCAGTTAGATCCAGAGGTATAAAGCCTGAATACACCATTTTTAAATTTTTGCAGAGTATTATTTCGGTTTTATATTGTTTGTTTTTCGGGTTGCTATTCTTTTAGATCTGTGTATGCTCTTTGCCATGCGCCCTGTGCAATCTCGACAAATCAGAAACGTATAGGAAAATGTGCATTTTCCAGGTAAGCTAACAAAGAGCTAATCCTTGTCATCGAGAAGTGAAATTTTTTTCTTGTGTGAAAATAGTTTTTTATGAGCACGCTCTTCAAGGCCATCTTTTACAACAATAACAACAACACTCTCAATTCTCTTGCTAAACAATACAATATGTTTTGCTAGCCCACTTGGTTAAAAATCGCCTTATTAAGTATGAGGTCTTGAGTTCAAGTCTCTGTTTTTTGTTATTTTTTTGAAAAAGTTCATGCTACATTGTAAAGTGTATTTCACTTTTGAAAAAGTTCATGCTACATTGTAAAGTGTATTTCACTTAAAGTATAAAAGTGAATCACTATAAGTAGTTTTAATATTTTATTTCAGAATTATTTATTTTGCATGCAACATTTTTTTATAAAGTAACTTCATTGTAAAAGTGATCCTTACTTCTTTTTATAAAAGTGAGTCACTTCATAAAACAACTTACACCACGACGTGGTCCTTTGGTTACCGTTTATACATTTTTAAAAAATTACATAACTTTCACATCCAAAGTCCGTTTTTAGTGTCGTTTTTTTTTAAACCGCCTAATTTTTTCGAGATCTTTCCATTAAGATGATGAGTTTTAGTTTTTAAATTCATATTATCTACATATTTAATATGACTTCTTCTAGTAATCTTTTCCTTACCAACACCAACTACTTCTAATGGAAATCCCATATGAACGATTTATTAAGAAGTAAAGATTTGTATCAGATTACCTTGGGAAAGAAAAAAGAACCCACTTATGCTAATAAGAGAGTCAAATGGGCTAATAGGAGTGACAAAGCATGTGGATTGATCAGAATGTCAATTTCTCATGATTTAAGGTTCCACCTTCAAGAAATTGATGACCTCGATGAAGCATGGGAAAAACTTGAATCCGTGTTTGGTAAACACAATATTATTCGAGCACACCAGTTAGAAAATCAAATATTGACTTTAAGTCCAAATGATTTACTTCATAAAACAACTTACACCACCATGTGGTTATTTGGTTATCGTTTATGCATTTTTAAAAAAATACATAACTTTCACATTCGAAGTCCGTTTTTAGTGCCGTTTTTTTTAAACCACCTAATTTTTTCGAGATCTTTCCATCAAGATGATCAGTTTCAGTTTTTAAATTCATATTATCTACATATTTAATATGACTTCTTCCAGTAATCTTTTCCTTACCAACACTAACTATTTCTAATGGAAATCTCATATGAACGATTTATTAAGAAGTAAAGACTTGTATCAGATTATCTTGGGAAAGAAAAAAGAACTCACTTATGCTAATAAGAAAGTCAAATGGGCCAATAAGAGTGACAAAGCACGTGGACTGATCGGAATGTCCATTTCTCATGATTTAAGGTTCCACCTTCAAGAAATTGAAGGCCTCGATGAAGCTTGGGAAAAACTCGAATCTGTGTTTGGTAAACACAATATTATTCGAGCACACCAGTTAGAAAATCAAATACTGACTTTAAGTCCAAATGATTTACTTCATAAAACAACTTACACCACCACGTGGTCCTTTGGTTACCGTTTATGCATTTTTAAAAAATTACATAACTTTCACATCCGAAGTCTGTTTTTAGTACCGTTTTTTTTAAACCGCCTAATTTTTTAGAGATCTTTCCATCAAGGTGATCAGTTTCATTTTTTAAATTCATATTATCTACATATTTAATATGACTTCTTCCAGTAATCTTTTCTTTACCAACACTAACTACTTCTAATGGAAATCCCATATGAACGATTTATTAAGAAGTAAAGACTTGTATCAGATTACCTTGAGAAATAAAAAATAACCCACTTATGCTAATAAGAAAGTCAAATGGGCTAACAGGAGTGACGAAGCATGTGGACTGATCAGAATGTTCATTTCTCATGATTTAGGGTTCCACCTTCAAGAAATTGATAACCTCGATGAAGCTTGGGAAAACTTGAATCTGTGTTTGGTAAACACAATATTATTCAAGCACACCAGTTAGAAAATCAAATACTAACTTTAAGTCCAAATGTTTTTTTTGCATTGAAGACTATCTATCTAAGTTTAAAACACTCAGAATTTTATGTCAAGAATGTGAGATAAAGCTGGAGGAAGAGTGTTGCATCTATATTTTTTTTTTATGCTAGGTAGTGCATAATCTGTGTTTATATCTACCTTTTATGCCATGAGAGAGACTCTAGAGAAAACTTATTAAAAACCCACTCTTGAGTCTTTTTGTGATGCTTTGATTAGAGAACAAGATAAACTTGTACAATTTGGAGTGATCAACATTGTAGGTACCTCTAACAAATCCTTAGCCGTCCAACAGAAAGATAAACCCAAGATTCCCAAGAAACCACATCCTCGCCACAACAACAAACAACATAAGGGTTCCAAACCCACTCAAACAACTTTCAACTCCTAATGGTGACAAATGAGAAAAATCTAAAAATAAGAAGACATACAAACATTGCAATTTTTGTGATAAAAATGGTCATGATGAGTCCAAATGTTTCAAGAAGATGGCAACTTTAGAAACAATGATGAAGAAACACAACATCAATATTGATTCTACTTCCTATTCTTCTCATAAACATGAACTTTTTGCTTCTGGTTTCTCCTTCAATGCAATTTCTACTTCTTTTTCTGATGGGTGGCTTATTGATTCTGGAGCCTCTTATCATATGGTTAAAGATAAAGACATATTTTCTGTTTTAAATGATTGTAACACTAAGAAAATATTTGTTGGTGATGATAGGTCTCTTAGTGTTGTAGGATCTGGAACAATTCAAGTAGATAATGATCATTTCAATGATGTATTATGTGTTCCAAGTCTTTCTTGTAACCTTATATTAGTATATCAAATCACTTATTCAGGTGAAGGTAAAACCATAGAGTTTTCACCTCAACAAGTTGTAATCAATGATCTAAAAGATCCTAAGCATGCTCTTGTAACTGGAATTGCTAATGATATTACCAGGTTGTACAAGTTTGACAACTTTGGGTCATCATATTTTCCATCAGTTTTTGTTGCTTATAGCGATGGCTTGAGCAAACTCTGGCATGAGCGATTTGGTCATCTAAACTACCGCTCATTGCAACAACTATGTAATCAACAGATGGTCACTGGTCGTCCTATTGTTTCATGCAGAGATGGTGTTTGTGCCGGTTGTGTTCTTGACAAACATCACCGAGACAATTTTGACAAACATGCCTCTTGGCACGCCTCAAATCCTTTGCAACTTGTTCACAGTAACTTGTGGTCCACTTTCTTCTCTTTCTTTTTCTAAGTGCAAATATTTTTGAACTTTCATTGATGACTTTTTCAGACGTACTTGGGTTTACTTGAAACTTAAGAGAAGTTTTTGACAAGTTTTTGGCCTACAAGGCCCTTGTAGAAAAACAATCTAAACATCAAATTCAAATGTTAAGAACAGATAATGGAGACGAATATGTGAACAATAATTTTACAAGTTACTACACTACATAGGGCATCCAAATGCAACACAATGTTTCATATACACCACAACAAAATGGTGTTGCTGAGAGAAATAACCGCACGTTAAAAGAAATGATTAATTATATGATCAAATCTAAGGGATTAAGTCTAAAGTATAGGGTGGAAGCCATCAACTGTGCAAATTACATAGTAAATCACACTCCCACAAAGAATTTTAAAAATATAACACTGAAAGAAGCTTGAACTAAAATTAAACCAGATGTAAGTCACTTCCATGTATTTGGCAGTATAGCATGGACTCACATTCCTGATGAGAAAATGAAAGCATTGTAGCCTAAAAGTGAAGTGTATATTTGTTGGTTATTATGAAGATGTCAAAGGTTATAGACTTCTTCAACAACATTGTAATGAAATTATTATTAAAAGAGATGTTAAATTTGATGACAATCTCTTGGTCTGCGAGCCTAATTCGACGATTGTGCCATCTTCGACCTGTAAGCCATCTTCGACGTTTGTGTCTTCTTCTGTTTCTATTATGGTTTCTTCTTCAGATGATGACAGTGAGGATGAAAATCCACCTCCGCCTTCTCACCTTCATCCAGATGAGTCATTTGAACCTGAACCAACACCAGCTCCGCTGCTTCCTAGATGGGTCCGTTCAACACGAGAAACAACTGGTGATCTTGTTGGTGATCCTTCAGAGAAATGTCAGACATGTTCACAGTGCCAATGAGCCTCTTCTCTTTTGGCTCAAGTTTAAGAGACTTATGATCCAGAGACATTCGCATAAGCTTCAGGTCATCTAGATTGAGATACACCAATGAATGAAGAGTATCGTTCTTTAATGGAAAATGATACTTGGGATCTTGTACCTCTTCCAAAAGTAAGAAAACTTGTTAAATATAAATGGGTCCACAGAACTAAGAATGCATGAGATGGAAGTGTTGAAAGACATAAGGCTTAGTTAGTTGCCAAATAATTTTTCCAAGTTGAAGGAATTGATTATAATGCAACCTTTGCCCCTATAGCCAAAATGAATTCCGCCTGCCTTGTTCTTGCCCTTGCTGTCTCACATAAATGGGAGATCCATCAGATAGATGTTAAATCCACCTTCTTTCATGGAGATTTGCAAGAATAAATATATATGGAACAACCTCCTGGCTATGTCCAGAATGGCTCTAGTCTTGTTTTTCGCCTTAAGAAATTTCTTTATGGTCTTAATCAAGCTCCCTGGGCTTGGTATGCCACAATGGACAACTTTCTTATTGACACTAGATTCTCTAGATGCCATTCTGATCCTAATTTCTATACCAAAAAAGTAGGAATCCATCTCATAATCCTTCTCCTTTATGTTGATGACCTTATCTTTATTGGTAGTGACTAAAAAATTTTAAACCATGTGAAAACCAACCTTAAGAAGAAATTTGAAATGACAGACTTGCGCTTTTTGTACTATTTCCTTGGCCTCCGAGTTTTGCAAACCAATGAAGAAATTTTTCTTTCTCAGTCTAAGTATGTCTGTGACCTTCTTCGTCACTTTCACATGGAAGATTGTAAACCGGCCCCTTCTCCCTTCCAGTATGGAATCAAGCTTGCTGCCATCTGTACTTCTCCCGAAGTTGACGCCACCTTGTACCGTCAATTAGTTGGTAGCCTCTTATACTTGACTCATACTCGTCATGATCTTTCCTTTGTTGTTGGTCTTGTTGCCCGGTATATGCAAACACCCCATGAAAGCTATTGAAAAGAAGCTAAAAGGATACTTTGCTATGTCTGTGGTACAGTTCAATTCAGGATACATTACAGTTCAGGGGGGACTCCTTTAATGGTTGGTTTCACGATTCAGATTGGGCCGACGAACTTGATGATCGAAAGTCTACTGCAGGTTATGTTTTCAGCCTTGGTTCAGGACCTGCCACTTGGGCCTGTAAGAAACAACAGGCTATTGCACTTCAAACCTGCAAAAGAAAATAAAATTCAAAAATAAAAAATTTACAATTCAAACATGCAAAATAAAACATAATTCAAAAATAAAAAATTTACAATAAAATTTATGTACAAATTTAAAATAAAATGCACACATGTACCATTTTAGATAAATTTAAAACAAGTTGTGATTAAAGCAAAATTGACACACATACCAAAAAAGTTAAGTCTCATCCTCCAACATACTCCTTTCCATCAAATATGATGTAAACATATTTTCCACCAAATATAATTTAGACATCTATAACAAAAAAAAAACAAATAACACATATTAGTATATATACTTTAAGTAATTATTAAATAAACAATAAGAAATAATAACATACCCAAGAGTTGAACAAATTTAATATTTTCCCTCACAAAGTTTCAAAACTTCCAAAATAGTTACTCTCCACATTAAGCATACATGATTTGAACAATTTGTAAAATCTTATCTAAAATCTTAAAAAAATTTAAAGAGAAAAATTGTGTTATTGGTAAGAAATTTTTGTGTTCAGAGTTAGATAATAATCTGAAAATAAATATAGAACTATGTATGAAGAAAGTTCACAAATCTCCATATTAAGGACCATTCTTCCAATGAAATACTTATCTCCTTGTGGAAAAAATCTCAAATCCTTCAGGTGAAATTCTCATCCCAGGTGATCTTATTTGATTTTATTTACTCAGTAGTAAAATACTAATCTCCTCAGCAGTAAAATGCTTCTCTTCCCTTCTGCAGTGGTCACATAATCAAATTCCATAATGTCCTTTGAAATTAAATGACTCATAAATCTCCATATTAAACCATTCTTCCAAGAAATTACTTATATCTATGAAAGTTCACAAATCTCCATTTTAAAAACCATTCTTCCGAAAAATACTTATCTCCTCTTTCTGCAGTGGAATATATGTTCTCATATAATATTTCATGTACATAAAGAAAACAAAAATTTGCACATATATTAAGTCATTCTTCAAAAACCATTTAAATCTTTCATCTTTGGGATGTATTCGTATTACATATAATAAAATGATCTTTGAAATTATCTGTGAGCTAGCTCACATATACAATATGTGTGATTGAAATTATCTATGAGCTAGCTCACATATACAATATGTGTGAGCTAGCTCAGATATACAATATACATAACTTATTTGCAAATCTATTTGAATGATGGTTTTTGTGGTTAGTAACCAATTTAGTTAAGAGTTTGACAATACCCTAGCAAGAAGGAATTCATTTCGTTGTATGTAGAAAACACAAATGTCTATACTACACCATTCTTGGACAAGAAGGAAATGAATGCAATCGAAGAAAATTTAGAAACTTCCCATTTTTTGATGTGGGATAAAATCTGTTCTCAAATAATCAAATGTTCAAGTTCAAAATTAGGTCTTCATCATGATCTAAACTTAAATAAGTTTGAATGTACCATTTAAGACAACGATAATCTTATATAGGGGTTTTATATTTTTTAAAATAATTGATCAAAGCGTTGAATAGGAAAGTCTAAACTAAAAATTTGATAAAAGTAAAAAATATAAGTTTATTCTATGAGAGGGTAGTACTTCTTGCACCAAAGGAGGACCCATAGAGTATTATTTGATATCAGTCAATGGCACCATGTTTTAACTCTACATAATGATCTGGGGACATCTGGATCTTTGAGAATGAGTCCTCGTTTGAGGTTAGGGAGTCTGAGCGTGTCTAAGTGACTAAATCCCATTTCTTTTCTTTACAAGTTCCACCCCACATAAAGGATCTTTGGAGGTTTCAGACAACTTTCAAGATCTCTTTGGGAGAAACCATGGATTAAAACAAGTAAAGAGGCATGGATTGAAGGATATACTTGAGAATGACCAGTTGTCACAATGCATTGAGCATTCTGAAGGACCAATTAGACAATTTCTTGTTCATTCGGGAGAGAAGGTCATCCCATGATGAATTTCATCATCTGTTTTCAATGAGAAGGAACCGATATATTTTGATGGAAGAGAGCTCCTTTGGAATCCAAGGATCCTGTAGATGTGAGCCTGTACAATAGAGGTAGTGTGAAAGAAAAAAAACCGAGACAGAGCCTTGGCTTCTCTGGCTGTAGACTGAGTCATGAGAATAATTTCATCAACAAATGGTTGATGGGATGCTTCTCATCGTCAAAACACAAGACTTAATTTTATTTTATACCATGGTCATTTTGATGGATCTACTTGACATTGTTGGAGGGGGGGGAAGTAGAAGGGGATTTGTTGACCAGGATTGAAAAGTAAGAACGGAAGGTAAGGAAAAGTAATAATTTGATCGAGGGATTTATACATATCTAATTTTAAGAGCATATCGAGGGTTTTAGAATTTTTTAGAGAGTGGATGACCATGTGGAAAGGATAATCCAATTCAAGATTTGCCTCCCCTCCACATAGATGACTTTAGTGATGATTATGTAGACCATGTTATAGAGGGAAATTAGATGAAATTTGTTGGGGTTTTCCACCTTGTCTTCCTTCAGGATGAAGGTGAGGAAGGTTATATTTAGATCCGAAATAAAATTGGAGTGAAGGTGAGAGTCTTCTATTAAGGCCCATGTGTCCCAAGTGATCAAGTCTTGAAGCCACCTGGTTTTGGCTTCTTCTACAGTTGTTCTAGGTGTGAATGTCATTGATGGTTGAGGGATTGGATGGTATCAAGAAAGGATTGGGAGTCATGTTCGAGCCTTCTTATGCCCCCTTTATGGTATCAAGAAAGGATTGAGAGTCATGGTCAAGTCTTTAGGTTTTTTAGGTTGAGCAGAGGAAGATGATTTAATTCTTATAGAAGGAACATAGGGCATACATTTTATTTTTGTTGTTGGGTTGATAAAATTTTTACTATGAACCAGTGAGTCCTTCAGAAGCTGAGCCTATTGTTTAGCGATTGAATTCAAGTCTTGTTGCTAGTAGGAAGAAGAAATGAACTTTAGGTCGAGATCCCTAAGGCCCATTTACTTGCCATCATATGAGTCAGGTTATTCCGGTGTGTCCTCGTACATGTCTTCTTCACCTTCGTTATTGATTGTGGGTTATCTTAGATTATTACTGTAAGTTTTAAACCTGTGAAGTAAAGAAATGCATATAGATTCTTAAGTAAAACATAGATTAATCAATGGCTCATTCACATAGTACACATGGATTTATACCATAAACCCTCAACCAGGGAAAACCTTTCTTATATTCATTATCTCGAATTTCACTATTCACATACAATATCTACAATGTTTTTAGGTATTTCGTAGATACCAAAACCCCAATCCCTTAATCCGAGATTAATTTAGAAAACCGCTAAAAATAGAAAAAAACCGCCCAAGAGATCATCAGACGCAGTTGTCGAATCTGACGTGCCCACACACACATGAAAAGAATATAAAACATACCCAACAATTACCATTGATTATGGATTAGCTTAACTTATTACCATTGATTGCTATTACTTGAATATGGAAATTAGTACAAAACTAACTATGAGTACAACTTTCTGATATGAGTAATGTATCTGATTATGAACTATTGATTACACTGGTTTGAATCTCTCATTATGTAGTAGGCAATGCCATTGCTTCCCATTAATTCCATAGCATTCCATACCGTGAGTCTCATCCTAGTACCAAAACAATGATCATTATAAGGAAGTAAGTCCATTGAACAAAGATACTACTAACCTATGCCCTATTTGTCCAGTTACAGTTAAAGGTTGTTGTATGAGCTATAACATAGGGTCATGAAGCAAAGGAAATCACTGTTAACTACAAAGGGGAATATATAATAAGAAATAAAGGCAATAGCTTAACCTGTAATACAAGGGGAATAGAGACATTCCATTACTATGATATTAGTAATACAAGAACAACTTAGCTTAAGGTTCAACAAGGTGATATCATGTTACCTATTTACCATAACCAATACGTATTGTGATATTAATCTTATTTCTTATTAACTACATGGGATATCACTAGAAAGCAATGGTAATGCTTCTATGATTCAGGTAGTTTATGATTACTGTATGTTCACTAGTATGTACACTATAACTAGGAGTGATGCCCATCTTATATACGGTATATGTCATGTTATATTAGTAATTTAATGCATATGATAAGATGTATACAATTGCCTATATATGTAATATGAATCTGTATTAACTAATGGTAATGCTTCTATGATTCATGTAGTCTATGATTAATATATGTTCACTAGTATGTACACTATAACTAGGAGTGATGACCAACTTAGCTCCAAGTAATACGAATGATTCGAGAAATTACAATGGAATTAGATTAAGCATAGGATAGTTAAAGCTCATAAGCTAACATAACAGAGGCCTATCATATATTATATGTGAGCTAGCTAACATATATGTTATATGCACGAGCTAGCTCACATATATATTATATGTGAGCTCTCTCTCTCTCTCTCTCTCTCTCTCACACACACACACACACGTGTGTGTGTGCTAAATGTTTAATTAACCCAAATATAAATTTTATTTTAAATCATAATTTCCCAATAAAAAAAATTAAATTTCAGATAAAAAATGTTATAAACCACAATTGTACATTGACTATAAACAACAGTTCCAAAATAATATAGTAAAAATATATTCTAACATTTATATTATAAAAATCTATTCTAACATTTATAATAATTTGGGTAAGTGCATCTATGATATCACCATAAAAGGGTGCACGAACAAACTTAGGAAGATTCTCCTAGGTCAAGTTCACAAGAGTTGTTGAAACGTTTGATTTTCTAAACAAAGATGCAAGTTTAAATTGCATTTTTTATTTTCTTGAATGAAGATGCAAGTTTAGATTGCATTTTTTATTTTCTTGAATGAAGATGCAAATTCAAATTGCATTTTTTACTTTCTTGAATGAAGATGCAAGTTCAAATTGCATTTCCGCTATGAACTTTCCATTGTGTTCTTATCAGTTTTCTTGGGTATCGTTAATTCTGTTCCATTTTTGAGTCTTCATACTTTTCAAACCGTCTTTGTTGAAAATGGAAGCGAGCTTGATTTTTGGAGGAATTGTAATTGGTATCTAAATTCATAACTTTGAAGTTAGACATTTGGATTTAAATTTGTTATTTCTTATCGTTCTATAAATGAGACATTGACATGAAATGTTCACTGCTTGTGTCTTTTTGTTATAGTGCAAAGTACTGTAACATATTTTGGTTGTGGGAATAATTGTAGTGGACATTTTCCCCGTGTTTCAAGGTTTATTTCTATATGTTGTACATGATATTTTGTAAATGTTAAAATTGTTCTTTCATCTAGATTTGAAAATGAGGCTTTGACATGAACTATTGACGTCTTTTATCAGTTTCACTATCAATGCAAAGTGACTGTTACATATTTCGGTGTATCTATTCTGGAGGTTGAGGGAATGACTACAATGAATATACTTGCTATAAGCATTGGAACATAGATAGGAATAGGAAGTTCATTGAATACATGGCAGAATGGTATATTTTGAAATGATTTAGATGCCACTGAAGGATCAGTGGAACAATGTAAGTCTTATTTGCAAAGTCTCATTTTAGAAGCTTCTGCAAAATTTCAGTTCTTTCCTATTGAAGGACTACCATGTTGTGCTATTGGTATCTATTTGATCTAAAGATACAACCTGATTGTATATTTCTCAGTTTTGTAGTATTCTCCCATAGTAATGAGGTATTTGATATGAAGATGACCATAAACATTTTAGAAACAGAAAAGTGAAGAGAAACAATCATCAACTGTTTTCCTCAGCCTCAAAGAACACACCAATATCAATGGTTGAATATGACAAAGAATGATCATCTTTGAATTCGACAAGATGATCAATTTACTTTTAACAATCTTTTAACAATGCTATTATCATATATATATATATATATATATATATATATATATATATATATATATATATATATATATATATATATATATATATATATATATATATATATATAT
>ML780944.1:80786-113198 GCA_009831015.1 Picea engelmannii | reverse complement strand
ATGTGACATTTGATTCTATTAGATCAAAATATTATGAGGGCAGGGTTTGATAAAATTTTCAAACTAGAGCTTTTTACAACTCTCGATTGAGATTTTGTTGTAAATTGAAGTTTTTTTTTTTGTTTTAAACTCTTAGTGAAAATAATTCTAGAGAGAGATTTTAGTCAACGAGAGCTTAAAAAATTGCAAGACTCTTAGAAACCTAAAAATTCAATAAGGGTGGACGGGCTAGAAATTTTGAAGATAATCTATCAAAAGTACTACTAATAGATTCATCTACTACTCCATTTTGTAATGATATTTTAATTGCTATTTATTAATAATTTGCATTTATAATTTATTTGAATGCATTTTTTAGCTCTATGTTCTTCAAATGGGTATTTTTATTTTTTTTGGGGAATAATCACATCAAAAATAAAAATGGTGTCCATGAAAATGTGTAGATGCAATGCCACTTTTTTATATTACTCTATTTTGATAAACAATAAAAAATAATGCATAAATCCAAAAAATACAAAATATAGTCCATGTACTAGTGCAATCCATAGTGCAATCTATGTAGATTGTGAGCATATTTTTTACTTAAAATGAATATCCATCACTAAAAGGTTACTCAATATCTTAGGTCATTAAAAAGGTAGAAACCCACTTAGGTTACTCATTATCTTTACCTATAGGTCATTAGACTATAGGTCATTAAAAAAAGTATATGTATTTAATAAACATCAAATTCATCCGATTATATGTCATTAAAAAAATATGAGGTGCAAGGGTAAGATAATTCTCTGTAAATCTTGTTTTAATATCAAAATGAATTTCTTAAGAGTTTAGAGAGGGTTAAAGTTGAAGAAACATAAAATAGATCTATTCGAAACAATTAATATATCTATTTTTTCTAGTTAATAATATCTATTTCCTTTTCACTTTCTCCAATATCATGTTGTGTGAGCTTAATGTAGTTGTTATATCTATGATATATTATATTTTCAACTTATAATTGTTATTTGTGAGATGTGTTACAAGTTATTCTTTTAGAGTAACATATCACTTAAATGCTTGCTTTATTCTTAATATTTGATTGTTAAATGTCTATATCAAATTTAAAAACTTAATATTTAATTGTTAAATGTCTATATCAAATTCACTAAATCCATATTGTTTATAAATTATTTATTAATGTCTATATCAAATTCACATTTTTAAGTAAATCCGTATTGTTTATAAACTTATTGTTTGTGTGTATAATTTTAACATATAAACATGTAATATGATACAAACAGATCTATATACTTCTATAATATTACATAATATTATGTTTCTCATACCATATTTATTTCTGAAGTATTAACATGACAGAAGTAACTTGTAACAACTCGTGTACTAGATGCAAGGGTACTCCAAGAAGGATTAACCTATAGTTGTATAATGAAGGAGTCATAAGAGTACCGTGCATTAATATACCAAGGTAGAAACCTATTTAATTAATTGAGAATAATAAATTTGTAGTATCTATTCTCAAATTTAATTATATTTTAGTTATCTTCAATAAGAAAACAAAGATAGATTTAATAATATTATTTATCCTTTTACATTCTTATCTAGTTGTCACTTAAATCTTTAGAAAAGTTTCAACCATGGTGATTGATTAATTCAATCCCTTAAGTTTTCAATTCCAAATTATAGTTAAAGAACCCGATGCTCATAATGACAACTAAAATATCATAAGGACAACCAAAATGTTAACACTAAGTATACTCTAACTAATCTTAATTTTAGGATCAGTCCAAAAAATCCTAACTGATAATAACGAAAGGTATTTGAAATTAAGGTAAGGCGTTCTAAACAAGGTGACAGTCCTTAGATCCTTTACATGTTATAGATAACCATCACAAGAATAACAACAAGTAATAACAATATTTATTTTTTTTCTTATAGAAATCATCATAGGAATAACAACAAGGTCATCTGACAGTGTCAATCTACCATAATGAATAATTAATTGTTTAAAAGTACAAACAGATTACCCGAAGTTCATCATATAATTAAAACAGGAAGAAGTGAACTATTAGAAGGTTTTTGATTGGTTTTATGGGAGAGGATCAGAGCATCTAGTCAACAGGTTTGAATTTAATAGGGAGTTTGGGCCTCCTGTGGACTGTGACTTGGCCGCGGGGGACCATTCCTATGGTTAAGCCGTGGGCGTGCCCATGGCTTGGCCACAAGGTTGGCCCCCCACGATGAAGTCACAACCCGTGGACCGTGACTTGGTCGCGGGGGGCTATCCCTATGGCCAAGCCGTTGGCGCGCCCATGGCTAGCCCCCCACGACCAAGTCACAGTGAAAATATAAAATTAAATTAAATCAAAATTAAAATTTAGAGAACTTAAATTTAAATTTAAAACTTCAGAGATTAGACTTACCTACAACTCCGACCGCCCGACTGTCCATCCGCCCGCAGGACCGCACGCCAACAGGACCGTGCCAAACACGTCCACGCCAACATGCCTACGCCAACAAACTCACTAACACTATCACTCACACTCGCCAAGAATTCAGAAAACCATAACAATCACGATGTGTGGTAAATATATAAACATCATTTTGGCCAAAAGAATGTTTCGACCGAAAAGATATTTTGGCCGAAAAGATATTTCAGCCGAAAAGATTCTTTCGACCAAAATAGCTTTTCGGTCGGAATATCTTTCGATCAAAAAGAGGTTACTAGATGAAAAAAATCCGTCCAGCTAAAATTGTACATGAAAATCAAGGGCATCGTCATGGGTTCGTTCAATTTGATGTTCAAAGGTTCGACCGAAAAAATGTCTTTCAAAATTTTGGAGATCCGATTGTCATGAAAGTGTTACCCACCTTCATGAATTTACCCTATTTCATTGAGAATTTTTTTACCAAGTATGCCTTTATGAAAGTGCAAATTGAGAATTGTAAACTCAACAAAGAGAGATTGTAAAATTTAAATAAAAAATCATAAAAGCAAAGTGAGATTGTAAGGTTAACATAAGGTTAACTTGGAGAATACATTATTTTAAAAAACTGTAAGGAGATCATATCAAAATTGTATTATTAAATGTTGATTAGAGCATATTAAATCTCAATCAAACACTTTTTGACGAGACTATTTGTGGGTCAAATACAAGTCCCTATATATCTCCTTGCCTGGTTTATGGTGTTGGTATATTGTGTATGTTATGTGCAATTTTTTTCTCCTTTTATGATTTATTACTTCATGGAACACCATAATTATTAATTCATTAAGGTGATATAAGGTGCCTACAATTACAATTAAGGTGATATAAGGTGTCCATTACACAAACAATCTTGCTAGTTTTTCATTGATTATTACATAATTTTTAGTGTTGTAAGGAACGTTTGATGTTATAAGGTCCTTTTATTTTTTGGCATTATAAGGCGTTTTTTTATTTTGGTGTTATAAGGTGTTATTTCTGGCAATATAGTGCGTGTTTTCTTTTTGATGTTATAATGTGTTTTCTTTCTTTTGGTGATATAAGGTGTACTTTAATTTTAACAATGTCTAAAATCATTAGTCTGTTTAATGATTCTGATAAATTAGAAAGCTCAAAGAATTATAAAGCATGGAGTCGACACATTCAAAGCACTCTTATTTAAAATGAACTATGGAAAGGAGTTTGTAATGAACAACCTAAAAAACCAACTGATCTTGTTCCATTAGCAAGATGTAAGTTGAAAGATGAGAAGGCGTTATCTCTAATTCAAAGTACTATTTCTGATTAAGTCTTTGTGCATATTGAAATTGTATTGATTCTTGGTTAGCCTGGAAAATACTTAAAGATTTGTTTGATAAACAAACTCAAGCTAAAAGAGTTGATCTTCAATTAATTTTATTGCAACAAAAGTTAGTTGTTGGGGGAGATGTAATGGAATATATCTCTTGATTCAAAAATATTAGGCAAGAGATTTCAAAGGTTGGGTTTTCCAAGATTGAAGATAACTTGATGGTTACAATTTTGATCTTAGGTTTTCCAGAATTATACAAGAATTTCTTGGAAACATTGCAAATTACATATAATTTGGATAATATAATTTTTGATAAACCATGTGAGATACTTGCTATTCATGATACAACTTTTGGTAAGAAACAAAAATTAGGAGAGGATGTTTTGCTTGCAAGCACATGCAAGAGAACTACTGAAAAAGGCGTCTCTTCTATCAAAGGCAATGATCATAAAGAAAATGAACATAATACATCTCAGTATTCAAATTGAGGTAGAGGTCAAGGTCTAGGTCTAGGAAGAGGTAGAAGAAGAGGACAAGGCAGATGTAATGTGTATTGGACTAAGAAATTTTCTAAATAATAAGAACAACACCAATCACAATCTGCTGGAAGAGGAAGATGAAAGAAAATAATAACTTGTTTTCGTTGTAATAAGATTGGACATTATGCCTATGATTGTCACATTCCTTATGAGAAGTTAGCTAAACAAAAATAATCTTCTTTGGCATAGTATGCAAATAGATATGAAAATAAAAATTAAGAATATGTTTTTATAGCACTCCAATAGACAAAAATGACAAACAAATTGTTGTTTCATAAGTGATTTTGAGGATGCCTGGATCATGGATACTGTCACAACTCAACATATGACATACATGACATATTTCTTTTAGACTTATAAGGATTGTAATTTGAGTTCAATATTTTTAGCAGATGACACCAATCACATATATACCAAAAGGAAAAGGTTCAATAAAGGTGTTTTTACTAGGAATTGGGGAAAGTATCATCTCAAATTTTTGGTATGTTCCCTCTTTTAAGAAGAATTTGTTTCTTTGATAATGATTCATCAGCCAGGACATCAAATTGTGGTTGAAGATGGAGTTATTAAAGTTAACTCAATTAAGGAAAGTTATAAAACAAGCATGACATGTTAAGAGGATGGAAAACTTCTTCGAATGAAAGACATAATCATTCCTTGAATGTAGAATTTTGCAGGATTAGTAGAGACATGCATTACACCCATTCGATTATGGCATTTCATTTTGGACACTTGAATGTTGGTAGTCTTGTTCAACTTCAAAAACACAGAATGGTAAAGGGACTGCCTACATTCTATAAGGAAAATGCAAGATGCCAATCTTTCATTTATGGCAAATAAAGAAGGTTATCATTTTCCACAAGCTCTTGGAGGGAAACTAGGAGATCACAACATGTTCACAATGATGTTTGTGGACATTTGGACACTTCACTTGGGGGAAAGAATTATTATTTATTATTTATTGATGATTTCAACATGATGGTGTAGGTGTATTTTTTAAAGGAAAAATCAGAAGAATTAAAACAATTTTAGTCATTTCAGAATTTGGTTGAAATTGCGACTGGGGAGAACATCACCATTTTGCATATGGACAATGGAGGAGAATTCACTTCAAGTGAATTCCATGCATATTGCCAATAAAAAGGAATTAGAAGGAAATTGAATAATTCTACTCCACAACAAAAGGGAGTAATTGAACGGATGAATCAAACATTAATGGGCATGGATAGAGAAATGTTGTTCTTAAAAGGGTTAAGTTCAAGTTATTGGGCTGAGGCTATGCATACATCAGTCAATTTGAGAAATCAATCTCCTTCTTCATCTTTATATGGAATGGCTCTTTATGAAGAATGGTATGGATTCAAGCCCATGATTAAGCATCTTAGAGTTTTTGGATCAGTTTGTTATGCACTTATTCCAAAATAAAAATGAACAAAGTTAGATTCCAAGAGCATGAAATGCATTCTAGTTAGGTATTCTGAACAGAAAAAGGGCTATCGAATTTTATCAGGTAGAAAATTTGTTGTTAGCAGGGATGTTGTTTTTGATGAAACAAAAATTCTAAGTGTAGATGAAATTGAGAAACGACTTAGTCAATTAGAGCAAAAAGTGACCAAGGAACAAAAAAGGTTACAATTCGTAAATAAATCAAAGGATGATCAATGGTTTGAAATGAATTGGACATCAAATAAACACGTGGAAGGTGAAGAATCAACAAATTATTCACAAGTTAACTTAGAAGATTGAACTCTAGTTAACATTGATAATAGTTCTTTGGATGGTAACTTATCACCACATGCAGTTGCACACAAGACTCTAAAGTGGGAAACTCAAGTACTTAAGGAATTTAGGTTTGATAAAAAACATAAAACATGTACAAGGAGCCAACCAAATTTTTGTTTTTAAATTTTTTCTCTTATTGGTATTGAGCCATCCACTTTTGCAGAGAAAGTAGAATATGATGAATGGAAGAAGGAAATGCAATGTGAATACGATGCAATGATTAAAAATAAAACTTGGAAAATTGTAGAGTGTCCAAAGGATGTGAATCCCATTGGTTGTAAATGGGTTTATAGGATAAAATACAAGGCAAATGGTGAAATAGATAAGTACAAGGCGAGATTGGTCGCAAAGGGATTTTCTCAGAAAAAAGGTATTGATAATGAAGAAACCATCGATGCAAGAGCCAAGTGGGACACTATCTGGGTTGTGCTAGCTTTGGTTGCACAAAATGGATGGAAATTGCACCAAATGGATGTAATAAGTGCCTTTCTGAATGGTGATCTACACGAGGATGTATATATGACCCAACCCCCTGGTTATGAAATTTCAGGACAAGAAAATAATTTTTGTAAATTGGTTAAGGCATTGTCTGGGTTGAAACACACACCTAGAGCTTGGTACGCTAAAATGGATTCTTGTCTATAAAAATTTGGTTTTCTTCGAAGTGAGTCATATGACACTTTGTATGTTCGCGTTCAAGGAAGTAATTTGATCATTTTGGTAGTGTATGTCGATGATTTTTTTATAACATGTAATAAAAATGACAATATTTATCAGGTAAAGAAAGAACTTTTAACATGTTTTGAAGTGACAGACTTGGGTTTGCTCCATTATTATCTTGGAGTTGAAGTAATGTAGCGAGAAATAAGCTTTTTAATTTCCCAAACTAAGTATGTTTCTAAATTATTAAAGAAGTTTGGAATGGAGGATTGCAAACCAACTATCATCCCCATGGAGCATAACTTAAAACTTTATAAGTTTGAAGGGGGGGGGAACTTGTCAGCAGTACCAGGTATCGACAATTAATTGGAAGTTTAATCTATCTGACAAATACTCATCCAGACTTATCTTTGGTAGTCAACTTCCTTTCTAGGTATATGCAAGAACTGAGAGAAAGTCATTGGAATGTAGTGAAACGGGTACTTAGATATATTCAAGGAACAAAACATTATGGACTTGAGTATAAAAGGAATACAAATTTTATACTTGTTGGCTACTCAGATGTAGATTTTTCTAGAGATGTTGATGACATAGCTTCTAATTTAGGTTATTTAATGAGTATGGGATCAATTGTTGTGTCCTGGAATTGTAAGAAACAAACCACAATTGCAAATTCAACAACAAAAAATGAATATATCTCAACTTGGGAAGCGGCTTGTGAAATATTGCGGTTGTGAAGAATTTTGCAGGATCTTAAAGTTGTTCAAAATGAAGCTATTTCCTTATTCATCGACAGTCAATCAATGATTAAGTTAGCTAAAAATACAGTTTTTCATTCGAAGACAAAACACGTTGATACAAAGTACCATTATCTTTGAAATCTCGTCATCTAGGGAATCATCAAGCAACTTACTATCCAACGGAGGATCAAACAACCAACATTTTCACTAAATATCTTGGAATAATTAAGTTCACTAAGTTCAGAGATGAACTTGGTATTCTTTCCAAAGAAATTTTGGATCAAAGAGGGGATTATTAGGAATTATGGTCCAAAATAGGTTTTAGTAAATAAATGTTTTATTTAATAAAACATTAATGTACTAGGATATCTACATGGTCACATGAGGTGTCCAAGTTAGTTTTAGTCAGTTGTAGTTAGTTCTAGTTAACAATATATTTTGGTTATATTTTTTGGGTATTTAAACCCATTTTTTATTCCACGTGAGGTGGATTTTGGCTCTGTTAGTACTAGATTTGATCCAGTCATTAGTGTGCACACTAATCGAGATTATGAGGAAAAAATTCAAAAACAAGAGGTTGAAAGGGAGCTTATAGAGCTCATGGATAAAAAAGGCAAAGCATATGGTCAAAAATCCTAGAAAAGTTTACAATAAAAATCGATCCCTAAGAGCTCGGGGTTGAGTTTCAAATGCCCAAGAACTTATCGGGAGCACAAAGGGAGCTAATAACATCCAAAATAGGCTTAATCCCTCATCCAAATAGAAGCATATCATAATGTTCGACAACACAGGTATTCCAACAGAGGACGAACACCTTCAATAACCACTCACATAACCAGATCAAAGATCAACACACCGATGTTTTCATGTGGTAAAACCCCTACGGGGGAACATCCACGACCCCAACCAACACAACCACTTGGAGCAGTTTATTAATGCAAAAGAAAAAGATTACAGAGATATTTTACAATAGAGTTTCTCACAATCGATCGTCGACAAATGACCCTCCATGATCTTTAAATAGAGATCATGGACCAATCGGGTGTTAAGCCACAGATCAATGGTCGTTAAGATCGATGAGAGTATGAACTGCCAGATCACTCTATGTCGGGAACATATCGTGACCGTCGGATTTCCTAACTACAAATGCATACTAATGCATACTAAAGAAACACACTAAGAAACACACTTTTACCTAACGACATATTAGACCAAGTAGATCTTAACTAATTCCAAAGTGTCTAAATATCCTAATATCTCCCCTTAAGAAAAACTTGGGATAGGATTGAAGGATTTACAATTTTGACACAATAGAAGAAGGAAGGAGGCATTAGAGCCTATCCCCCCTTAATGACAACTTCCTGAACTCCTAACATAGAGAGAAGTTTGGAAAACTTCACTTCTATAAGAGACTTTGTGAAAATGTATGCAAATTGATCTTCTGTAGGGCAAAAGAGAACTTCAATAACTTGATCATGAATGAGCTTTCTCATGAAGTGCGTGTGTAGCTAGATGTTCTTGATGTGATGATGTTGAACTGGGTCTTTGGTGAGCTTGATGGCACTTTGATTGTCGCATCAAAGGCTGGTTGGATGCTGTTGCTCGAATCCAAACTCTGAAAGGATCTGTTGAAGCCACAAGGCTTCCTGACTTGCATTTACCGCTGCTCGATACTCTGCTTCTGCTGAATAAAGTGAAATAGCCTGTTGTTTCTTACATGCCCAAGTGACAGGTCCTAAACCAAGGCTGAAAACATAACTTGCAGTAGACTTCTGATCATCAAGGTTGACGACCCAATCTGAATCAGTGAAACCAACCAATAAAGGAGTCCCCCCTGAACTGTAATGTATCCCGAATTGAACTGTACCATGGACATAGCGAAGTATCCTTTTAGTTCCTTTCCAATGGCTTTCATGGGGTGTTTTCATATACCAGGAAACAATACCAACAACAAAGAAAATATCAGGATGGGTATGAGTCAAGTATAAGAGGCTACCAAATAACTGACGGTACAGGGTGGCATCAACTTCAGGAGAAGTACAGGTGGTAGTAAGCTTGACTCCAGATTGGAAGGGAGAAGGGGTTGGTTTATAATCATCCATGTGCAAACGACGAAGAAGGTCACAAGCATACTTAGACTGGGAAAGAAAAATTCCTTCATTGGTTTGCAAAACTTGGAGGCCAAGGAAATAGTGCAAAAAACCCAAGTCTATCATTTCAAATTTCTTCTTAAGACTGGTTTTCTCATGGTTTAAAATTTTTGAGTCACTACCAGTAACTTGGATAAGGTCATCAAAATAAAGGACAAGGATTATGAGATGGCTTCCTACTTTCTTGGTATAAACATTAGGATCATAATGGCATCTAGAGAATCTAGTGTCAATAAGAAAGCTGTCCATTTTGGCATACCAAGCTCGGGGAGCTTGCTTAAGACCATAAAGAGATTTCTTAAGGCGACAAACAAGGCTAGAGTCGTTCTGAATATATCCAGAAGGTTGTTCCATGTAGTTTTATTCTTTCAAATCTCCATGCAAGAAGGAAGATTTAACATCCATCTAATGGACCTCCCATTTATGTGAGGCAGTAAGGGCAAGAACAAGGCAGATGGAATTCATTTTGGCTACAGGGGAAAAGGTTTCATTATAGTCAATTCCTTCAACTTGGGAGAATCCTTTGGCAACTAACCGAGCCTTATGTCTGATGCATACTTATTTTTGTAGACCCATTTACATCTGACAAGTTTTCTTTCTTTTGGAAGAGGTACAAGATCCCAAGTATCGTTTACCATTAAAGAACGATACTCTTCATTCATTGTTGTATCCCAATCTGGATGACCTGAAGCTTCTGCAAATGTCTCTGGATCATGAGTCTCTGAAACTTGAGCCAAAGGAGAAGAGGCTCGCTGGAACTGTGATTGTGTTCGACGCTGATATGAAGGATCATCGACAATATCACCAACTGCTTCTCGTGTTGAACAGACCCATCTAGGAAGCGGTGGAACTGGTGCTTGTTCAGGTTCAAAGGACTCATATGGAGGAAGGTCAACAAGTGGAGGTGGATTTTCATCCTCACTGTCATCATCTGAAGAAGAAGCCAGAAGAAGTCACAATCGTCGAAGATGGCTCGCAGGCCGAAGAAGGCACAACCGTCGAATTAGGCTCGCAGGCCAAGAGATTTTCATCAAATTTAACACCTCTTCTAAGAATAATTTCATTACAATGTGGTTGAAGAAGTCTATAATCTTTGAAATCTTCAGAATAACCAACAAATATACACTTCTCACTTTTAGGCTGCAATGCTTTCCTTTTCTCATCAGGAATGTGAGCCCATGCTATACTGCCAAAGACACAGAAGTGACTTACATATGGTTTAATTTTAGTCCAAGCTTCTTCCGATGTTATATTTTTAAGAGCCTTTGTGGGAGTGCGATTGAATATGTAATTTGCATAGTTGATTGCTTCCACCCAATACTTTAGACTTAATACCTTAGATTGGATCATACAATTAGCCATTTCTTTTAATGTGCAGTTCTTTCTTTTAGCAACACCATTTTGTTGTGGTGTATATGGAACAATGTGTTGCATTTGGATGCCCTGTGTAGTGCAACAACTTGTAAAATTATTGTTCACATATTCACATCCATTATCTGTTCTTAACTTTTGAATTTGATGTCCAGATTGCTTTTCTACAAGGGCCTTGTAGGCCAAAAACTTGTCAAAAACTTCGCTCTTAAGTTTTAAGAAGTAAACCCAAGTACGCCTGGAAAAATCATCAATGAAAGTTAAGAAATACTTGCACCTAGAAAAAGAAGGAGAACAAAATGGACCACACAAATCACTGTGAACAAGCTGTAAAGGGCCTGAGGCGTGTCAAGAGGAACGTTTGCAAAACTGTCCCGATGATGTTTGCCGAGAACACAACCACCACAAACACCATCTCTGCATGAAACAAGAGGAAGACCAATCGTCATTTGTTGATTACATAGTTGCTGCAATGAGCGATGGTTTAGATGACCAAACCACTCATGCCAAAGTTTTCTCAAGTCATTGCTATGAGCAACACAAGCTGATGAAAAAGTTGATGACCCAAAGTCGTCAAACTTGTACAACCTGGTAATATCATCAACAATTCTAGTTGCAAGAACATGCTTAGGATGTTTTAGATCCTTGATTACAACTTGGTGAGGTGAAAACTCTACGGTTTTACCTTTAGCTGAATGAGTGATTTGATATACTAATAGAAGGTTACAAGAAAAACTTGGAACACATAATACATCATTGAAATGACTATTACCTACTTGAACTGTTCCAGATCCTACAACACTAAGAGATTTATCATCACCAACAAATATTTTCTTGGTGTTACATTCATTTAGAGCAGAAAATATAGCTTTATCATTAGCCATGTGATAAGATGCTCCTAAATCAATAAGCCATTCATGAGAAGAAGAAGTAGAATTTGTGTTGAAGGAGAAACTAGAAGCAGAAAGTGCATGTCCATGAGAAGAAGAAGAAGAAGTAGAATCAATACTGATGTTGTGCTTATTCATCGTTGCTTCTAAAGCTTCCATCTTCTTGAAACATTTGGACTCATTATAACCATCTTTATCACAAAAGTTGCAATGTCTATCAATATTCTTATTTTTATATTTTTCTCCTTTGTCACCATTAGGAGGTGAAGTTGTCTAAGTGGGTTTGGGACCCTTATATTGCTTGTTGTTGTAGCGAGGATTTTGCTTCTTGGGATACTTAGGTTTATCTTTCTGCTGGACCACTAAGGCTTTGTTAGAGGTACCTGCAGTGCTGATCACTCCAAGTTGTATAAGCTTATCTTCCTCTCTAATCAAAGAAGCACAAAAGGACTCAAGAGTGAGTTTTTCATAAGCTTTCCCTAGAGCCTCTCTCATGGCATAAAAGGTAGATACAAACACAGAATATGAACTACCTAGCTTAGAAAGAATAAGATATATGCAACACTCTTCCTCCATTTTTATCTTACATTCTTCACATAAAATTTTGAGTGTTTTAAACTTAGATAGATAGTCTCCAAGGCAAGAAAAATCACTTGGACTGAAGGTCAGTATTTGATTTTCTAACTGTTGTGCTCGAATAATATTGAGTTTACCAAACACAGATTCAATCTTGTCCCAAGCTTCTTCGGGGTCATCAATTTCTTGAAGGTGGTACCTTAAATCAGGAGAGATGGACATTTCGATTAGTCCTCGTGCTTTGTCATTCCTATTATCCCATTTGGCTTTCTTATCATCATCAGTGGGTGCATTTTCCTTTCCCAAGGTAATTCGGTACATGCCTTTACTTCTTAATAAATCTTCCATATGAGATTTCCATTGGAAGTAGTTGTTGTTGGTAAGCAAGACATTACTTGTAGAAGCCATATTAAATATGCAGATAATGTGGATTTAAAAACTGAAATTGATGATCTGGATGGAAAGATCTCGAAAAGTTATGTGGTTTAAAAAAAAAATGGCACTGAAAATAGACTTCCGATGTGAGAGTTATGCCCTTTTAAAAAAAGGCATAAACGGTAACCAACTGACTACGTGATAGTATAAGTTGCTTTATGAAATGACCCACTTTTATAAATAGAAGTGGGGATCACTTTTACAATGAAGTTACTTTATAACATAAAAAGTGCATTCAAAATAAATAACTCTAAAATAAAATATTAAAGCTACTTATAGTGATTCACTTTAACTCTAAAATAAAATATTAAAGCTACTTATAGTGATTCACTTTTATACTTGAAGTGAAATACACTTTACAATTTTAGCATGAACTTTTTCAAAAAAGTAATAAAAGAGAGACTTGAACTTAATACCTCTTACTTAATAAGACAAGTTTTCACCAAATGGTCTAGCAAAACATATTGTAATGTTTAGAAGGAG
The DNA here is from genome assembly GCA_009831015.1 of Picea engelmannii. Taxonomy (NCBI): domain Eukaryota; kingdom Viridiplantae; phylum Streptophyta; class Pinopsida; order Pinales; family Pinaceae; genus Picea; species Picea engelmannii. The sequence goes on along the minus strand of ML780944.1, from coordinate 99,798 downwards.
GATTGGGGGTGTTGTTAGTGTTGGTGTTATTGTTGTTGAAGACGACCTTGGAGAGCATGATAAAAAAAACTCTTTTCACATAAGAAAAAAAATTCCGCTTCTCGATGACAACAAGGGTTAGATCTCGGTTAGCTTACCCAGAAGATGCACCTTTTCCTATCTGTTTCTGATTTGCCGAGATCGCACAGGGCACAGGGAAAAGAGCATAGATAGATCTAAAAGAGTAGCAAACCGAAAAAAAAAAAATACAAAACTGAAATAAAACCAAAATACTTCTCTGCAAAAAATTAAAAAAATGCGTATTCAAACTTTATACCTTTGGATCTGACTGTAATGGTCGTATCTTGATAAAAAAAAAACCTTTTCGAGTGAAACGAAAAGTGTTTCTAAATGAAACGAGTGCTCCAGATGCAATGGAATAGTCCTCTCAGCCCATAAATGTATGGAAATGATAGAAAATGGAGATGAGGCAACTCGGCTTCACGATCTCAATCTACAACAGGAGCAGGTCTTCAAACAGTCTTTGATACCATGTTCGAAAACACATGTATTCCAAAAGAGGACGAACACCTTCAGTAACCACTCACATAACTAGAACAAATATCAACACATCGATGTTTTCACATGGTAAAACCCCTACGAGGGAACATGCACGACCCCAACGAACGTGACCACTTGGAGCAGTTTATCAATGCAAAAGAAAAAGATTACAGAGAGATCTTACAATAGAGTTTCTCACAATCGATCGTCAACAAATGACCCTCCATGCTCTTTAAATAGAGTAGAGATCATGGACCAATCGGGTGTTAAGCCATAGATCAATGGTCGTTAAGATCGATGAGAGTATGAACCGTCAGATCACTCTATGTCGGGAACGTATTGTGACCGTCGTATTTCCTAACTACAAATGCATACTAATGCATACTAAAGAAACACACTAAGAAACACACTTTTACCTAACAACACATTAGACCAAGTAGATCTTAACTAACTCCTAAGTGTCTAAATATCCTAACACATAAGACCAAGTCTTAAGGGGCACGTGTTAGTGAAGGTGAAGGGTCAATTATCTAATGACAATAAGCGAGCATGATCAATGACTGTGGATGTTTGTCACATTAGAAAGATGTTCGGGATTTAACGCAACATTCGGGTGTGACAACCATTTAAAGGAGTTACATGGCGAAGAGTAGATGGCGTCGCATGGTAGGATACTAAAAAGTAAAACCACTCCCACAGGGTCATGACAGTGGTATTCTGGTCCCACCGGGTTGCATATATTCCAACTCATCGTGTATCTGTCCATCCATGCAACGCCACCTAGAGCCAACATAACATTCCACCTGGACACCAAGGAAGCTGATGAGGACCTAATAAGTCAATAATGCATATTTTCGATCATGTCAAGGATCACTACTTGTAATGAGAATGCCCACTAGGATTTTGGCTGCCATATTGATCCTAGCCTCACATATGTCAGGTCATTGAGGACACTTTAGCTCCCACATGGACCAATTTGAAGCTTCCATGAGTCTATGGTGACGTCATCCAAGTTTCACACGTTTTCCCCAAACTTCAAAAGGCTCCGAACCATTGGGAAAACGACGTGTGTTTCAAATAGAGGCACAAGAGAGAATTTCTTAGGCAAGTGAAGGATTCACTAATGGACTGCCAAATTAGTTAGAAAAGATGTGACACGTAATAGGACGTCTAGCCTTACGTCCACATCCTTTCACTCATCATCATTCCGTTGCCTACACCTAACATAGGCCAACAATCATTACCTCGACATATGCATTCACACTAGCCCGAGATCTTCATAGATCATACCAAGTGTGACAAATCACTACCTTTTATCAGCTGTCTACGCAAACACATGTCAAACCCTTATAAGAGAAAACCATGGAGATCATGAGCCACCAATCTGCGAGTAATTTGGTCTCTAAAGGTGAGTTACTTAGATGCCAGGTGTTTCAGATGATGACCCACTTGTGTTGATCCTCCGCTCATGAGTGGATGATGAACCATCTTGGCCGCGAATGTTGGAAGAGTGTGTTCTACGATTCTTTAAGAGAAGAATGTCCTTCTCTGATATCATTAGCTTAATCTTAAAGACGAAAGGGCATTCAAGAACCTACCCTAAAATAATATTGGGCATAATAAATTATAGCTTATAAAAATTCATGATTATATTTTCCTACTCAAATAACTTTATAACAATATAATTTAACATATTCACTTATTGATGATGATTAACATCCACCAAAAACATTCCTTTACTTAACATTTTAAATATTTTATATTATTAAATTAAACATTCTATATTTCAAATAACTAAATTAAAATAAATAAATTATCGATATTTACAAAATTATTTTTATTCTTATATATACTTTTAAAGTTCTATTAAATACATTTAAATTTTAATTAATATGTTCTTGAGAAGTGTTTTACATTATTGAATTTTAAACTTTTGTTATTTTCTACCAAAGTCGATCAACGATTTTTTCCAAAAAAATATTTACTTAATTTTATTTTTAAAAAATTAGTAAACGTACTTTATTTACTATATATTTTTAAAGTTCTATATAATATAAATACATTTAAATTTTAATTAATATTTTCTTCAAGTATGAAAAGTGTTTTACATGATTGAATTTTAAATTTTTGTTATTTTGTACTTTAAATAAATATATATTTTTAAAGTTCTATATAATATCAATACATTTAAATTTTAATTAATATGTTCTTCAAGTATGAAAAGTGTTTTACGTTATTTAATTTTAAACTTTTTTACCAAAGACAATCAACGATTTAAAAAAAAAAAAATCACTTAATTTTTTTTTTTTAAATTAGTAAATATAGTTTATTTAATATAAACTTTAAATGTTGTATGTGTAATTAAGTACTCCTATTTAGTAAAAACTAAATTAAATTAGTAAATATACTGTATTTAATATAAACTTTAAATGTTATATGTGTAATTAAGTACTCCTATTTAGTAAAAACTAAAGTACATGTACTTATTTTAACATGTAATTTATGCCTGAATATCACAAAGAAAATCTCATGAACCACCAAGTTGACAACGATAAGTCCAACATTGAATGTCTCCATTGTTTTTGGAGGTCCTCCTCTCAAAGAAAATGCATAAAATTTGATTTAACCTCTGTTTGGTTTCAAAATGAATCCAATCATCTCATTAAAATAAATATAATCCTCTAAATGTTTGCTAAGTAATTATTACTTATTTTATAAAAAAAATATTATTTGATAAGTTTAAAATGATAAATTGTAAAATAATTAGCACATCCTACAAATTTAGGAGAAAAATTAGTTAAGAATGAAGGCACCCACAATTTTATAATGTAAAAGGTTAATAGGTAGTTTTACATATCTCAAGAACATTAGCAATGACGTCGTGAGTTGGGTTTTTAGGTTTATGCAATATACAATTGATGTACATTTTTATGTAACAAATACAATAATGAGATTTGTCAATGTTACATTTAATTTTGATATTCTCTACATTTCATCTAATGGTTTTGGTATGGTTTCATACACAAATAGTGATTGGGTAGGCCTCATGGATGATCATAAAATTACTATATGTTTTTTAGTTTTGGATTAGGTGTTATTTGATGGTCTTCAAAGAGGTAAACAATAATTTTTTTGTTGAGAACATAGTCAGAGTACGTTCTAACAAATTTATAACATCTCAAGTAATTTGGTTGAGATGAATTAACATATTTGAAGGAACTTTTAAAATGTGGTCTTTGTTCAGAACCTTATTTTTCAACGATTAATTTTTTGCATTGATTAGCCATATTGAAGCTATGCCAGGATATGCTTTCAACACTAATGTGGTCTATGGTGATTGTTTATGGTTTAAGTAGGTGATGGTACTCAATTCATCCCAATTCTCCTCTCCAATTAGGATTTCATTTCCTTTGATGTATTACTTGCATTTTGTTGGAAGTGGACTCTAGAGTGGCTGCATTGGAATGGAGGACTCCACGACCAAAATGAGGATCATTTGGAAATGGTGGGTGGGTTTATGTATAGATGTGAGATCCGATGCTCTGGTAGGATTGGGTGCTATTGAGTATAACCCTTTGACTATTGGGAATTTTGAATACCATTGCATAGGCCAATGTTTTATTAAGGGTAGTGGGTATAGGTTTATGGTCTTTGTGCTACCACTTGAGGGAACTTCCATTACCTTGCTAACATTTTCAACTAAATCTATTGGAACTCTAAAACAATATATTCAAGACAAAGTAGGGATTCATGTGGCATAATAATGAATTCTATATGAAGCTAAGAAGGTACAAGATCATTTTTTTTTTTATGATTACAACATTTGTAGGGATTCAACTCTCATTTTGGCTACAAGACTATATGGAGGTGTTGTGGGAAAAGAAATAACTTCATATTCCAAATCCACTTTCAAAGACATGGTCAAAAAATTATAATCATCTCCTCCACTTCCTTAGTAATCTAATCTACTCGGTGCATATATTGTGGATAAGGTAGATGGGGTCCCACTTTTGGAAATGTGTGGCTTGGATATCTATGATATTCACTCTGGTTACAGAAACAATGTAGTTATTTGTATATTTAATGGGTTCTAGCCTACAACCACTAATCTGTACAAGTGGATTCATCCAACTTGGATAGAAATGTTTGATATTTCCCTCTTTTCTAAGGGTTCTTTATTGTCTACTATGATTTTTGTTATAAAGTATTGAAGGGAGAACCATGGTTTTGGAGAAGATTTGGGATCTTATTAACACCATGATTTCTAGAAGTTGATGCTAATCTATTGTCCATGACCATAATTTATATATGGGTTTTATTTCTTAACCTGTCATTGCATTTTTGGAGTTTACCATCTTTGGAGGACAATGGGAATGATCTAGGCACATATATATTGAGAGAGAATGGGTGGGTTTATCCACTTATTCCTACAGTTTTGTTGAAGTAGACCTTAGTGAATGCCTAGTATTTAAAATGATCCCTAAATGGAAAAACCGCAAGTGGACATAGATGTTGGATTATTAGAACACAACTTTCTAGTGTTGGATCTATTACAAAACAATCCATATTTAGGATACTTTCCCATAGGAACACCCCTACCCTCCAAGAAAGAAGTATTCCAAAAGAAAATCCAAGTATTGGAAATATCCTGAGTAGCCTCATCCCCATGATTTGGATGTTGAGGAGGAGGATTTCAAACAAAGGTCAAATTTAGAGAAGGTTGAAGGAATTGGTGCAAAAAATATGAATGAGGAAACTCCCTCTCCATGTGAGAATCAAGAGGTTTCCAAATATATGGAGATTCCTCCTTTAAGGGTTATAATATTCAAGGATGCTTCATTAGGGGGATTGAATCACAAGAAATGGAGAGTTTGAACTTGGACAAGGAGTAGGATCCATTGGTGACCTATGGGCCGATTGAAGAATTTTTATAGATGGTATTTGTAGATCCCCTGCTAGTAGGGTGGACTGAGGTAAAGAGAAATAAATGGAAGAAAGGAAGGATTGAGACTACCTCTTCATCATTAATTTCTTATTTGGTTGATTATCTATTACTACTTTAAGAGAATCTTTATGTATAAGTGCTATATGCACCTGAAGAATGTGATTTCCATTCTTTTTAATGAATAGAAATTGCATTTTTTTCCTTCGAAAAAATAATTGAAGGAACAAAGTAGGGCCATTACCATTTTTTTGTGACAATTGTGCCATGATTTATAAGAAAAAAAGTCCAATATTCATAGAAATACATCTAAACAAATACATATATGTCATTACATTACCAGAGAACTTGTAGTAGATGGTTAGGGTGAATTGAGGTTTTGTAGATTAGGTGATCAACTTTCCAACTTGTTCATTGAAGTGCCTTCAAAAATGATTTTGAAAGGTTGAGACAAATGTTGGGGACCGTCACCAAATTGAGCATCAAGGGAGAAATTTAAGACACAAATTAATGTCCAATTTAGTAACATTTGTTTAGAAAGAGAAAAAAAAACTACTTGACTTTAGTTTCAATACAAAAAAAAAATGAGGGTACTACCATTGATCCATCTTGTAGTAGTGCAGGAAAGGAACAAGGGTACTACTACCCCACTGACCCCCCTAGTGTTACTTGTGAATTTGAAAACCCCTATGAAAAATTTTCATGACTTAATGATAGCAAATGGGAGGGACCTTTATGTTGTATTTCGTTTAATTATCATAGGAAGACTCAAAAAGGAATAACAAAATTACTATGATGATGTTTTTCTTATTATTGTTGTTATCTAATAGAACATTATTGTGTATAATTCTTGTGATTCAATCCGGGTATTAATAATCTACAACAAAAGTGCAAAATATATAATAGTCAACAATCTTTTTATGCCTATAAAGTTTGGCTCCGACATCAAATTTGAGAAATTTTACAATTGTTGGGAAGGTCTTTCAAAGGATAAATATCTAAACACTCAATTCTTATATAAAATATTCTAGTTTATAGAGATAATTAAAATAATATAGGCTTATTCTTGGTTGGGCTAATAAATTTTCATCCTCGAGGATGCATGTGGCCCTTATGAATTTGAAGTAAATGCTATGGTTGAAAATCTATGAGATGGAAATGTAAAGACAGAATCCAATGGACATAAAAATCAAGTGACTCCCCAAGATATCATAGAGATAATGAGAATTCTAAGAGTGTAATTAAAAAGATATAGAGAAAACATTGAAAGGTTCATTAAAGCTCAGGAGGAACAAAACTAGTTGAATATTACCATGATGAAAAGATTGATAGGTGTACATAAGAAAATTCATCATGAGAAAATATCAAATAATGTTGGTGGAAGTGAGAAAATTTAATAATTCATTCTCACAAGAGGTCCCATAGCACAAGAAAGACCTCTACAGATGGGATATACACATCATCATAATCCTTTGTTAGTGATGTGTTTCCCCTTAAGACTATTTGGGTAATTCAAGATCTTATTTTGTAGGCATAGGAGTAAGAATCCTTTCATATATAACTGTCATGGAGAAATGTGAAAGGAAAAACCCCTTATATTTGATGGTGAAGTTAAATCTAGACAAGAAGTTGATTCTTGGCTTCTTGGGATGAGAAAGTATTACCAAGTGCATGCTTATTTTGGAAACATGAAGGCTAGAGTATCCATGATATTCAATATGAATGGACAAGCTTCATTTTGTTGGAAACATATTAGACAAGTCAAGAAAATAAATGAGAGAAATTTTTCTAGAAGTAGTTCAAGAAATATTTTTCAGTAGAAATACCTCTCTAACCACTACTATGAAGATAAAATTAAATAATTTCATGAGTTAAAGTTGGGATAGATGGCCATATATGCATATGTGAACAAATGTTTTAGAGTTGTAGAGGTATGTCAAATATATATTAGGGATGAGAGGGTAAAGACCTAATGTTTATTGAGTGGATTAATTCAGTATTATAGTGATGGAATTGAGTTTGATGAACCTCAAACTTTGTATGAAGTCATTAGAGAGGATAGGTAATGTTATGATCAACACAAAAATAAGAAAAAGATCTAAAAGTCATGGAAATAGAAGAAGAAGGAGAAGATTTCCTAGAGAAAGAAAAGGTTCAAGCCTCCTTGTTATAAAAATCATAAAAACAAATCAACACAAATAGGGGCTAAGACTACCGAGTCAGTGGGAAAGAGGTCGAGAGATCCTATTGAATGTTGGATATGTGGAGAAGATCACTTGCTCAGAAATTGTCCACATCAAAAGGAGGACACCAAGAATTCTCATAACATTCAAGAGGATACAATTGTTGATGATATGGAAAGGACCATTCCTAGTATCTATGTTGCACTGAAAGACCGCTAAGAAGATCACCAATAAACTATGGTTGAAGCTAAAGGTAACATTTATAAGAGAATCCATTTCCATTTTAATTGATCCAAGATCTGGTCACATTTACGTTATTCCTAAAATCATTCAAACTTATGCTCTTGAGTTGTGCATGTGTAGTAAGTCACATGAGTAGTTTAGTTAACCATTAAAACTAAGATACAAGTTAGTGAAATAGTTGAGAGATTCCCACTAGATCTAAATGGACTCTTCAAATGGGAAAATTGAATGTTTTTCCACTTAGCTCTTATGGTTTCCTCATTGGCATGAATTGGTTCAAAGAACATTAAGTTAAAATCAATTTCTACAACAAGATTTTTAATTGCATTGAGGAAGATGGAAACTCAATTACAGTAAGAGTAATTTCAAAAGCAATATATATTAGGTATATTTTATCCTTACATCGAAATAACATTTTTAGAAAAGAATTCCAATTGAACTCTGCTAGAAAAATAGGTGTGCTCGTTTCACCATAGACAATATCTCAATATTGTCACCCAACCATAGGCACAAATTCCACGCCCAAGCACCTTAACCTTGACAGAGAGAATAATTTTGGAAGTAAAACCTAGAACAAATAGCCAACCAAGGTAGCGTACCTCTCTCCATAGATAGAATACCAAGCATAAAGTCCAAACCATAACCAAGAGAAAGTCCAAGCCAAAACCAAAATGCCATTTGCAACAACTGCAACTGCAACTCCTCTCCAAACTTGCGCACCACTGGTCTTATGAAATTGTGAGAGTGAGTGTATAGAATGAGCTCTAGTGCCCTCTTATTTATAGTCCTCCAAGTGACCTAACTGAACCGACTTCTACTTCTGGAGGATAATAAATCAATACTAAATATTCTCTTGAGCCGATTTGTCTCCTAGGGTTATTATCCAACGTTTTAGGTTTTCTCTTGCTTCCCAGAATATCTTATTCTCATCAAGGTTACATGTAGAGGTTAATACCTCCTGCATCTACCATAATATCAACACTCCCTCCTAGCTAGGGAGGTATTAAATACAATGGCATTGAACACAAAAAGACCATTCAACCAATAGCATCATCATAACCACAAAGTTTATCTCATGGTCAAATCATGAGCACCATCATCACTATCAGTATCATCTGATAGCATCTATTGCATCATCTCTTGAATCCATACTCCATCTCAGTAATCAAGCATGATGTTGAATAAGTTACTCACTCCACAGAGTGATACAAAAATCATTCTTCTAATCTAGACATATGTCCTAGAAGAATGACTGTCATGGACCATTCTCCATAGGGAGAATGTCTGTTCATCAACATAGTGACTATCCATCTAGATGGAAATCATCTCCAACAATAGTGATAGTCTCCATGGAAATAAGAACAATGTCATCCAATATAACACAACTATGTCTATCAATAGTAGTACACAACTACTACCCAGTGGTACACAACCACTCTTAGTAGCACACAAATACTAACCAGTGACACACAATCACTACCAGTGGATCAAATCCACAACAATAGCATACAACTATTGTCCAGATACATACAATGTCCACAACAATCATATCATCTGATATCAACTCACATAAAAAATATCATGATACAAACTGAGTCATCTGGGCCATTCTTCCACTCACATCTGTGAGATCTGGAAGAAGATCTTCCCTTAGAAAATAAAACATCATCCATGGGCTATCTAGACTATTCTTCCCAAGCATAGAAGAATATTTTTCCCTGATTTTTGAGCTTGGACCATTCACCTAACTGGGCCATTCCTCTGACACTAATCATAGTGCAACCTGAAGAGAACGAGTATTCCCTAGGGAATGTCTGTCCCTGATTGTTGAATCTGGACCATTCACCTAATTGGGCCATTCCTCTGACACTAATCGTAGTGCAACCTGGAGAGAATGAATCTGCCATAGGGAATGATTGTCTAGACCATTTCCTAAGGAAATGATTGTTCTACATTAACCTCCAAAACAGAACATTCTTCAAAACTTCTCACAACTGTGAACTTTGAAAGAATGACTTCCCGACGAGGATGAGCTTTCTACTTGACCACTACTCAGAGTGTCTGCCAAGAAGAATGAATTTCCTAGACCGTTCCCCCACATTGGTCACAATGGGAATTAATGTCTATGGTACATCAACAATCTATCATACCATTTTCATTACGAAAATTACTGTCCGATCTGGACCATTTTTCGAACTGGAAAATGCCCGTCTGTCAAAAATCTCGAATCATTTTTTGGACAAGAAAGGAACTGCCCAACCTAGACCATTTTCCAAACTGGAAAATGGTTTCCGATGAATCAATAATATGTATTAGTGCTCCCTTCCAACCTAGAGAGCCATCTCTTCCCTTTCAACTAAGGGAGTTATCTCCACAAGCTCCATCTTGTCCCGTAAGTACACAAACTTTTCATCTTAGAGAGGGGCTCTACCAAAATATCTGCTATCTTCTCATCTATGGAGATATACTGGAGAACCACTTCTCTCTTCTAGAATTTATCACGAAGAATATAATGCTTGATATCAATGTACTTCGGCCTGTCACAGAACATGGTTTCTTTGAAAGCTTCACACAACTCTGATCATTACAATATATCATGGTCGAATTCAACACCTGATAAGACGGTCCAAAAATCAACTTATAGAGCCATATTTCTTTTGTACAAGCATCACAAGCTGAAATATACTCTACTTCTGTAGTGTTGATTGAAACATACTTATGTTTCCTGCTAGCCCATGACATCATGGCAAAGATCAAACTGAAACATATCCAAGTAGCACTTCTTCTATCATCTGCACTCCCTACCCAATCTAAATCTATAAATTCATGCAACTATATGTCATAATTTAAACTTCCCACAAGACAAATATCCGACTGAGTATTCACCATATATATTAACAAACAAATCAATTGTCAATACAGAGACGGGTCTACTGGATTAGAGTCTCTTCAACTTCTTCATATCTGTTATCATGGGAGTTAGCCATAAATTTGCAATCCATCATTTTGAACTTCTGAGTAACCATTATGATACACTTTCTTTGTCATAGGAAGTTTTCGCCACACTTTTTCTGTATATAAGATACTCTGCATCAAGTTGCTTGAATCCATACAAGGTCTTATTCCATTTGCATACATGGGTCTCTTTCTGGTATAAGATTCTTTCTCAATTTTCTTTATTGGGAAGAACAATATTTTACATGTAAATTTCAATCCATGGATACTGCAAGAGGTCTATCTGGTTTACTGGAAAAATGTGTCATCATAGTCTTCTCCCTCTTTCTGGAAGAACCTCTAGTTATGAATCTCGCAATGCTTCCATTCATAAGTCTTTTTCACATTTTCTTACATACACTGTTCTTCATCATAACTTCCATTTCTTCTGGTTGATTGCTTCTAGTGGGTTCAAACCAAGCTGGTAGTCTTATGATTCTCGATATAATAACTGGTTGTTCTGGATTTTCTTTCTTTCTTGGAATCTTCATGTTCTTCCTCATGTTCCTCTTTATCTTTTGGGTTCATGGAGTCTTCTATAGATTCCATGCCCTTCCTTCCTGAAGATTCCAACTTCTTCCTTTCATCATAGAAACATGGATGTAGATGGAAAACCAAGGATACTTAAGACTTGTTTTCGAAGAAGAATTCTTCTAGAGTCAAACTGAACATGTGTTGTTTATCATGGCTGCTACCTTAAATGGGAACATGGACATATACTTCATAATATTCATGTATTATTCAATGGATCATATGATTTAGTATTATCTCCCTCCTAATCCTCGCTTCATGCATGAATGCATTCTCTTCTTTTGAAATTTTGTAATAAACTCCCTCCATCTAAGAGAGTCCATGCTTCCGTATGCATCCTTATTGCCTTATGAAAAGTGCCACAATTCTTATTCTAATTTATTCTAGATTACTGACTTCTTTATGATTTGATTCCTTCTGTGTCTCTTCAGGTTTGATTCTGATTTTGGCCTATCTGACAGTTGTTGGTTATATAATAGATTCCTCAGGAATTTTCCAACATACTTCATCTTCTTGTAGTCACCGTAATAACAATCCTTATCTTTTTATTCTTTCATAGGTATTTTTTCAATGACCATATTTTCTTATAATAAATAGATATGCATGATATGTACATGAACTATGTAATAGAAGAATATTATTACCTTGACTAGAAGAAGAAGTTTGTTTTATCCTGCTTGTCTTTCTTCGAGGGTTCCTTTTCTTCGACAACTGTTGCTTTGGTCGTTTCCTTCCTTTTCTTTAACTCAGGACAATGGTTCCTGTAGTGACCATATTTTCGACAGTTGAATCATTGTATTTTTGACATATCCTTTTCTTGATTTGGTTTCTTCCTTAAGCCAAACTTCTCGATGATCATATTTCTTTTGGGATTTCTCTTTTGTGTTAATCCTTGATTCTTCTTGTGCACAACAAGTCCAAAGTTCTTCAAATGTGGGATACTCCTTTCTTATGTTCATGCTTGCATCAAATGCATCCCATGTCTTGGGAAGGCCATTGAGTACTATATTTACTAGTTCCTTTTCTGAAATGATTTCTTCAATAACTTGTATTTGATCTCTTAACTGAGATATTCTCACAAAGTATGATGTTATGATATCATCATCATTCATTTTCATGTCACAGAGCTCATTCTTCAGACTCATTACTTGTCCAATGTTTTTGACTGAGAAGAGGTTAGTTAGGGCATCATACATCTTCTTAGACAAGTCAAGATGAGAGATGTAGGATATCAAGTGGTATTTTATAGAGTACACTAAGATACTCATAGCATTGATTTCATTGTCCTTGAAATTTTCCATAACTGCAATGTTCTGGGGTTCCTTCTCTTTTCCCGCTTCAAACTGCGGCTCCATGATCTTGCCTTTCACGATATCCAACACTTTATTCTTGGCAAGGATGAGGTCAATCCTTGTCTTCCATTCTCTGAAGTTAGAAGCCCCTTCTGACTTGTTTTTTGACTTCATAGAGTAATTCATGACTTCTTTGACTTGGTCAACCTTTGACTTTGATTTGGTTAATCTTTGACTTTGACTAAAAAATAAAACTTGATGTCTTTTCTTGCTGAGAGTACTAGGAGGTGCACTAGGCTAGGGCGCACTAGGATATCTGGGAATTAGGTCAAGATATTCACTTAAGGTTCCTTAACAAGAGGGTTATGGTTTCATTGTTGCAACAAAAATTTGACTGCAACTGCAATTGTAACTGAGAAAATCCTCCCAATCTTTCTTCCAGCAGTTAGACTATCTGAAGATAGTGTGGTCCCATAACCTATTAGAAAAATAGGTGTGCTCGTTTCACCATGGACAATATCTCAATATTGTCACCCAACCATAGGCATAAATTCCACCCCCAAGCACCTTAACCTTGACAAAGAGAATAATTCTGGAAGAAAACCCTAGAACCAATAGCCAACCAAGGTAGCATACCTCTCTCCAGAGCTAGCGTACCAAGTAGAAATTCCAAACCATAACCAAGAGAAATTCCAATCCAAAACCGAAATGTCAGTTGCAACAACTGTAGCTGTAACTCCTCTCCAAACTTGTGCACCACTGGTCTTATGTAGTTGTGAGAGTGAGTGTATCAAATGAGCTCTATCACCCTCTTATTTGTAGTCCTCCAAGTGACCTAACTAGGCCAACTTCTACTTCTAGAGGCTAATAGCTCAATAATAAATATTCTCTTGAGTCAACTTGTCTCCTAGGGTTATTATCCAATGTTTTAGGGTTTCTCTTGCTTCCCATAATATTCTAGTTTTGTTAGGGTTACATGTATAGGTTAATACCTACCACAACTACCATAATATCAACAAACTCAACACATATATTATATTCAATATAAGATAAAGGTCTCAAGCTTCAAAATTATCCTATCTTGCAAAATTTCAGTGATGTACTCCCTGATGAAGTGCAAGGACTTCCTACAAAGGGGGATATTGATTTCTCAATTGATATTTTTTCTTGGAGCTACACCAATGTATAATACTTCTTATATAATGAAAACCCTAGAATTATTGTAGATGAAAATACAATTGCAAGAGGTACTGGAAAAGAGATATATTCATCCAAGTGTATCTCCATGGGGAACAATTATGTTATTTGTGAAAAATAAGGATGGAAATCTTAGGTTTTTCTGTAACGTCCCCAACCACCCCAGGTTGGGCCACATCACACAACCTCAAATTCTATAGCTCTAAGTCAACCAAAATGTAACATCCCCAAAAAACTATTGAGCAATGTTACTTTGAAGTTTCACTCTGTAGATTCTAATCTAACACAATTCCACATGGTATCACTTGAATTAACGCACTCATCCCAAGCTTGAGTCATGCCACACAAATTATAGCAATGAAAGAAACACTCTCATCTTAACACAACCTTAAGAATATAAAGTAACTCAATATATGTGTGCACCAACATAATGATCACACAACACAACCACCTTCACATACATCTAGGCATCATGTGCCAATACTGATTTCATTATGCTCAGAGTCTATTTTATTAAACGCACACATGAATTCCAACCTTCTGTGCATACATGGTACTTTCCTATGCACCCAACTACCCAATCCTCTATTGAAGACTCATAACCAAAATCACATGAGTAACTTAGCAAGAAAGGATATCATCAATTGAAATACTCATGCACATCTACAAATACAATCTACAAGTACCATACTTACAGGTGCATGCATACAAAAAATAATAACAATTACTTATATGTGACTAAATATAAGAATTAACCCATATCAACCATAGACAAATATGCACAAAATAAACAAGAAAAGCACATAAAGAACACTTATCTTTTATGAAAGTCACCAACTGCACGCATAACTCAGATGTTCCTCCCAACCATAGACTTTGTTGATCATAATATTTCAGCAACAGGTCACCCCCGAGCTGGGGCTTAACTCCACCAGGGAAAAATACTTCTAGTGACACACTAAGGTCTGACTCTCAATAGAATTTCTTAGTCCTAGGTGCTTGCTGCTGCAATTAGTCCACAATCCCTCATTCCCCACGCACCTGTCACACCCAAGGAAGTGCGCCCCTTCTATTCTCCACAGTCCTTTGGCTGCCCCACTTCACTTCCGAGGGTTACCGGTAGGGATGATTTTAGGGGCTAAATTTCGCTCATGGGCTAATTTTCCATGTTTTTTCCAAAAATGAGATTTGCTATTTTAAAAATGATTCGCCCAAATTCTATAGGATAAAATGATTTTACCTTAAAAATAGCCAAAAAATTATAAAAACTATATAAAATACTTATAAATTTGAATATTTTAACAAAAATATCGCCAAACATTTATAGTTGACATATGAAGGATTAGTAAGATTCGCCAAGGTTTCTACATTTAAAAATAAATTTCCATCCTTAAAATCATCCCTAGTTACCAGTGACATGCTGGAAAAGAAGTCTGTGAGCCCTGCGACTAATTCTCAACGCACCACGGAACAATTCTTAGCAATACTATCACTTGGAGAGTATGCTCCCGAGTCTGAAAACCACTTCTCAAAAACCAATATCTCACCCAGAGAGTATGCTCATGGTCTTTCATAAACTCAGATTAAAACACTATAACTCCTTACAAGATTCTTTGTGCAGATAAGGTAATAATCAGATTTTCCATACATTCTGACCCCCTTCTGCTCACAAGAACCTGAAACATGAATTCTTCCCCGAACCCCTTTATGAATAATCATCTACCTAATGGATAATGCAATAATTCCCAAAATACACTAAGGCCAAAAATATATATTTCATTCCTTCAACTTGACACTTGTCACCTTTAGAAGTAGCTTTAATCCAGTTAGTGACCCGTTCCCTACCCTCGGGAACTTAGGAAAAAATAATTGTCTACATTACACTTTTTAAAAATATTATTAAAATATTCCCCCCTTTTCCCTTTTTCGGTGGAGTTTGCCCCCCCATCTCTTTTCATCTGAGTCTGTCTATGCTCAGTGATGTAATATTATATTAATAATCATGGTTATATTTAGATGGACAGGTGCACCAACCTATCTATGTCCCGACTTGCCAACCTCATAATCACATAGGCTCTCCCACCTACATACATACATACATACATACATACATACATACATACATACATACATTATATATTTCAACCCTGTGCATTTCCAGGTCATTACCATGCACTTACCCAAGTGCGCACAACATGGTGCAATGTGCGCACTTACCCAGGTGCACACAACACCAAAACCAAGTGTCACCGACTCACCAACCTATATATTCATTACTGTTACACATCAAAATTACTCACTTCAATAGTGTTGGAAGTGTCGTCATTACAAGTGTTGTAAGTGTCGCATCTTGACCATGAGTGTCACAAGTGTCACAAACATCATACTGCCATCTTACCTATGTCGTGCCTCTAATGACATCATAAGGACACTTAAGACACCTCAAAGACTAGTTTTGAAGAAGAGAAATCAACTGACAAGGAGTACAAGCCTTTTGCCACTAGAAAAACCACTCAAAAATGGATTTTGGAGGGAAGCTCTTCCCTACCCACTGTTAGGGAGTGCCAATGCTCCCTGGGCCTCTTTGGGGGAGCATTCAAATGCTCTATGTACCCTTTTGGGGGAGTGCTACCTTTTCTAAGTGGATTTATGGTTTGTTGAGCTAAAACAAAGAATAATCCCCTCAATTTCTAAAGGTGGTTGGATTTGAATAGAAGGTCAAGGAATGATCTTAGGGAAGATCCTCAACTGAAGGAGAATAATCCTCAACTTATCCCAAATATCTCTCAAGTGGTTGGGCCTCTCCAAGGTTATATAAGGAGGCCTCCTCATGGTGAAAGGATAGGTGGAGACTAGAGATTGATACCAAACTTATGACCCTATAAGTGGTATTAACAGGAAATATTGGAGATATGAAACTTATGATCTCATGAGTGAGATGTAATCAAAGCAATCAATGTATATTATTTGAGCAAAGGGGTTGGACACGGAGAACTGGAAGAAGTTGCTACACCTTCATGAAAGGATTGTAAGTACGTTTACTTGTTCTTATCAATATATCAATGCTTGGCCTGTTTCTTTCAAACTTATGTTTGTTCCACATGAGTGTCAATTTCTGTTACAGGTGAATCCTCCTGTGGACAAACATATTCCCTCTTGGTATCTAGACTCCTAAGGCCAAGACAGAAAATTGCTTGACATGGAAACTGACATCATTTTAGATCTAATCAAGCTAATATACGAAGGAGAAGAATAAATATATGTACCTTATTAACGATGTTTGTCCTTGCAAAGTCCAGGCTGAGCTTCGATCCTAAGCTCCTTGATAGGTCCTGTAGAACAAACAAAGATACAATGGAATTCTTATTCTACTGAGATTAGCTCAAATATAGATCCATATACTGAAGACAAACTCATGTGGAACAAACATAAGTTTGAAAGAAACATGCCAAGCATTGATATATTGATAAGAACAAGTTAAAGTACTTACAATCCTTTGATGAAGGTGCAACAACTTCTTCCAGTTCTCCTTGTCCAACCCCTTTTCTCAAGTAATCTATACTAATTTATTTGATGACATCTCACTCATGAGATCATAAGTTTGGTATCAATCTCTAGTCTCCACATATTTTCTGTTAATACCACTTATAGGATCATAAGTTTGGTATCAATCTCTAGTCTCTCTTTCACCATGAGAAGGCCTCCTTATATAACTTTGGAGAGGCCCAACCACTTGAGAGATATTTGGGATAAGTTGAAGATTTATCTCCTTCAGTTGAGGATCTTCCCTAAGATCATGCCTTGACCTTCTATTTGAATCCAACCACCTTTAGAAATTGAGGGGATTCTTCCCTATTGTAGCTCAACAAACCAAAAATCTACTCAGAAAAGGAAACGCTCCCCCAAAAGGGTACACAGAGCATTTGAACGCTCCCGCAAAGAGGCCTAGGGAGCACTGGCACTCCATAATAGTGGGTAGGGGAGCGTTTCCCTCCAAAATCCATTTTTGAGTGGTTTTTCCAGTGGCAAAAGGCTTGTATTCCTTGTCAGTTGATTTCTCTTCTTCAAAACTAGTCTTTGAGGTGTCTTAAGTATCCTTATGATGTTGTTAGAGGCATGACATAGGAAATATGGAAGTATGATGTTTGTGACACTTGCGACACTCATGGTCAAGATGTGACACTTGCAGACAAGATGCGACACTTACAACACTTGTAATGACGACACTTGCGACACTATTGAAGTGAGTAATTTTGATGTGTAACAGTGCAAGATACCAGATATATAAAATATGCAGAACATAAATGAAATGCTAGAAATGACAAAATAACAGTAAAATATCCAGCATAATCTTCACAATACACAGAAATGATATACGAAATAGCAACAAAAATAACACTTTGAATCAGATAGCAATGTTCAGAGGCCTCTTCGAGGGGGAAACCTCCAGTCGAGCAACGCTCTGTTACAATAATATCCAAGCTAGGGTTTTTCATACCCTCGACCCTTATTTATACTAAATATGTCTATTAAGAGAAGCATCTAGAGGAAGATCCTTCTAGAAGCGAAAGATTCTATTAGGTCTTCTTACATCCGCCTTATTCTATTTTATTGAAAGGTCTTATTAATATTGACGTTTATTACATCCGAATACATTGATCTACCTATGTGCGGTTTAGGACCTTAACATGTCCGCCCCCTTAAAAACAACCTTGTTCTCAAGGCTTGAGATGTGGAAACTGCTGTAGAATGGTAGCTAGTTCCCAAGTGGCATCTGCTGGAGTCATATCTTTCCACTGTACTAGCACTTCCTTGATGGTTCTATGACACAGGCGACGCTCCCTCTGGTCCAAAACTGCTTCTGGTTGTAGCCAAATGGATCCTTCTTTAGCGAACTCTGGAAGGTTGGTTTGAAGTTGGCACCTGGTTCCAATCACCTTCTTCAAGAAGGAAACATGAAAAAAAGGATGTAGCTTCGACTGACTGGGCAGAGCTAACTGATATGCGACTTGTCCCACACGCTTTAGAACTGTGTAAGGGCCATAAAATTTGGGTGCTAGCTTCTGACACTGCTCGGCCTTGAGGGAAGT
>ML780944.1:48902-76643 GCA_009831015.1 Picea engelmannii | reverse complement strand
GTATCTTCCCGAGTGCTGTTCTCGGTGACACTATAGCAGTCCGACGGCCGATAGGTTTATCTACAGAGGGCTTCAGGAAATCTAGGCCGGTCCGTACACAGGTGTTGTCTGATGCGCTACCACTCGAAGGGGTACCAACAGGGTTTACAAGGGTGGCCAACAGACGTGCGCTTAAGAACCACTTGTATTTCCTGCGTGTATGAATCTCTCAACTGCGGGTTTATGCGCGTAATGACAGATCTCTGTGGCTTAAAGACACCAGAATACGTCTCTACCCTGAAAAAAAATACCCACAATTTCTGCCAAGGAAAGTGCTCTGATACCACTTGCAAGATACCAGATATATAAAATATGCAGAACATAAATGAAAGCTAGAAATGACAGAATAACAGTAAAATATCCAGCATAATCTTCACAATACATAGAAATGATATACAAAATAGCAACAGAAATAACACTTTGAATCAAATAGAAATGTTCACAGGCCTCTTCGAGGGGGCAACCTCCAGTCGAGCAACGCTCTGTTACAATAATATCCAAGCTAGGGTTTTTCATACCCTCGACCCTTATTTATACTAAATATGTCTATTAAGAGAAGCATCTAGAGGAATATCCTTCTAGAAGCAGAAGCTTCTATTAGGTCTTCTTACATCCGCCTTATTCTATTTTATTGAAAGGTCTTATTAATAATGACTTTTATTACATCTGAATACATTGATCTACCTATGTGCGGGTTAGGACCTTAACAAACAGATTTCCCCCCAAAGTGCGAAGTTAGAAGACGATGATGACTGAAGTACTTTGTGGATTTTTTCAAGCAAGGGTATGGACACAGAGAGGCTATAAAAAGCTGCACACAACCATCAAACAAATATTATGACATGCTTCAAACCCAAGGCATGCATACCTATGCTTGAGTGATAAAGACTTTTTAGGTATGGTCACCATAAAATACACTGCGGATCCATAATTATCTTTATAAAAGGTACAACCACTAAAGATACATTGTGGATCTATAATCCTATGACCTAAAATTATCGTAGCCATGAAGAATACATAATGGATATATGAGATGACAAGACATAGCCACGACTAATACAAAGTGGATCTATGTTACAGTATATGTGTCATAGTTCAAAAGAACTCCTTCGCAACCTGGGAAAAGTATACATATGAGTGAAAACTCAAACCAGGGTCTTCTTACCAATTTCAATGTAGTATGAATCTAACCATGTGAATATATGTCCTGATGTCAAACATGGTAGAAACCACTTGATTACTGGTCAATGAGGTAAATCGTTAACAAGTGCAAGGGAGATCACCATTGATGTCAATGATTCCCAAGGTACTCTAGTACATTTCGACGAATGTGAATATATGAGATGAAGTTGATCATCTGATCAAAGGTCAATGATGTAAACCCACTATCGAATGTGAGGAGGCCTGCCATTGAGGCATGAAAGTCCTAAGGTACTAACTAGTTTCTAAGTCTAGTTCCCGGATAATGTGTTGAAGTCGACATGAATAGACTCATCGAAGGAGGGCCTTGATGCATCCCCCATCAATGACACAAAACTGACACAGAGATGTAATTGGAAGATCAAATGAGCATGGACTGACACAAGTATTGAAACAGGATATTTGTGATGGCTGACTCCCGAGGCAGATACTTCCATTGAACACTGAGGCACAACAACAAAAACTTGACATGGACCAAAAATTGATGATGGAGTGGATGCTGTGACTTTCGTCAGGTGACCCAAAGGAGTAAAAGAAACTCAGAGGATTGGCTCAGTGCAAAGGTTCAACGGATTAAAATGAATGCAAAGAAAAAGTGCCATGTTCAAGGGCGACCATAAGAGTTACTGGTAGTGTTCTCAAAAACTGTTTGGCTTGCTTATTTCAATTTTTCCCCCATCCAGATAGACGAGTACCTCTTTTTAATTTAACGAGCTCAAGGAGGGTAACACATGCTCGATATGACTTACTGAAGTAAGGGTTTGGTCCCATATGGGCCCTTCAATGTATGATTATTTAACGAGTCCATAGAAGGTAAACTTGGTGGTTTTTCATATTTAGAGAGTCTGAAAACAACTTAAAGACGAATCCAATGTTGTCCTTTTTCGTAATGTTAGTTTCTTGAGGACGAAAAAGAGATAAATTATCACTCGAAAGATGCCCTAAAGTAATCAAGATCACTCAACAATATTTTGATGTTTAGAGAGTCTGAAAAGAGCTTAAAGACGACTCCAAGGGGTTCCTTTTTCGTATATCCATGCGAGTCCGAAAAAGTGATAAAAGTCTACTCGGTTACATTCTCATGTTTTTTCGAGCACGAGAAAGAACAAAGACTAAGCTCGATATGCCCCCATCTTGAAAGCTAGTGGCTTAACTCTAGAATGATCATCAAAGGCTGGAGACATGCTCTCCAAGCTTCAATTCATTCACCGACTTTAAGGTTGTCACCAATTTCTCTACTAGATGGAGAAAAAGGATAAGGGTGGATGAAAAGAAGGTTCAAGAGAGGTGACTGTTTCATTTTTTAACGAGCTTGCTACAGAGAGGAAAACTGTGCTCAAAGCTTCTATTTCATTTTTTAACGAGCTTGCTACAGAGAAGAGAAACCATTTTCGTGACCTCTGTTTCATTTTTTAATGAGATTTCTACAGAGAAGAGAAACTATGCTCGCAGTCTCTCCTTGGTCATGGCTTCCAAGAGAATAACGCTTTGGAAGGACACCATGTCAAGGGAGAAAACTCAGTCATGGCTTCTGAGAGATCTTCACTTTATGGAAGAAAACCATTCTGGAAGGAACACATGTCGAGGGATGCAACATGGGTAAAGAGATCAGGCTCTAATAGCCCTACCGAAGAGATCACCATGTCAACTACTGAATCCAAATCATCGAAAGTTGAAGTCATGGGAGACAACGGAAAATCAACATCAGGAGGGAAGATAGAGTGTATATTTCCCCGAATTTCTTCACGAGGGGGAATAAAAGAAGATCGATGATGGTTATCATCCCGAGGTAGCTCGTCAATACTCATCATTTGCCTAATAGATTCATCAGAAGGAAAAATTGGGGAAATGTAGTCGAATGAAGATGACAAGGAATTTAACCACGATGGCATCGAGTAACTGTCAGGTGCCAAGAGATGTTGGTCATCTGAGGAGGGAGAGATGGATTGGGTAGAAACGTATGAGGTTTCGGCTGGACTAAGTGGCATGGTGTCACCTAGTGCATCAAATTCCAAATGACTAGATACAATCCAAGGGTCAGATGATTCCAAAGATTGATAAGCCGTGGTAGAAATCATATCTTTGGTGGCAATATGATGTGTAGTCGGTGGAAGTGGTGTAGGGAAGGTACCCATAAGGCTAGAATATTTCAACAAGCCAACACCAATGCTTTCGTACGTGATATTATGATCTCCAAAGAATGGAATATTGTTGGTAGCGGGAGCACGAGCGTCGGGTGTACAAAAATCTAACTAATCGATAGTGACAATTTTTCCCTGATGAGGAAATTGTACACATCGAAACACCGATGAGGAAATGACAGTCATAGCATAAAACCAACTTCTTCCAAGTAATAAGTTGTAATCGAGTGGAGCATCGACCACCTTGACATCAACAGTGATTGTTTTGCTCCCAACTGGATGGGCAGGGACTGTAAAATCCCATGGGGATGAAAAACTCACCCATCGAATGTGCATAACATCATTGGGGATTTGTTAAGTGCGAGTGATTTTAAAAATTTTCAACATGCTAAAGACATGACACAAGTAGAGGCTCCCTCATCCAAGATGGTTCGGTGAATTTGTTTATTGTGAAAAACAACATCAATTTGGAAAGCAAGTTGGTGGGAGAGTCGAGATGTATAATTGTCGAGGTTAAATATGATATGGTTGGATGACTCAGGATCAACATCGCCAATAGCATCCAAAAGCATTCTACGTTGACTGGGGCAGTGCTGTAGAACTTCTAACGCAGACATAGCACACAGTGCTTGAGCCAAATCTTCAACAATGTTGTAGTTCTGGGAAACACGTGAACTAGGATTAAAGGTAGATTTATAGATAGTCCTCTTAGGTGGGAATAATAAGAGTCGAACGAATGTTTCTCAATCTGAAGTGGTCCAGAAGGAGGACTAACAGATGGAGAACTAATAGAGGATGTTGATGGATCTGATAAAGAAC
Source organism: Picea engelmannii (assembly GCA_009831015.1). Classification (NCBI taxonomy): domain Eukaryota; kingdom Viridiplantae; phylum Streptophyta; class Pinopsida; order Pinales; family Pinaceae; genus Picea; species Picea engelmannii. The sequence continues at coordinate 72,444 of ML780944.1, read as the reverse complement.
CATTAGTGACTTTGTCTTTGTCAGGTTAGTTGGTGTGTCATATGTCTTAGAGAGAGTGGTAAAATTAAGCCCATTAAACATATAAATATGCGCACTTGTCGAGGCCTCATCACGAGAATGGCTAGAACTGCCCCCAGGAGAGGGGGTTTGAGCAATCATGGATTGCTGCTGTGGAAATGGCTGAGTAAGCACAATAGGTTGTGAATTTCCTTGGAAAATTTTGGCCACTTCATCGCATTGTGGATAGTCTCGAGTGTAGTGATCGTCACCACAAATGATACACAGAAATTTTAGTTTCTGCTATGGTTGGTTTTCGGTAGTGTTATCACCCTATAAGTTATAGGATCAACTGGTGACTGGAATATTATCTATCTCTAGTGTTTGTTGACAAATGATTTTTCATTCTGCAAATAATTTGAAAAAGAAAAGAAAAAAAGGAAAAAGAAAAAGAAAGAAAAGAAAAAAAAAAGAAAAAGAAAAAGAAAGAAAAAGTAAGAAAAGAAAAAAGAAAAAAGAAAAAAGAAAAGAAAAGAGGGCATAAAAGAATTTCAATAAAATCCCCATGCAATAATAGTAACTTGGTCCATACCTTTCAAGCATGGCCAAGTTCTTTTTTTAAATGGATGTTGATAGGATTAGTGAATGAGCTTCGCTAAACATTTTAATCTTAGCCAAAGTATCTCGGTTAGATTAGTGAATAAATCTGGCCAGACTGTCTAATCTTGGTCAGATAGCCCCGGGGTAGAGTAAATTCTTAACCCAACAGTCTAATCTGGGTTAATTGTCATAGGAAGCTAGGTTAGAATATAGGCTAGTTTCTTTATTACTTCATTTCAATAAGAACCAGTTTGATGATCAATGTTGCACCATGATTTGGGTACCTAAAATGTTGTTCGAATAACCCCTTGGTGGTGTAGACATGAAAAGCCTTGGGAAAAACCCATGAAATGCACTTATCCTAAGTTTCCTCGGTGCATGTATTTTCCATGTCCTCACTTATGTTTCGTTCATATATCAGCGGTCTAGATGATTGCGTCCAGATCTACGGTGGACATATCTTTCTGGAACCTCCCGAATGTTCTATATTTAATGGAGGGGGGGAGGGGTCCGGAATTACTGATAAGACCCGCACGAATGTGGATGGATCAGGATCAAGTGCACGAATCTACGATCAATGTTGAATTCTGGACCGCCCCCATCCATTCTGCCTTTAATGGAGGGGCGGAGGTCTGGAATGTGTGATAAACAGCACGCATAGATCTGCGGCTCAGAAGCAGGCGCGTAGATCAACTGCCCAAGATGTTTTTCGGACCCCCCCTGACTGATCTGCCTTTAACTGAAGGGGGGGTCCGGAATGGGATCTTTTCTTTGGCGGGTCCCTGTCTATACATGGCATCGATCTATAGGTCCCAAGTACCATCGTCTCCTATGGATTGACATACCTTCATCACCTCCTGATGTCATCATCTACCTTTCCTGAAATAGTCACGTCTCATAACTACTATCAGTCCTTCCCCCCATTTTCTCGTGGCAAGCCCCCTCATTATGACCTTTACCCAAATCGATAGCCGTCACGTCACCCATCCATATCCCTTAGTCACCGTCACCCGCCATCTCACACTCAAAGTGATCCGTTGGCCATTTATTACTGGATAACCTATCCGTTAACCAGCTGACCTGTCTCCTGCACCCAACGGACACCCGTTTACTCAAAACTACCCTCACTCTTCCTATTTTCACCATTCACCCACTCATCGCACCAGAGAAATTTACATCGTTGTCTCCTCCGTTACAGTCAGTTTCCCGGACCAGCAGCCACCCCACTAACGTTGTTTTTCTTGCAGGTACCATTGCAGTAATGGTGCCAAAGTCCAAACAAGAAGAAGGAGAGGAGAATCCATTTCTCTGACCTCCTGTCAACCTTGACAGGATCCCACTGGTTGACAAAGACCGCTTAATCGCAGATACAGAGTGAGATTTTGATTTTGCAGACCTTCAGTCATGGCTCAGGGAAGTTTTCCTGGACGAGAGTGATGAAATCAAACTCTGGGAGTCCAAATTACCCCTTTACCTCTTCCCTCAGATTCACCCTTTTCCAGAGTTCGCCCTCAAGTGCCAAGCCCACTACATTCCTGAGCAAAGAGTCGTCGTCTCCTCGTCCGGAGAGATTCTTTTCCTCATCATGCCTGAATCCATCGACCAAATGATACAAGTCCCTCGAGCCGACTCTGCATCACCCTTCAACCTGGAAATTCTTACAGAATTATACCAGAAAATGACCTTCCCCCAAAAAGCTCAAATATTCGAGATTTTCCTTCCCCCATCCCCCCAATTTCCCTCCACAAATCCTCCTTATCCCTCTTCCATGTTTTCAACTAAAGGAAACCAGATCATCTCCTCCCTTTGTGACTTGTTAGGATACTATTCCGATCAGTGGGTAGATGAACCTATTCTGGGGTTTTTATAAATCTTCTCTACCGATGAGAAGCCCACCACCCAGTTTGATTTTAGCACATTCCTGGCAAACAATATTCATGAACAGTTTGTGAATTTCACCACGGAAGGCATGTTCCAGTACTCATCGATAATGGCGTACTTATTCGTTTTCTTCAAAGAGGAAAAATTCATTTTTTCCATACAGAAGATGGATGGAGATGGTAGACCCTAGGCAGTGACAGGATGGACCTCCTTGCTCAAGCACAACTCCACAGATTTCAGTTTCAAGGAGTTCATAGATCAATTCTACCACACGGTGGTGAGTATGCTTAGTGGCAGGTCCGAGCCTCGGATAAATGATGAAGTTCAGAGGATCCTGCATCTTTCGGATCATACCAAGACGGGGGATTGGTATTTGTACCAATATTACACCGAGATCAGAGTATACAGGTGCGAGTTGGCACCGTATAAGCTGCCCAAGTACCTGCCTGTAATAATTTTTTATTTTGAATATATAAGGGAGATAATAAATTCCGATGATATCCATTTTGTGTCACTGAAGAAAAAGCAAAAACTCAGAATCAAAGGGCAGATTGGCTCCTTCATCTGCAACAATTGTGGTGCTAGGGAATAAACAGATAGGCTGATGAAGGAAATGAAGTTCTTCATGAGTTTCCCATGGCATTACGATCCATGTGGGATCATCTCCGAGATGAGGGTAAAAAACAAGAACATCCTGTATGTTCATGAATCTAGGCCTGAAATTGAGAAATTTGCGAACTAGACAGTATGGGAGCCTAACACATTGGTCGTAGTAGAACAGCAGGATCCCTCGGCCACTGTGTCACAAAAAACCGCACCACAGGTCCCGAAAGAGAAAAGGCCTAGGCAGGATTTATCTTCGCCTGTCACAGAGGTATCGTCAGAAGAATTCCAGCTACACACCAAGAGGCCTAAGACTATTTCAGTTCCTGGCCCGATCGGAGAAAAATAAGCCCCATCTACTACACTGACCAAGGTTGACAGACCACCCCTCGGTATAAGCTTCCAGAAGGTCATAACCTCAGCATTGCCGAAGAAATATACAGAGTCTCCGTCGACCACCCAACCAGGCAAGGCAGGGCCGAAGCTGAGTATCTTCGAAAAATATGAGCTGATCAAGAAAAGGAACCAGACCCTGACCAACAACACTTGCGCCTAGTTCTGGAAGAAGATGTCGACTGTGCAACATAGGATACTGTTGGCATTTGACACCGAGAAGGGCATAATGCATATGGAATTCCTCCAGGAACAGGTGCCAGATCCAAAGGTGATCACTGATTACAAAAGGGCCACCTTCGAATTCCAGATGAAGGATGTGCATTCGGCTGATCAGATGGATCTGCACAAGCAGACAGGGGAAATGGTTTTTTTCACACTGGAGCATGCTTCCACTACTGCGTCCAAATTACAGGTGTCCCGACCAATGTTCAAACACAGCTGAAGTTGGAGAAGATATCGTCCTTTGCCAAGGACAATAGGATCAAGACTTTGGAGGAACTGGTCCTCAAGATCGGTTACGATCCTTCTAACGTGAAAGAAGTCGAGGAGATGATTAAGAAGAAGAATGCTGACATAGCCTCATTAAGGAAACAATTGAAACTCCCACCCACAGAGGATTCCCAGGCGAAGGAGATAACAGAGAAAGAAGGAGAGAAGGATGAAATATTCAAGCTGCTCATCGAACAAAATGCACAACTCAAGGAAATGGAAACTGAAATGGAGAAACTGATGAAAGAGAAAGAACAACTAAATCCAATGGAAGTCATTCCATTGAATGCCATCCCAATTTCGGGAGTAAGCACAACATCAGTGACAGAAGTCCCATCTGCTACTCCATTGTCCTCCCTGGAAAAGACAACTGAACTGGCTAAGTCTATGGAAAAGATGAACCTGCGGGAAACAAAGATCAGCAGGCTAAAAAAGGAGATTGATAACCTTGAAGAACTCAAATCTTCTTTTCAAATTAGCCTCTCCAAGGAAAAGCAGGTGACAAATCAGCTCAAACAAGAGTTGCAACAGCTCCGGAAGCAAACAGTGGCAGGAAAGACTTTGGCCGAGGTTAAAGAAAGTTTATGGACAGACATCACCAAGTCCATGAACAAGATATGGCCCATGATACAGATCATGTTTGAGCAGAATGAATTGGTGCAGAGAAGCAAATAGGCCATTGAAAAGATCAGATTAGAATTGGGAGAGATGCCAACAAAGTCGAATGAGATCATCAAGTTCTTAAATTCCAAGACCAAGGAGGAACTGGAAGAGCTGAAAATTGAAGACATAACAAAGACCATTCTTGAATTCAAGAGAGTTTTGACCAAGAGAGGATCAATGCTTCAATTGGAAGAAAAGTTTCAGTCCATGGACCTAGGGGTACAAATATTCTTTAGTAAGATTGAGGCTCTACAGAAGAAAGGACTTCCTTGTCTGAAGGTAATCAATGACACTCCCAGACTATAAGAAGAGACTGGCCGATGTGGCTAAGGACAGTTCAAAGTTTGCAGGAATTCAAGGCAACATCACTGGAAAGACATTTCTAGATGCCCTTCAGTGGGACATCAGTATCCAACATGAGATTCGATACATTTTCGTCACCAAACCTACCATTTCCAAGTACACAGAAATGGACGAAGTGTATCGAAGGCTACTCAAAGTTAACGTGCCCAGTCATCTTCGATGGGAGGAACTCTGTGATATGATCGAGTAGCAGATGAGCTGTCCCAGTCCAGTCATTTGTCCAGTCAGATGAGGTCATGCAGAGGCTTCATCAACGACCCACCCATAAATCAGCATGCAGTTACACCACATCATCAAACAGTTCTGAGATTTATGCAATTTGTTAAGCTAGTTAGGCTAAAAATAGATTTGGCACGTCCTGGTCATTAATGACAGGATCGTTTGTAAATTTGAGTTATAAATACTTCATCTTTCGAATTATTGGGGGTTGTTGATCTTCACACCCTGAAGCTATGAGACCATAATATTTTTGAAATGATCTTCCATTAATACAAAGAGGCAGTTTTATAGGATTCTTGCGTGTATTCACTGGTGATGTTGTTCTTTCTAAGTTAAATATTATTCTTACTTTTTTATCATACTGTTTTCTAAATCTAATCTTTAGAAGTAACAAAAGTTGCAGGATTTATCTCGTATACCCTATTTCTGACTCAAAAAGATTTAAGTGTTTATCTTCTCATTTTACAATAAAGAAATTCTTAATTGCTTCTTTGTTGTAATTGTCTTTCTCATCTTTTCTGCTATTCCTCCTTTATGCTACTAAAGAATCCAAGGATTATATTATCTCACCCTGTGAAAGCTTTCCTTTGCGTTTCTGGTTTGGATTTCATATTTTATTCAAGACACAAACCCCAGAGCCCAATGGATGTGTAGACTGTCTCAACCAACTCGACAAACACTACAACAACAAAACCGACCTATTTGTTTACCTAGCCTAATATTTAAAATTTGAAACATAGCTAAATCATATAGAGAGATCCCTCTCTGAAGTTGGAAGGGCTAGATCCCAGCTTTGAAAGCGGTTGGATAAAGTTACCTCTCATAGATTTCTTCTCCCTAACAACCTCTTGGAAATTTACAGAGCGCTAACATAGTGGCGACTCCACTGGGGACCAGAACAGAACTAAAAGTTTATAACTTCCCTTTTTCTTTTCCTAGAAGAAATTTTATTCCTGAAATATTGCAAATTTGAAAAGAAAGTAATGTTTAGAGGTTGATTAAAATTCGTACATATTATTTTCAGACTCATAAAACTAAAAAGTATATATATAAAATCAAAAAAGAAATCTGTCTCCCAAGAAATTTTATACTCGATCTCATCCAGACCCAGAACCTACGATAGTAACAGATAACCCAGAGCAGTTGCTCAAGAAAAAGATCGTGGCTGAAGGTTCAGTAAGTCATACTCCCTTTCATAAGTCCCTTTCCTATTCAGGAGAGCTCGTTACCTTTCAAAACCCTAACTTTGACACCCCTTTAAAACGAATCTTGGTTAGGACAAGATCCGACAGTTTCATGATCGAAGTCATTTTGGACCCAACCATTTTGCAACCCCGGACTCCTGAAATTCTATCTCCCGCTGCTAAACCTCAAACCACTCCCTCGGTACTAGCTAGTCCCTCCTCATCCTCATCTTCTATCGCTACCTCGCCTATCATCCAGTTTGTTATCCCACCTCCTCCACTTATCATGGCATCCAGAAATGCTCCCTTAGTGTTGGTCGTGCCTCTTCATGCTATGCCTCAAGACTATCAAACGAGACTCCCACAGTTCAATGGAATAGGACCTTTGAATTCCCAACAACATGTTGATAAAATGAATGATTATTTTGACCTAGATGAAGTAGATGAGGCTGACATTCAAATGAGATTGTTTGCCCAAATTTTGATAGGTGACGTTAAGAAATGGTATAAAGGTTTACGTGCCGACTCAATCCTTGACCTTACCGCATTTCAAAGGAGTTTTCTAGACAGATGGGAGGTAAAGAAAAACCCTCTCCAAATATTGTCAGAATATGAGAATATTAGAAGAAATCAAGGTGAGATAGTACAAGATTACTGCACTCATTTCAATAACTTGTACAACGCAATCCCAACCGAAATCAAACCTCCACAGGGTTTGGCATTGATAAAGTTCCCTGATGGTTTTGACACCGATATGTCATACCAATTAAGGGCAAGAAATTCTACCGCCCTGGAGGACATGCAGAAAAGCACAATAAGTGTAGAGGCCAATTTGTTAGCAAAAAGGGCACGACAGAGGTCAGAGAGGAGAGTCACAATTAAAGAGAAACCTTCCACATCAACCTCGGATTCCAAACTGGACTCCTTGGCTAGAGAAATGGAAAGAATGATGGAAAGACTTACTGTGTCAGAAAGAAATCCTCCAAGAGAAAACCCACCATCTCCTCAAGTTCGGAATCCTAACTTCAAGAGAAGCCCTCCTCAAATCAGACAGAGAGATCCCAGGGATCAAAGAGAGCAGAGAGGTCCGGATCAACAGATCATGCCTCCCCTACAAGAAAATTATGTTGATGAAGGGGAGGAAGTGATTGAGGAACTAGAGGATACTCACATAAATCTCATGGGCATTCACGATAATGAAGCTATTTTCCTCACCCAAGAAGAGCAATAACTTTTTCTTCTCAATCAAACAAAAGTAAGTGAAGAAGCTGAAGATGCCGAACAACAGGCATTCAAAAATGCCATTCTGGAGGTACACCGAAAGTACAATCTGCGGAGTAAAAAGACAGAAGTGAGTTCCCAAAAAAAGACAATTGAAGCGAAGAAGGTAGTCGAAACCAAGAAAGCCTCTAAGCCATCTGCAGAGAAGATTCCTGAGAAGAGTATCGTTGAAGTTCCAACAAAGAAAAACCTTACTATTCTGAAAAGATCATCACAGCCCAAGGTTTCACCTATTAATCCACCAAGTAATTCTGTCCAGAAGAGTGTGGTGGAAAAACCAGAATTGATGAGCCAAGGTAGAGCTCTCACACCTTTCAACCTTGAGGGGGAATTAGCCAAAGTAAAAATTCCCATCCCACTTTCTGAGTTGATGAACAAGGACGCTTATCGTTCACAAGTGATTAAAGCGTTGACCATTGAACCCGACATAGGTACGAAAGCCTTAACCATTGGATCAACAAATCACTCAGATACTGTGAACCGTACAGATGATCAACCCAAACTTTTGTTCGAACCTGAAGTAGATGGCCAAGACGATAATGGTGATGTCGCTCCTTTTTACATCAGTCTAAATATACATGACCTGATCTTGCATAATGCTATGCTGGATTCAGGTGCTTCCCACAATATCATGCCTAAAGCAGTGATGGAGAAACTGGGAGTGGAGGTCACCATACCTTACAAGGATTTACACTCATTTGACTCCAATAAAGTTAGATGTATTGATTTGATCAAGGACCTATGTATCACCCTGGTTCAGATTCCTGCGAAGAGCATGGTCATGGATGCGGTGGTTGTAGACATTCCCCTGAAGTATGGAATGTTTCTATCCCAGTCTTGGGGGGCTAAGTTGAGAGGTACACTGCAACTAGATATGCCGTATGCCACTATCCCAGTTTTTGGGCAACAAAGAAGGCTGTACAGAGAAATATTGATGAAATACATGGTCAGTAGCCAATAAAAACCGCACAACTATCCTCTTTACTCCACGCATTCTGAATTGGATTATTTTATCTTTTACAATGATGGTGACATGGGAGAGCAAGACACTCAGCTGGGAGAAGATACATCTAGTCCGGATGAAGGCCAAGAAATCATTGAGGTAGAGAGGAAGAAAAACATGATAACTGAAGAATTACCAACAGACTTCTGGAGCATGGATTTTGATGGAGCAGTAAGCAAAGAAGGAGCCGGAGTGGTAGTTTGGCTGCATAATCACAAAAACAGGTATTCAAAAAACCATTCTTACAAATTTAATTTTCCAATGCACTAGCAATATTGCCGAGTATGAAGCCTTGATGCTTGGTCTGAAACTTTTAAAAAGGGTTGGTGCTAAACAGATTATGGTAAGAGGTGATTCTGAGTTGATAATCAAGCAATTCAAAGGTGAGTATGCTGTGAAACACCCACGTCTTAGAGCTTAAAGGAATGTTGTTCTTGATGCCCTTAGATGTTTCACTGAAGTTGATTTGCAGGTAATGCCTAGGGGAAAAAATATTTTGGCAGATGGATTGGCTACATCAACAGCCACATGTAAGATTCCTTTCTGCTCGACCCGCCCATACACAGTAGAGGTGAAGTGCAGACCAACCGTTCTCGACAATATCAGGTATTGGTAAGTGTTTGGTAATGATGATCAAATTGAAGACTTTTTGCAGTGTAAAAATGATTTTGAGTGTACAAATATAGATTTAGAGAACGAAGATGAAAATGTAAATAGATCTGATTTTGGAATTGATAGTGTAAATAGAATAGATTCAGGAATATTAGGCGATGTCGAGATGGGGACTGATATTCTGCATTTGAAAAGTAACGTTTTACCTAGAGGCCTAGTTCCTTTAGAGGATTTGTTTGATTTTAACGATGTAGCCAAAAAATCGAAAATTGAAGCCAGTGGACAAGAAGTAGAAGATTGTAATATAGGGACTGAGGAGAAACCCAGGATGGTCAAATTGTCCAAATCATTTCCCCGTGAGCAAAAAATCAAATACATCGAGCTGTTCAAAGAATATTCGGATGTCTTTGCCTGGGGTTATGAGGATTTGAAAGCTTATGATACCAACATCATACAACACATGATTCCCATAAAAGAAGAGCAAAAACCGTTTAGACAGAAACTTAGGAGGATAAATCCCAAGTTACTCCCTCTGATAGAAAAGGAAATCAAAAAAATGTACGATGCCAAAATCATAGTCTTGTTGCATTTTTCCAAATGGGTCTCTAATTTGGTTCCTACACGTAAGAAATCTGGGGAAATCAGGCTTTGCATAGATTTCCAAAATCTGAATAAGGTCTCCCTGAAGGATAATTACCCCTTGCCAAAAATGGACCACATCCTTCAAAGGGTGGTTGGATCCAGTCAAATCTCTTTGCTGGACGATTTCTCGGGTTATAATGAGGTCCTTGTCCACCTAGATGACCAAGACAAAACTGCTTTCACTACACCATGGGGCACTTTCATGTATGTGAAAATACCTTTTGGTTTGATGAACGCGGGAGCCACTTTTTAGAGAGCGATGGACATCGCCTTTTTGGAAGAGTTAGGGAAATTTATCGTCATCTATATGGATGATATAACTATGTTTTCCCAGTCTGATGACGAGCACCTGAGGCATCTCAGAAGAGTCTTCGAAAAATGCAGGAGTCTTGGGATTTCTTTAAATCCTAAGAAAAGCCTCTTTGGACTAGAGGAAGGCAAACTGCTAGGGCACATAATCTCCAAGGATGGAATCAAAATAGACCCTAGCAAAATCAAGGCCATACAGAAATTTGAACACCCAAGAAACATCAAAGAATTACAGTCTTTTATCGAAAAAATAAATTTTCTACGGAGATTCATACCCAATCTGGCAGAGCTCCTCAGAAACATTACAAATATGTTAAAAAAGGATGTAAAAATAAAATGGGACACCGAGTCCAGGCAATCTTTCGAACAAGTCAAACGAGCACTCACAGAAGCCCCTGTCTTGATCAGTCCTGATTTTACCAAGGATTTCTATCTTTTTTCTTTCGCCTCCGAACATACCATTGCAGCGGTATTATTACAGAAGAACAACGAAGGGTATGAACAACCCATAGCCTTATTTAGTAAAGCATTAAGAGATACTGCTTTAAATTACAAGATAATGGAGAAACAAGATTTTTCCTTGGTAAAAGCCATAAAAGATTTTAGGGTCTACATTCTCCATTCCCACACCATTGCATATGTTCTAAATGCGGTAGTAAAAGACATTTTGACCCAGGACAATCCGGATGGAAGAAGAGGAAAATGGATTGCTGTCATTTTAGAATATGACATAGAGATTAAGCCTATGAAACTAATCAAAGGTCAAGGCCTAGCAAAATTAATGGCTGAATCTAATTTCCATGCTCTTGACATTAATTTTTTAGCTACAGCAGATGAACAGGGTGAGATGGCGACTCCAAGCGTGAGAGAGGTATTTCTCAACTCTCCATGGTACGCAAACCTTATATTTGTTTTGCAAAATTTACAAGCTCCCCCTGGTTTGACTAAGACTAAAGCTAGATTTTTGAAGTTGAAAGCCTTAAAATTCTGTATTCTAGAAGGCAATCTGTATTGGAAAGATCCTGGAGGTATTTTGTTAAATTGTTTATTGAAAGATGAAGCTGACAAAGTGTTACAAGAATTTCATGCAGGAGAATGTGGTGGCCATATGAACTGGAAGGCCACAACCAACAAAATCCTCAGAGCTGGTTTTTATTGGCCCACCCTATTCCCTGATGTACATCGTACAGTGACCGCATGTCATCAATGTCAGCTGTTTGAAGGAAAAAGGAAACTCCTTCCTCTCCCCCTGAAACCGATCTCAGTTGAAGCTCCTTTTCAGCAATGGGGGTTGGACTTCATTGGAGAAATACACCCCCCTTCTTCAGGCCAACATAGGTGGATTCTCACTGCCACAGATTATTTTACCAAATGGATCGAAGCAGTACCAAGAAGGCAAGCCACTGATTCTATTATTATCAAATTTCTTGAAAATAATATCTTATCTCATTTTGGATGTCCTAGAAAGATTATAAATGATAATGCATCTACTTTTCGTTCGAAGAAACTCATAGATTTCTGCAACTAGTATCACATTGGTTTGGGACATTCCACAACTTACTACCCTCAGGTGAATGGGCTGGCAGAATCTTCAAACAAAACCTTGGTGAACATCATCAAGAAGACGTTGAAGAAAAACAAGAAATCGTGGCATAACAAGTTGGTGTTCGCATTATGGGCTAACAGACTGACCACCAAAAGGTCAATCGATATGTCACCATACCAGTTGGTCTATGGCATAGAAGCAATTTTCCCCACTTCCTTAGGAGTCCCTATCATGAAGTTGCTTCAAGATGTACAAGCCGAGCCAAATGACTCATAGAGAAGGATCAACCAGATGATCCATTTGCAGCAGTCTAGGGAAGAAGTTTTCAACAAGACTCAGGTAGTCCAAGAAAGCATCAAGAATATTTTTGACAAAAGAACCAAGGAAGATGATTTTGATCTAGGAGATTTGGTGCTGAGATGGGATGCCAGAAATGAAGACAAGGGAAAGCATGGAAAATTTGACAGTTTGTGGGGAGGACCATACATGATTCAAGCATTCAGGGGAAACAACACTTTCTTGCTAAACAACGCTGATGGGACAGATCTGCCAGGAGGACCTGTAAATGGCAGAATGATGAAGCATTATGTGCCACCTCAGTAGAGACTCGAGTTTTCACTCACCATTGTACATACCATTTTTATTTTTTGCTTTCATTTTCTGAGTGAATAACATAAGTCAGTTGGTTGAAGCCTGAAGAGAAGGCCCTAAGCCGTTGACCTCTATTCTGCCATTTTCTTTTTTTGAAAATAAAACCAATCAATCAACGAAGGCTACTAGGCAGAATTTTCAGAATGACAGGAACCAGGATTCTTGGCACTTCACAGGGAAGGTACCATCCCCAGGTGGAGCCGCTGTTATCACCCTATAAGTTATAGGATCAACTGGTGACTGGAATATTATCTGTCTCTAGTGTTTGTTGACAAATGATTTTTCATTCTGCAAATAATTTGAAAAATAAAAAGAAAAAAAGGAAAAAGAAAAAGAAAGAAAAGAAAAAAAAAGAAGAAGAAAGAAAATAAAAAACAAAAAACAAAAAACAAAAGAAAACAGGGCATAAAAGAGTTTCAATAAAATCCCCATGCAATAATAGTAACTTGGTCCATACCTTTCAAGCATGGCCAAGTTCTTTTTTTAAATGGATGTTTATAGGACTAGTGAATGAGTTTGGCTAAACAGTTTAATATTAGCCAAAGTATCTAGGTTAGATTAGTGAATCAATCTGACCAGACTGTCTAATCTTGGTCAGATAGCCCCAGGGTAGAGTAAATTCTTAACCCAACAATCTAATCTGGGTTAATTATCATAGGAAGCTAGGTTAGAATATAGGCTAGTTGCTTTATTACTTCATTTCAATAAGAACCAGTTTGATGATCAATGTTGCACCATGATTTGGGTACCTAAAATGTTGTTCGACTAACCCCTTGGTGGTGTAGACATGAAAAGCCTTGGGAAAAACCTGTGAAATGCACTTATCCTAAGTTTCCTCGACGCATTTATTTTCCATGCCCTCACTTATGTTCCATTCATATATCAGCGGTCCAGATGATTGTGTCTAGATCTACGGTGGATAGATCTTTCCAAACCCCCCCGACTGTTCTATATTTAACGGAGGGGGGGTGGGGGGGTCCGAAATTGCTGATAAGACCCATGTGCATCTGGACGGCTCAGGATCAAGTGCGTGAATCTACGATCAATGTTGAATTCCGGACCCCCCCATCCATTCTGCCTTTAATGGAGGGGGCGGGGGTTCCGGAATGTGTGATAAACAACGTGCATAGATCTATGGCTCAAAAGCAGGCGCGCAGATCAACGACCCAAGATGTTTTTTGGACCCCCTCAACTGATTTGCCTTTAACTAAGGGGGGGGGGGGGTTTGGAATGGGATATTTTCTCTGGTGGGCCCCTGTCTATACGTGGCATCGATCTACCGGTCCCGAGTCCCATCGTCTCCTACAAACTGACATACCTTCGTCACCTCCTGATGTCATCATCCACCTTTCCCGAAATAGTCACGTCTCATAACTACTGTCATTCCTTCCCCCCATTCGCTCGTGGAAAGCTCCCTCACTATGACCTTTACCCCAATCGACATCCGCCACGTCACCCGTCCATATCCCTCAATCACCGTCACCCGCCATCTCACACTAAAAGTGATCCATTGGCCATTTATTACTGGATAACCTATTCGTTAACCAACTGACCTGTCTCCCGCGCCCAACAGACACCCGTTTACTCAAAACTAGCCTCACTCTTCCTATTTTCAAGATTCACCCACTCATCGCACCAGAGAAATTTACGCCGTTGTCTCCTCCATTACAGTCAGTTGCCCCCACCAGCAGCCACCCCGCTAACGTTGTTTTTCTTGCAGGTATCGTTGCAGTAATGTCGCCAAAGTCCAAACAAGCAGAAGGAGAGGAGAATCCATTTCTCCTGCCTCCTGTCGACCTTGATAGGATCCCACTGGTTGACAAAGACCGCTTAATCGCAGATACAAAGTGGGATTTTGATTTCCCAGACCTTCATTTGTGGCTCAGGGAAGTTTTCCTGGACCAGAGTGATGAAATCAGACTCTAGGAGTCCAACTTACCCCTTTACCTCTTCCCTCAGATTCACCCTTTTCCAGAGTTTGCCCTCAAGTGCCAAGCCCACTACATTCCCGAGCAAAGAGCGGTCGTCTCCTCATCTGGAGAGATTCTTTTCCTCATCATGCCCGAATCCATCAACCAAATGATATAAGTCCCCCGATCCGACTCTGCATCACCCTTCAACCTGGAAATTCTTACAGAATTATACCAGAAAATGACCTTCCCCCAAAGAGCTCAAATATTTGAGCTTTTCCTTCCCCCATCCGCCCAATTTTCCTCCACAAATCCTCCTTATCCCTCTTTCATGTTTTCAACTAAAGGAAACTAGATCATCTCCTCCCTTTATGCCTTGTTAGGATACTATTCAGATCAGTGGGTAGATGAACCCATTCTGGGATTTTTATCCATCTTCTCTACCGATGAGAATCCCACCACCCAGTTTGATTTCAGCACATTCCCGACGAACAATATTCATGAACAGTTTGTGAATTTTGCCACGGAAGGCATGTTCTGGTACTCATAAAAAATGGCGTACTTGTTCGTTTTCTTCCAAGCGGACAAATTCATTTTTTCGATACAGAAGATGGATGGAGATGGTAGACCCCAGGCAGTGACAACATGGACCTCCTTGCTCAAGAACAACTCCACAGATTTCAGTTTCAAGGAGTTCATAGATCAATTCTACCACCTGGTGGTGAGTATGCTTAGCGGCAGGCCCGAGCCTCAGATAAATGATGAAGTTCAGAGGAACCTGCATCTTTCGGATCATACCAAGACGGGGGATTGGTATTTTTACCAAGATTACACCGAGATCAGAGTATACGGGTGTGAGTTGGCACTGTATAAGCTGCCCAAGTACCTACCTGTTAGAATTTTCACTTTGGAATATATAAGGTAGATAATAAATTCCGATGATATCCATTTTGTGTCACTGAAGAAAAAACAACAACTCAGAATCAAAGGGTAGATTGGCTCCTTCATCTGCAACAATCATGGCACTGGGGAAGAAGCAGAAAGGCTGCTGAAGGAAATGAAGTTCTTCATGAGTTTCCCATGGCATTACGATCCATGTGGGATCATCTCCGAGATGAGGCTGAAAAACAAGAACATCCCATATGTTCATGAATCTAGGCCTGAAATTGAGAAATTTGCGAACCAGAGAGTATGGGAGCCTAACACATTGGTCGAAGTAGAACAACAGGATCCCTCGACCACTATGTCACAAAAAACCATGCCACAGGTCCTGAAAGAGAAAAGGCCTAGGCAGGATTTATCTTCACCTGTCACAGAGGTATCGTCAGAAGAATTCCAGCTGCACACCAAGAGGCCTAATACTATTTCAGTTCCTGGCCCGACTGGAGAAAAAGAAGCCCCGTCTACTACATTGACTAAGGTTGATAGACCACCCCTCGGTGCAAGCCTCCAGAAGGTCATAACCTCAACATTGTTGAAGAAATACATAGAGTATCCATCGACCACCCAACCAGGCAAGGCAAGGCCAAAGCTGAGTATCTTCGAAAAATATGAGCTGATCAAGAAAAGGAACCAGACCCTGACCAACTGCACTTGTGCCCAGTTCTGGAAGCAGACGTCGACTGCGCGACATAGGCTACTATCGACATTCGACACCGAGAAGGGAAGAAAGCATATGGCATTCCTCCAGGTACAGGTGCCAGATCCAAAGGTGATCATTGATTACAAAAGGGCCACCTTCGAATTCCAGACGAAGGATGTGCATCCGACCAATTAGATGGATCTGCACAAGCAGACAGGTGAAATGGTTTTTTACATGCTCGCACATGCTTCCACTACTGCGTCCAAATTAAAGGTGTCCCTGAACAATGTTCAAACACAAATGAAGTTGGAGAAGATATTGTCCTTTGCCAAGGACAATAGGATCAAGACTTTGGAGGAACTGGTCCTCAAGATCGGTTATGATCCTTTGAATGTGAAAGCAGCTAAGGAGATGATTAAGAAGAAGAATGTTGACATAGCCTCATTAAGGAAACAATTGAAACTCCCGCCCATAGAGGATTCGCAGGTGAAGGAGATAGTAGAGAAAGAAGGAGAGAAGGATGAAATGCTCAAGCTACTCATGGAGCAGAACGCACAACTCAAGGAAATGGAAGCTGAAATGGAGAAACTGATGAAAGAGAAAGAACAACTGAAGCCAATGGAAGTCATTCCATTGAATGCCATCCCAATTTTTGGAGTAAGCACAACATCAGTGACAGAAGTCCCATTTGCTACTCCATTGACCTCCCTGGAAAAGATAACCGACCTGGCTAAGTCTATGGAAAAGATGAACCTGCAGGAAACAGAGATCAATAGGCTAAAAAAGGAGATTGAGAACCTTCAAGAACTCAAATATTCTTTTCAGATCAGCCTCTCTAAGGAAAAGCAGGTGACAGATCAGCTCAAACAGGAGTTGCAACAGCTCCAGAATCAAACAGTGGCAGGAAAGACTTTGGCCGAGGTTAAAGAAAGTGTATGGATAGACATCACCAAGCCCATGAACGAGATATGGCCCATGATATAGATCATGTTTGAGCGAAATGAATTGGTGCAGAGAAGCAAACAGGCCATTGAAAAGATCATATCAGAATTGGGAGAGATGCCAACACAGGCAAATGAGATCATCAAGTTCCTAAATTCCGAGACCAGGGAGGAACTGGAAGAGCTGAAAATTGAAGACAGAATAGAGACCATCCTTGAATTCAAAAGAGTTTTGACCAAGAGAGGATTATTGCTTCAACTGGAAGAAAAGGTTCAGGCCATGGACCTAGGGGTACAAAGATTCTTTAGTAAGATTGAGGCTCTACAGAAGAAAGGACTTCCTGGTATGAAGGTAATCAATGAAAAATTGATGACACTCCGAAACTATAAGAAGAGATTGGCCGATGTGGCTAAGGAAAGTTCAAAGTTTGCAGGAATTCAAGGCAGCATCACTGGCAAGGAATTTCTAGATGCCCTTCAGTGGGACATTAGTATCCAACATGAGATTCGATACATTTTCGTCACCAAGCCTACCTTCGCCGAGTACACAGAAATGGACGAAGTGTATCAAAGGCTACTCAAAGTTAACGTGCCCAGTCATCTTCGATGGGAGGAACTCTGTGATCTGATTTAGTAGCAGATGAGCTGTCCCAGTACAGTCATTTGTCCAGTCAATTGAGGTCGTACAGAGGCTTCATCAACGACCCACCCAGACATTAGCATGAAGTTACACCACACCATCAAGCAGTTCTGAGATTTATGCAATTTGTTAAGTTAGTTAGGCTAAAAATAGATTTGGCACATCCTGGTCATTAATGATAGGATCGTTTGTAAATTTGAGTTATAAATACTTCATCTTTCAAAGTATTGGGGGTTGTTGATCTTCAAACCCTGAAGCTATCAGACTGTAATATTTTTGAAGAGATCTTCCATTAATACAAAGAGGCAGTTTTACAGGATTCTTGTGTGTATTCACTGATGATGTTGTTCTTTCTAAGTTAAATGTTATTCTTACTTTGTTATCATACTATTTTCTAAATCTAATCTTTATAAGTAACAAAAGTTGCAGGATTTATCTCGTATACCCTGTTTTTGACTCAAAAAGATTTAAGTGTTTATCTTCTGATTTTACAATAAAGAAATTCTTAATTGCTTCTTTATTGTAATTGTCTTTCTCATCTTTTCTGCTATTTCTCCTTTATGCTACTAAAGAATCCAGTGATTATATTATCTCGCCCTGTGAAAGCTTTCCTTTGCATTTCTGGTTTGGATTTCATATTTTATTCAAGACATAGACCCCAGAGCCCAATGGATGTGTAGACTGTCTCAACCAACTCGACAAACACTACAACAACAAAACCGACCTATTTGTTTACCTAGCCTAATATTTAAAATTTGAAACATAGCTAAATCATATAGAGAGATCCCTCTCTGAAGTTGGAAGGGATAGATCCCAGCTTTGAAAGCGGTTGGATAAAGTTACCTCTCATAGATTTCTTCTCCCTAACAACCTCTTGGAAATTTACAGAGCGCTAATAGGTAGCAGGTGTTTGGGTTTGATTTTTTGGTTGTTCATTGTTATTAGTATTTTTTGATTTATTTTTTGCCTTCTTCTTACCTCCATATTTTTGTGAAGGGGCAGATTGAACTGCATTCACTTCAGAGATCTGAGTTTGGGGGGAGGTAGAGGAGAGTGTGATCGACTGGGAAGTAGATTGAATTTTGACGGAACCGATAACACCATCTGCATGAGATGAGGATGACGACTTTGATGGATCAGAATTAGCTCGAGCAACATTCATAAGCAACTCATACAAAGTACTAGATTGTGAATAAACCAAATCTAAGTATTGAGCCCGAGCAATGGTTTCTTCCTCGGTGACTACGCCACCCATAGAGACATCATGAGCGATTGGGGGTAAAAGTGATTTAGTAAACTACTCCGCCAATAATTGGTCAATAATGATTTCTTTGATCATCCTTCGTCGTTGTCTCCACTCATGAATATGGTCAGAGATATGCACATAGTCAATTTGACGAAGGTAGGTTAAGAGTTTAGTACCTGTCTCATAGCGAATAGGTAGTTGAAAGTGCATGAGGAAATACATGGCAAGGGAGTTGAAATCATGAAAAGAAGCACGTGGTAGTTCAATATACCAGTTTGTTGCAGAGCCCATAAGTGTCTGCTGGAAAATACACAAATGTATAGAATCATGCATGAGGGAGTTTGATGAACACCACAAATGGAAGGTCATCACATGGTTATTTGGATCTTCTCTAGGTTTTCCATCAAATTTCGGAATATTGGAAGGAAGTTTAGCTGGAATAACTGGCAAAACCGGTGAATGAAAAATAGGATCATTGGTTAACTGAGACAAGTCCAGGAGATCCATATTCGCAAGAAAAGGTAGCTGTCGGTTAACTTGCGTATGATACTGGTTTGGCATAGGAACACCAGTAGGACCATAAACTGGGTTAGGTGGATAATTGTAACCAGTAGGTCTTCCTACATACGATTGTTGCTGACCAGGATAAGCAGGATTCGATGATGGCTGAGAAACATTTGCATAACCCAGTGGGTTCTGAGCATTATAAGCCGTGTGATTTGATTTCCCATAAGGAGGATAAACATTTTTCCCTTGAGGAGGGTAGGAAGTAGATCCCATAGGTGGATACACATTAGGCCCGTGGGGAGGATAAACATTAGACCCTTGGGAAGGATAAGGTTTTTGTCCTTGAGGACTTCAGGTGGTGTTTGGGATGCCGCCCGGATAAGTTTGTCCATAAGATGGTCCAGAAGGAACATAATTTGATACTCCTCGTTGTGGGTTATGATATGAGTGCCCCCCAATGTGGGGTTGGGTAAATGTTCCTCCCGAAGATACTCCCCAGGATTGTGAAGGGTTTCCAACAAACAAAGGTTTCCCCCCTACTAGTGGTGGATTAACGACTGGGGTATGATTGGAAAAGGGAGGTTTCCCTCCAGGAAGAACATGAAAAGAGGGTTGTCCCCCGGGAGGGGTAGGCCTTCCATAGGATGGTGGTATTCTAGAAGGGATAGGTCTGCTAGATGGTGGTTTCCCTCCAGTCAGTTGTATTTGGCTACCAAGGGTCTGCATTCTCCGGTGCAAAGATGTCCCAACAAGATTGTGTGTGCAAAGATGTCCCAAAAAGATCGTGCGGAACATGTGGAGCTATAGAGTGAAAGTTTGTAAAAGTGGGGGTAGGGATCGAAGTGCCTTGGGAATGAGTAGAGGTGATGAGTCCAACATTAGGATGGACTTGTGATGATGTAACAGTAGGGTTAATGACCTGATCGATCGGGTGATTCATAGTTTGACCAGATGGTCCCGTTTCAACAGGAGGGTCATGAGGAGGAAAGGGTTGTCGAATAGATTCAAAATGCTCATAGAGACTGCATCCTGATGAAGTCCTCCATACGGAACGAGCAGGTGTGGGATTTGTATCTACTGCGGTGGTAGGACGAATAGGAGTCCTATACTCATCACCAAAGATTGGTTCTGTAGATCCCATATATGTTTCGGTAAATGCTCTCTCAGGTAACTGTGGGACCTCTTTGTCTATGACGTTCCCAAAGGAGTCTAAATGAAGAAAAAGTGGTCCAAGAGAGGTTTTTGTCATAGATGCAGTGCGAGGAGTGGGATTCTCAAACGTAACCAAAGCGCCTTCTTGATTGTCTAACAGAGGAGCAATAACACTCCCAACGTCAAATTGATTTTCTACCTCTCCATGGTAGTTGTCTTCTGGAGGGTTAGGGGGTAAGGTTGGTAGCCTTCCGGGGGAAGCCCTTGCATCCTACGTGATCGACGAAGACCTTTATCATCTATAGGCTCAATCTTGGAGAATAAAAACACATGCTGAAAATCTAGGGCCAACTAACGAAAATAAATAGCATATACTAATAAAATCTAGGAATCAAAACCAAGAAAACAAAACCTTCTCTCGATGATCGTACTATTTGGTGATGAAATCCAATGTCGTGTGATCAAGTCAAGAAGGGGCTAGGATATGGTGGAATAGTTTCAATGGCAACCTACTTAACGAACTTTCGCCTTGGTGCAAGATTCCACACAGTAATTGTGGATTTACCCTCCAAGGAGCCCGAGTGAGTTTGACAAATGTCTGTTCTAGGTACAATGAGACTTCCCTTCACCATCACCTCGTGTAAGTACCTAAATATTATGGAAACTAAGGACACCGACTCGCAGTCAACTCATGGGCGAGTACAGTCAACAGTTCGATCCGAACGTATGGGCAGGATAACAAGTCTAAAATCAACTCGAGAGACTCCCACACATAATCATGGGTATACCCTCAAGTGACCCCCAATATATGATCTGACCACTACAAACAGTTGAACCACGAAGGTATAATCTCCATAATTCTCCCGAATGTGGCCTCGTGCGTAACCCCTGTGTGAAATGGGGATCCTAGAAACCCTATACGATAATTGGATTTTCTCTCCCTATCGCAAGATGCTAATGTTTGTTTTTTGAAAAACTTTGGAGAGTTGTACTTAGGGCCTAATCCAAAGTACTAGTCCTAGTCTAATGCTGGTGGAATATTCTAAAAACAAAATGTTTTAGATAAATTTTAATTAGCGATAATTTTATAGCTTTTCTTTACTCAAGGGTGTATGAAAGTGAAACTGATGGTATGATGACTCAATTCCCAAAAAAATGCACAAGAAAATGATAAGTAATCTTGTCTTTCGATGACTTCCTCTTTAAGGGAAAGAGAGAAAGTTATTTTCACTATCAAACACTAAGATGCAACATCCTCATACAATTATTTCTCAATCAAATCCAATGTAATGCTAAAAACTTTCAGAAGTGCCTTCTAATATCCAAACCAATCACCAAAATATGTCCTTTTGCTTATATGTGAATGATAATTAGATGTAAGAATTCTAATGTCAATCAGACTTCGGGATTAAACAATCATAAGAAAAACTCAAACAAACAAAAATACACTCTCGTCGCGAATAAACAAGAAAGATAAAGATAACGAAATTTGCAAACAAGAACCAAAAAACCTCAAACAAAAGAGAAATACTGGAAAACTGACCTCAAAGATCAAATGGAAAAGTTCACAGACCTTTGGATTCCCTCACAAAATCTTCCACTCAGTCAAATAAATGAGGAGAAAACAACAAGTTAACTCTAGGTCAGCAAAGACAAAGAGTGACTTCAAGGCAATGAAAGAAAATGTCAAATTTCCAAACAAAAGAGGATCAATTCTTAGAAAACAGGGTGTTGAAGGCCAAGACCAAGATGTACTGAGAGTATGAGACTCTGAGCAAGTGAAAAAAACAAAAAAACCGAACCCAGAGAATGAAAACCTAGAGGATTTCTCACAAAAAAAGGGGAGCGCTCTAGTGTAAAGGGCACTAGAGCATTCCAATGCTCTATGTAAGACCACCAGGGAGTCTTAACACTCTGATAGCAAGGGCAGGGGAGCGCTTTGATTCAAAAGTTCATAAAAATGCCCAAAAAATCAAAAAATCAAGCAAACTCAGTCAATCAAATTGCGTATGATGAAATCAAGAGCCAATCAATCAGATCTAAGAATCAAAGAGGCACTATAGATAAGGTCAAATGAGTGGGAAAAGTTCCAAAACAAGATCTAGGAAAGGAAACAAAAATCAGAGCTCCTCCCCAACAGAGTCACCAATTTCTGTTACAGGTGAATCCTCATGTGGACAAGCGGATTCCCTCTTGGTCTCTAGACTCCTAAGGCCAAGAAAGACAAGTTATTAAAATGGACACTAACATACTTTTAGATCTAATAAAGATAATATATGAAGGAGAAGAAGAAATATATGTACCTTATTAATGACGTTTGTCCTTGCAAAGTCTAGGCTGAGCTTCGATCCTGAGCTCCCTGATAGGTCCTATAGAACCAACAAAGATACAATGGACTTCCTATTCTATTGATATTAGCTCAAATATAGATCCATATACTGAAGGCAAAATCATGTGGAACAAACATAAGTTTGAAAGAAACAGGCCAAGCATTGATATATTGATAAGAACAAGTAAAAGTACTTACAATCCTTTGATGAAGGTGCAACATCTTCTTCTAGTTCTCCTTGTCCAACCCCTTTTATCGAGTAATCTATACTGATTGATTTGATGACATCTCACTCATGATATCAAAAGTTTGTTATCAATCTCCAGTCTCTGCATATTTTCTGTTAATACCACTTATAGGATCATAAGTTTGGTATCAATCTCTAGTCTCTCTTTCACCATGAGAAGGCCTCCTTATATAACCTTGGAGAGGCCCAACCACTTGAGAGATATTTGGGATAAGTTGAGGATTTATCTCCTTCAGTTGAGGATCTTCCCTTAGATCATGCCTTGATCTTCTATTCGAATTTGTTAGTGATATTTCTTGTAAAGGGGCTAGAATGTAAAAGAATGGGTTAAAAACCCACTTGTCCTAAGTTTGGGATGATAATACGCCCGTGGTAAGTAACAAGCAAGTCCGAGCGACAACGATTCGCGCGCCCAGATTAACGACACATATTGAATTTCGTACCCCCCTTGCCTTTCTACCTTTAAGTGGGGGGGGGGGGTCCGGAATTGGGGGCGCACCTCTCCAACGATCCAGATCAGCGCACCCGGATCAACGGTGATGAAGACCA
>ML780944.1:7024-48888 GCA_009831015.1 Picea engelmannii | reverse complement strand
TCCGACGGCCCAGATCAGCACGCCTGGATCAACGACGCTGGGTTAGTCTCACCCTTCTCAGTTGCCCTGTGTTTAGCCAGCGTGGGCCCTCCTCCCGTCATGTCATCCTCCAGAACCGCCTTCCCTTGCCTCCATGTGTCATCCACCCTCCTCCACTCTTTCATTCAGATGGCCCTTTCCCTGTGTCATCGTCCACTCACCACCTGCCACGTGTCCCTTTCCCTCCACGTCGGCCTCCCACTAGAAACGCCCATCACGTCCATCTTCCAGCCTACTCCGCTTATTCCTTTTTCCATGTGTCTTCCCTGTAATCTCTCTCTCCCCCTCATCTTTTCAGGCTCCGCCCCTACGGTCCGACTCCATCGTTCCATTGCCAAGCCCCACCTTCCGCGTTGGCCTCCATAGTCGTCCTTCAAGCCATTCAGTTAGTCTAGGTGGTAGCGCGGGAGGCCCTCCACATCTCAAAGGCACCGAGTTGGCCGGGTCGTTCTCAATCCTGATGAAGCAGTTATTGAAGCGGTTGGTGGTGGTTAGACATAGTCTCCGCCATAATGGGAAAGCATGGCCATGAATTAAAGGCACGTCGATTTTCCATTGGAACTGTCAAAGAATTAGATTGCGTCTAACTTAAGTTGCATGACCCTTCAGAGGTTGACTGTCAGAAAGCCATGCAGACACAAAGCCTTCAATGCAGTGTCTTGATTTCACTGCTGATTGTTGTTCTGAGTATATGAAAGCGTTTTCGCCATTTTTGTATCTATCGATGGTAGAGCTAAGCTCCCGACTGTAAAGTTTTAACAACCATTCTAGTTTCTTGGTTGTGCCTCTGTGTTTGAGATTTCTTGTTTTATGACAAAAAGTTCTCCTTTTTCCATCTATGTTTCATCTTATGCCAGAGTGTCCATTATCGAAGGATTCGCGTGGATTGTTGCAGTTTTGTTATGATAAAGGATTTGTTATGACATTATTGTATTCTATGGTATTTTGTGTTTGAATGTAAGAGGATCTTGCATTCGAATGCTTTCTTCTCCAGTCTGTTACAAACCAGATGTTTATGATAGACCTTCGCACTCTTCTCATGCAAGTCTTCCCTCTACTCACCCTTTATTGCAACTCACTGTTTGAAGTTTATCAAGACCTCACTCGTCCATGCATGCCTGGCCTAGTTTCTGAGTTGAAACGATATCGTTCTAAGTTTTCCTCCATTTGATCACCCCTTATAAACAAATCGGGACATTAAACTGATGGGCATCGGGCTCTGCTCCTGCAAGCAACCCAGGAGTGACTTCCGGCTCCAACATTTCTGGCGCCGCTGCCGGGGACGAAGTTGAATATTTTCCCTGGGATTGAATGACAACGATCAACTGATTCTGAAGGTGCATCAGATATAAAAACTTGAATATTGCTACTGTGCACCTGGCGACTCCATTGTGACGACTCACTGGGGAGAACCTGTTCTATCAATTGTGGCTTCGAGAGGCAGACACACGAGGTCTAATCCACATTTGCCTTTAGCTACACCAGAAGCTAACTCGGAAGCGGTGCGCAGAAAGGGAAAGAGCTCTGTGAAAGAAGTTTCCATCACCGAAATAGGTAATGCGCCTTCCTCTTCTGTGAGAACTCCATTTTCTTATTCTCAGCTTCCTAGTCGTCCTTCCTCTGAGGTTTCCCATTTTCTGAATTTCGGGAGTGTTCCTGTTGAGTTTTCTTCTCCTGGTCTGGTATCATAAGGAGAGATCCTTATCACTCCCCCCTCCCTGGAAGTTGTTCCTCGGCATAGACCTCAAACCTCTGAAGGTTTCACCACCCCTCCTCCTATTGATACTACTGCATGGAGAGAAGCATCTGCACATTCGGGTCCCTTAGCTCTCTCTCTGTTTCCTCTGATGTCTCCTCTAAGAAGATCTTTTCTGACTTCTCCCGTCCATACTCCTTCTCCTCCGAGTTCTACTCTACCTAATACTCCTATGGCTGGTGCTAATCCCCCGCTGAATAGGATGGATGCTATAGTCACTGCTAGATATGCTCCTTTAATCCTACTCCATCCTGTGAATCCCCTCCCTGCTGGAGACTATTTTAAATACATGCCCAAGTTCAGTGGGGAGGGAGACATAACTGCTGAGGAGAACTTGGCTACTTTTTATAGTTATGCAGACAACCTAAACATTGAAAGTGAAGATGTCTAGATGAGAGTCTTTGTCCAGAGCCTGGAGGGTGAGGTCAGGAAATGGTTTAGAGGACTAGCCCCCAGATCTATTGCTGGAATTGAGGCTCTGGATAGTGTTTTCCTGAGACAGTGGGGGGACAGGAAGGATTGTATGTATTACATGAAAGAGTTTGGGGCTCTGAAGAAAATGGAAGGAGAGTCTGTCTTGGACTTCTCCAAAAGATTTAATAAAATGTATAACAAGATCCCTGTAGAGATAAAGCCCTGAAAAGCCTCTGCTTAGATTTCCTATGCAGGTGCATTTGACCTTGATTTTTGTCTCTTATTAAGAGAAAGAAGAGCCAACTCTTTAGCTCAGATGCAAGATGCAGATATAGAAGTGGAATCCAACATATTAGCAGCTGACAGACTGAGGAATAAGGCTAACACAGACAAAAGAAAGGAAAAATCGGAAGCCTCAACTTCCGGCCCATCACTGCCCCACCCTCAAGTAAATGAGCTAACCCAAGTAATGAATTTCCTGAAAGAAGAGATGGAGAGATTGAAAGTGGAAAGGAAACAAATGAACAAGGGCCCTCAGGGCACCAAGAACAGAGCAGGTTTCAGAAGGCTGAACAATTTTTCTCCTCCAACTATGCACAGAGAGAAGGAAAGAGACAGAGACGACCAAAGAATTCAGGCTCCTTTCCAGAACACTTTTGTGGCTGATGAACAAGAAGGGGAAACAGATGAGCCTGAGCCTAAAATCCACTGCTTGGAAGTAGCTCCTCCTTTCCCTCATCTGACTCAATCAGCATACGAGGAGTCTCTCATGAACAGTCAGCTAAACGAATTGAGCAAGGGAGACAAAGATAGTGGCGGTCGAGGTAGGTACAACCTGGGGTCCAACAAAAGGGCAGAAACAACGAATGTTCCTAAGAAATCCACTAGAATAGAGAAACCTTCTAACGAAGTAGCAGACTCGCAAAGAGGTAAGAAGGCTCAACCTCTCTCTCCCATTGTCCATAATCATGTCCCTGAAATTAGAGAACTCCCAAAGCCTATGTCTTCTTTCAATTTCGAACATGAGATTCAAAAGATCAGAATTCCTGTGCCACTCACTGAGTTAATTAAACATGGGGAATTCAAAAAACGCTTCGTTGAGCTGTTGAAATCCGAAGCCTCATACTCTCTCACAGACTCCATAAACCTCCAAGATGAAAGGCCTGTAGTTGTCCTAGGTCCCATGGTAGAAGACATAGATGATTCATCCCCTCCCTTCTACACATCCCTGAACATACATGAAAAAGTGATGCATAACTGTTTGATGGATTCAGGGGCCTCTCACAACCTCATGCCCAAATCCGTCATGGAAGAATTAGGACTGGAAGTCACCCGAGCCTATCGTGACCTCTATTCTTTCGACTCCATGAGGTTTCAGTGTTTGGGAGTCATCAAGGACCTGGTAGTTTCCCTGTTTCAGCTGCCCATGAAAAGTATGGTCATGGATGTTGTGGTAGCTGACGTCCCCCCTAAGTTTGGCATGCTGTTGTCAAGGTATTGGATAAAGAGACTGGGGGGAACCTTGCAGATGGATCTCACGTATACCACCATTCTAGTGTTTGGAGGGGAACATAGGAGACTGTACAGA
The DNA here is from genome assembly GCA_009831015.1 of Picea engelmannii. Taxonomy (NCBI): domain Eukaryota; kingdom Viridiplantae; phylum Streptophyta; class Pinopsida; order Pinales; family Pinaceae; genus Picea; species Picea engelmannii. Next base: position 45,091 of record ML780944.1, on the reverse strand, counting down.
GAAGCCGAATTGGCCTACATAATCAGTGATGAAGCCAATCCTACAAATCACCCCATATATGCCTTGGACACTGATTTAGGCTCCAGTTTACTACAACTCACTCACACCCCTGAGGCTCCTTTACAGATCAGAAATCAACCCATTCTTAATCTAGAGACACCCCCCTCCAACCACCTCTATTTGGAAGATGTTCTTTGATGGAGCTTCCTCCATTATGGGTGCAGGTGCCGGGGTAGTATTCGTGTCCCCTTGTCAAGAGACCATCTCTCTGTCATACAGGTTGGAATTCGAAATCACCAACAATGTGGCAGAGTATGAAGCTCTGGTTCTGGGATTAAGAGCTGCAAAGGAAATGGGAATTAAGGAGATGGATGTGTTCGGGGATGCAGAATTGATTGTCCAGCAGGTCAAAAATGTTTATCAGGCTAAGCATCCTCACCTCAAGAATTACAGAAATGAGGTATGGGACCTAGTTGGTAATTTCTTCCTGGATTTTAACATCTCTTTCATTCCAAGGGAAGAAAATGCTCCAACCGACTTTTTAGCCTTCACAGCTAGTGTGCTCGAAGTTCCTGTGCTGCCCACTGTCGGATCCGATGTTGAAATAAATTATAGACCCTCTGTACCAGACAATGACAAGCATTGGAAGGTATTTGAGGACGATCAGGAAATCAAAAAGTTTCTTCAATCCGTTGATAACTTTTCTGCATTACACATAGATGAAGATCCTGACATTGAAAGAGAACCCGACCACCACCCTGGAGAGTTGCTGAATAAAGTTGCTGACCACCAGATTATCCAGCTGCCAAGTAATCACATACCAAAAGGACTAATCCCATTAGAAAGGTTATTCGATGGGAATGACATGGCAGTAAAGGGTAGGATTTCAGGTGATGAGGCTGACACAACTGAGTGCAACATAGGCACACCAGAGGAGCCCAAGTTTGTCAAGTTGTCAAGGAGTTTGACCGAGGAGCAAAGGGCTGAATATACTGAGTTGATGAGGGAGTTTGCTGATGTGTTTGCATGGACCTACGAATACCTCGAGACGTATGACACATCAATCATTGAGCACAAGATCCCACTAAGAGAAGAGGCTAAACCATTCAAGCAGAAGCTGAGACAGATAAATCCCATGCTGCTACCTATCATGGAGAGGGAAGTAAAGAAGCAGGCTTATGCCCTAGTGAAATCTCTCAAGGCTTTCAGGATCTATGTCTTGCATTCAAATATCACTGCATATGTCCCTTCTACCTCTGTGAAGGACATTCTTATACCGCCTGACATAGATGGGAGAAGGGGTAAATGGATCGCCAAGATCCTAGAGTTTGACATGGAGATTAAGCCCACCATGTTGATAAAGGGGCAAGGTTTGGCCAAGCTGCTGGCTGAATCCAATTAAAAGGCTCTGGGGATTAACTTCATCAATGAACAAGCTGAGTCATTCGGCAAGGATTCTCAGACCATCATACCATTAGCAGCATGCCCCTGGTACAAGGACATCTTGTATTTTCGACAAGAATTAAAGCCTCATGATGGAATGGAAAAAAGAAAGGCAAGAGATTTAAAGCTCAAAGCTGTCAGGTATTGCCTCATTGACCAAACCTTGTATTGGAGAGACCCTCTGGGGATACTATTAAGATGTCTGGACCCGCTGCAAGCCCAGAAGGTGATGTTCGATTTTCATAGCAGTCTCTGCGGAGGTCATCATTTTTGGAAGACCACAGCCCACAAAATCCTTCGGGCTGGGTACTACTGGCCTACTTTATTTAATGATGTATGCAGGGAAGTTAGGGCTTGCACCAAATGCCAGAAGTTCTCAGGTATGCAGCAGCTCACATCCCTGCCATTAAATCCTGTAGTAGTTTCAGCACACTTTCAACAGTGGGGATTGGATTTCATTGGAGAAATTCATCCTCCCTCAAGTGGCCAGCACAGATGGATCCTCACTGCAACCGATTACTTCACCAAATGGATAGAAGCTATCCCTACCAGAAGCACTTCTCACAAAGTGATTATCAGCTTCCTGGAAGATATCATAGCTAGATTTGGCTTCCCTAGCAAAATTGTCACTGACAATGCCGCCCCTTTTCGGTCTGAGCCTCTGGTCAAGTTCTGTGAACGTTTTGAGATTTCACTAATTCACTCCACTCCCTACTATCCTCAAGGAAATGGACTGGAAAAGTCCTCCAATAAAATCCTAATCAAGCTTATTAAGAAGCTACTGAAGGACAATAAAAGGGCCTGAGACTCAAAGCTCAAATTTTCTCTTTGGGTTGATCGAGTGACAACTAAGAAATCCCTGGGCATCTCTCCTTTCCAACTTGTTTATGGAATAGAGGCCATTTCCCCCACTCAGCTCACCTTACCTGTGGAAAATATCCTCCAGGACCTTGAAGGGGAATCTAACCATGTTCTCAGAAGGATTTGTTAGACGGTGGAGGTGCAGCATATCAGAGAACAGGTCATGGATAGATCCTACAATCATCAACAGAAGATCAAACAGGCTTTTGACAAGAAGAACAGAAAGAAAGAGTTCAGGCAGGGTGACCTGGTACTCAAGTGGGACGCACCCAGGCAGGAAAGGGGCAAGCACGACAAGTTTGATGCCCTCTGGTTTGGGCCTTTCAAGATCCTCGAAGTATTTTCAAACAACACTTACAGGTTGCAGGATCTGGAAGGCAAAGAAGTTTTTAATGGCCTAGTGAATGGGCATTTCTTGAAAAAATGTTTTTTGTGAGCTGCAGTCGGATATTTTCGTTTTGTTTTGTAAATATTGTTATTGTTTTTGTTTTTCGGACTAATAAATGACTCCATATCCCAACAACAAAGGCACTGAATCTGCAAAAGAGTTCTTAGAGCATCACAGGGATGACTCTATCCCCCATGGAGCCAAATGTTAGCGATATTTCTTGTAAAGGAGCTAGAATGTAAAAGAATGGGTTAAAAACCCACTTGTCCTAAGTTTGGGATGATAATGCGCCCGTGATAAGTAACAAGCAATTCCGAGCGACAACGATTCGCGCGCCCGGATCAACGGCGTGTATTGAATTCTGGACCCCCCTTGCCTTTCTACCTTTAAAAAGGGGGGGGGGGTCCGGAATCGGGGGCGCACCTCTCCAATGGTCCAGATCAGCACGCCCGGATCAACGGCGATGAAGACCATTCCAGACCCCCCCTGCCTTTCTACCTTTAAGCGGAGGGGGGGGTCCGAAATCGCAGATGCAGCTTTTCGACGACCTAGATCAGCGCGCCCGGATCAACGGTGTTGGGTCAGTCTCGCCCTTCTCAGTTGCCCTATGTTTAGCTAGCGTGGGCCCTCCTCTCGTCATGTCATCCTCCAGAACCGCCTTCCCCTGCCACCATGTGTCATCCACCCTCCTCCACTCTTTCGTCCATATGGCCCTTTCCCTGTCTCATTGTCCACTCACCACCCTCCATGTGTCCCTTTCCCTCCACGTCGGTCTCCCACTAAAAATGCCCATCATGTCCATCTTCCAGCCTACTCCTCTTATTCCTTTTTCCATGTGTCTTCCCTGTAATCTCTCTCGCCCCCTCATCTTTTCAGGCTCCGCCCCTGCGGTCCGACCCCATTGTTCCATTGTCGAGCCCCACCTTCCGCGTTGGCCTCCATAGCCATCCTTCAAGCCATTCAGTTAGTCCAGGTGGCAGCACGAGAGGCCCTCCACATCTCAAAGGCGCCGAGTTGGTCGGGCCGTTCTCAATTCCGATGAAGCAGTTATTGAAGTGGTTGGTGGTGGTTAGACGTCGTCTCCGCCATAATGGGAAAGCACGGCCATGAATTAAAGGCACGTCGATTCACCGTTGGAACTGTCAAAGAATTAGATTGTGTCTGACTTAAGTTGCACGACCCTTCAGAGGTTGACTGTCAGAAATCCATGTAGACATAAAGCCTTCAATGCAGTGTCTTGATTTCGCTGCTGATTGTTGTTCTGAGTATATGAAGGCGTTTTCACCATTTTTGTATCTATCGATGGTAGAGCTAAGCTCCCGACTGTAAAGTTTTAACAACCATTCTGGTTTCCTGGTTGTGCCTCTATGTTTGAGATTTCTTGTTTTATGACAAACAGTTCTCCTTTTTCCATCTATGTTTCATCTTATGCCAGAGTGTCCATTATCGAAGGATTCTTGTGGATTGTTGCAGTTTTGTTATGATAAAGGATTTGTTATGACATTATTGTATTCTCTGGTCTTTTGTGTTTGAATGTAAGAGGATCTTGCGTTCGAATGCTTTCTTCTCCAGTCTGTTACAAACCGAATGTTTATGATAGACCTTCACACTCTTCTCATGCAAGTCTTCCCTCTACTCACCCTTTATTGCAACTCACTGTTTGAAGTTTATCAAGACCTCACTCATCCATGCATGCCTGGCCTAGTTTTTGAGTTGAAACGATATCGTTCTGAGTTTTCCTCCATTTGATCACCAATTATAAACAAATCGTGACATTAAACTGATGGGCGTCGGGCTCTGCTCCTGCAAGCAATCCAGGAGTGACTTCCGGCTCCAACAGAATCCAATCACCTTCATACATTGAGGGGATTCTTCCCTGTTTTATCTCAACAAACCAAAAATCCTCTCAGAAAAGGTAGAGCTCCCCCAAAAGGGTATAAAGAGTGTTTGAACGCTCCCCCAAAGAGGCCCAGAGAGAGATTTCACTCCCTGACAGTGGTTAGGGGAGAGCTTCCCTCCAAAATCCATTTTTGAGTGGTTTTTCCAGTGGCAAAAGGCTTGTACTCCTTGTTAGTTGATTTCTCTTCTTCAAAACTAGTCTTTGAGGTGTCTTAAGTGTCCTTATGATGTCATTAGAGGCATGACATAGGAAATATGGAAGTATGATGTTTGTGACACTTGCGACACTCATGGTCAATATGCGACACTTACAACACTTGTAATGACGACACTTGCGACACTATTGAAGTGAGTAATTTTGATGTGTAACAAACCACTCAAAAATGGATTTTGGAGGGTAGCGCTCCCCTACCCACTGGCAGGGAGTGCCAGCGCTCCCTGGGCCTCTTTGGGGGAGAATTCAAACACTCTGTGTACCCTTTTGGGGGAGTGCTACCTTTTTTTAGCAGATTTTTGGTTTGTTGAGCTAAAACATGGAAGAATCCCCTCAATTTCTGAAGGTGGTTGGATTTGAATAGAAGGTCAAGGCATGATCTTAGGGAAGATCCTCAAATGAAGGAGAGAAATCTTCAACTTATCCCAAATATCTCTCAAGTGGTTGGGCCTCTCCAAGGTTATATAAGGAGGCCTTCTCATGGTGAAAGAGAGACTAGAGATTGATACCAAACTTATGATCCTATAAGTGGTATTAACAGAAAATATGTGGAGATTAGAGATTGATACCAAACTTATGATCTCATGAGTGAGATGTCATCAAATCAATCATTATATATTTCTTGAGCAAAGGGGTTGGACAAGGAGAACTGGAAGAAGCTTCTATAACTTCATCAAAGGATTGTAAGTACTTTTACTTGTTCTTATCAATATATCAATGCTTGGCCTGTTTCTTTCAAACTTATGTTTGTTCCACATGAGTTTGTCTTCAGTAGATAGATCTATGTTTGAGCTAATCTCAGTAGAGTAGAAAGTCTATTGTATCTTTGTTTGTTCTACAGGACCACCAGGGAGCTCAAGATCGAAGCTCAGCCTGGACTTTGCAAGAATAAACGTCGTTAATAAGGTACATATCTTTCATCTTCTCCTTTGTATATTAGCTTGATTAGATATAAAAGGATGTCAGTGTCCATGTTAATATTTTTTCTGTCTTGGCCTTAGGAGTCTAGAGACCAAGAGGGAATATGCTTGTCTGCAGGAGGATTCACTTGTAACAATTACATTAACAATTAGTACCAACGTAAAATTACAAAATGTTTGGACCAGGGACATTACATTCCCCTCCCTCTTATTTATGCACTGTTACCAGTGTATCATATACACATGTATATACAAAAATTTTAGAATTCTTCAAAAATATGAGGATAATCTACTCACATAGAATCCTCGCACTTCTAGGTTGCATCCTCAGGACCGTACCAGGTCCATTGGACCTTTACCAATTCCATGACTTGATTCCATAGATACTTGATTTTCTGATCCAATATGCAAATCAACTAGACTTGAATTCTGTCTTCTGGCTCCACCTAAATCATATTCCAATCAATAATATGATTAACATAAGGTACGTACTTCTTAAGAAATGACACGTGGAAAACATTATGAATACAAAAGGATGCAAGTAATGAAAGTATATAAGTGACAGGACCAATCCTTTCAAGGATTTCAAATGGCCCATAATAACGCACTGCTAACTTAGAACACTTTCCCAACTTTAGGGAACTATGCCTGACCTTCACTTTCATAAAAACGTGATCACCCACTTTAAAATCTCTATGGGTTCTACCTTTATCTGCGCAACTTTTCTACCTGTCTTGGGCAACCTTTAAATTATGCCTTATCTTTACCATCTGCTCCTCCATTTCCTAGAGCAGATCTGGTTAAACTACTGTACGGTTTGCTGGGTTGTCCCAGCTCACAGGTGTGTTGCACCTTATACCATACATTACTTCATATCGGCTCATCTTTAAAGATGCATGATACCCATTTTTGTGAGAAAACTCTACCAAGTGAAGGTAGTCTTCCCATTTTGATGGGTTATCCATCACATACATCCTGAGCATATATTCAATCACCCAATTTACCCTCTTTGTTTGTCCATCTGTCTCAGGGTGATATGTTGTGCTGAAATTCAGACGTGTCCCAAATCCTTTGAATATCCCTTTCCAAAAGTTTGAAGTGAACTTAGAATCTCTATTAGACACAATTGTCTTAGTTGTACCATGCATCTTGGTAATTTCTTGCATGTATATCTTAGTAATGTCGGCTTGCTTTTAAGTTGAATTCACTGGAAAAAATGGGAATCTTTAGTAGGCTTGTCCACCACCACCATAACAAAATCATTTTGCTTAGCAGTCCTAGGAAACTTAGTTATGAAATCCATGGTCACAAGTTCCCACTTCCACTCATGAATGGGCAAAGGTTGTAGCAAACCAGTTGGATGTGTGTGCTTAGCCTTGACCTTCTAACATTCAAGACATCACGTAATAAAATTAAAAAATTCCTTTTTCATACCTGGCCAAAAGTATTGCTTCTTGACTGCGACAATTGTCTTCTGGTATCATGGATGTCCTACATAAGTAACCTTATGCATCTTTGACAATATCAGGCTCTTCAATTCTTGATCATTTGACACATAGACTCTGTGTCTGTACATGAGGATCCCATCCTCTCTTAACTCATAGCCTTCAAACTTATGCTACAACATACCTTGTTGTAAAGTTTCTTTGGTGTCCATATAACGCATATATGATTTGGAAACTTATAAAATTCTATTGCAAAAATATGTCTGGTACATGTTGATGGCTATAGCATGCATCTCATGCATCCTCCTGCTGAGTTCATCAACCACCTTATTTTATTTTCCTTTGATATGATTTATGTCAAAGTCATACCCACCGAGGAAATCTAACCACCTGCTTTTTCTGGAATTTAAAATTGGTTGTCCAAACAAATATTTTAGACAACAATGGTCTTTTTTTATCTCAAATCCTTTACCCATGAGACAGTTCTGCCACATATTCAAGGCATGCACTATAGCTTCCAATTCTAAATCATGAGTAGCATAGAGCCTTTCATGCTCTTTCAACTTCCTTCACTCATAGCAGACCACATGTCCATTCTGACTCATGACTCCACCGAGTCCTTCCTTGCATGCATCCATGCACACAATGAATTTTTCATCAAGATCAACAATTCTCAAAATTGGTGTACTTGTCAATAAAACATTCAAGTGTTGAAAACTCCTTGCGCAATTCAGAGCCCTTCAAATTGTGCACCTTTTTTTTCTGTAGGGATGTAATTGGATGGGAAATATTTGAGAATCCTTCAATAAATATTCTGTAGTACCCTGATAGTCCCATAAAGGACCTTACCTCTACGACATTTCTTGGTGTTGGCCATTCCTTGATGGATTTTATCTTCGCTGGGTCCACAACTATTCCTTCTTCTGAAATAATATGACCCAACTAGTGAATCTATCACTGATAAAATGAACACTTTCTCAAATTTTCATAAAGATGATGCTTCCTCAATACCTGCAATGCCATCCTCAAGTGTTGTTCGTGTTCTTCCTCATACTTTGAGTAAATAAGAATGTCATCCAAAAATACGATGACAAACTTATCCAAGTAATCTCTAAACACTCTGTTGGCCCTTGACCAAGTTTTGAGGAACACTTGGTCATATTTGACCATTTTTGGGACTTCGACAACTTGTCAAAGATGGAGCACAACGCGAAGCATAAATCATGGAAGCTAGACCCCTTATTTGGGTCCTTTTTTGGTTTTTGGGGATAATGTAATGGGAAAGGGATGTCAGCCCATGGGTTTACCCACGCTTAGGCCCACTTTTGTATGTATAAATAGATATGAAGTAGATGTGAAGTAGGTGTGATTGCTTAGTGAAATTGGTAGTGCATCTATGTGATGTTGAATAAGTGCTCTGTGCGAACTGTGTAAGGCTTGCAAGGCTAAGTAAAAGTTACTGTGATGCTGCTATAGGAAGCTAAGTGCTGTAACATAAGGTAGAAGGATTTAGCGAGTTGCACATATATTCTATTCTATGCAAAGAGGGATTTGGATGACTCTGTGTTGTAACTTGATTAAATGAAGCTAATAAAGAATAAGACTTTGTGGACGTAGCCCCAAGGTGGAGGTGAACCACGGTAAACCTGTGTATTGTGCTCTATGCCTCAACCTGATGTGTTTATCTCTTCCTTTTCTAAGTGCTTTGATGTGTTTAGATAGATCTATTTATGCTTTGTGCTTCTAAGATATGAATGAATGTTAGATCTGGTATGTAAGATGCTTAGTGCTTGATCTGCCGAATCCAATCTATCTTGTTGTGGCTAAGTGTTGAATTATCTTAGATTTAAGTACATACTGCGATGCTCTATGATGTCTACGAAGTATCATAAGGGTGAATATTGATGAATAATCTATGCTAGGTGATTGATAAGTGTTATAATCACAGATCTGTGTCCCAGCTAAGGTTGCAGACACCTGAGTCTCGCAACCACCCCTGCCTCTACCTCGGGTGAGACTTCATCTGCTTCACAGGTGTTGCCGAAAGGGCCAGTAGTTAGGGTTTTTTTGGTGTGTTGTTGTAGCGTTGAACCCTGGGTCTTCCCCTATTCCAAAAAATGGTTCTGTTGTCGAGACTTGAAACTATGATTGCTGGGAACTAAGCAGAAGAAGCTTTTTGCAAAGATTCACCCTGAAATTGCGAAAGCTCTGTGCGTGGATCTATGCCCTAGTGCACAGTGATCCACTTGATCTGAAAAGCTCTGTGCTGAAGAAGGAAGGACATATCTGAATGAAAGAAGTCAGATCTACAAGAAAATAGGTTGATACTGAAGAAAAGAAGTAAGATTTGTAATCTCTATGCTCCGATAAAGGTAAGAATAGTTAAAATTTCTTAGATCTGGAAGCTTTGTGCCCTGTAGAAGTAAAAGAAGTGAAAAATTTTGTTTCTAAAGTATGGATTTAGGTATGCTTGAATAATTTTGTCCTAGCTTGAAAACTAGGGCATTGTTAGATGAAAGAACGTTTGATATGAATAGATCTAAAAAGTATAATGATAGATATGTTATATCTATGCATAGAAAGATTTTTTGGACTAACCAATGGATGCAGGACCCTAGAAATAAATTTTTGCAGGCTAGCCATTATGATCCTAGCACGCAGTATAAGAAGAGTTGGGGATCATTGAAGAGAAAGAGAGGATTAACTCTTTGTTACAGTTGCACAAGACCAGGACATCTTGCTAAGGAATTCCCTGGGAGAAATCCTAGTTGCCTCCAGTGTAAGTCTATGGACCATGAAGTACTGGATTTCCCTAGAATGATTGCTAGACTTGAAAATATGAATATGGAGCAAGAAAACTATGAAGGAGATCAAGAGACTAAGATTATAGAAGAACCCCAGAAAGAATAAGAGATTATGTTACTGAAAATGAAAGAAACCCCAGATGAACATAAAGATGCTAGTTTGTCAGAGATATTCAAAGAAAAGGAGAAAATTGAAGTAAGAATAGGAGACTTCGACATTGACTGTGCTCTGGCTGAGGGAACATAGATGAACATTGTGAAAAAAAGTACTTGGGAAACCCTAGGAAGGCCTGCTATGGTTCCCTCACTAGGAAAAATAGGGTTGTTTAAAGGAAAAATGGTAACCCTATGTGGCAGGATTACCCAGATAGCTATGAGTACCCATGGAGCTTCGACAGAGGAAGAATTCAAAGTTATTAAATTTATTGAGGACCATGCCCCATTTCTATCTTTTTTAGGCAAGATCTGGATTGAATAAGACTAGATCCAGAAAAAAGAAGAAAAGGAATCCCTAGAACATAAGAAGCAAGAACTCATGGAATTTATGACTAGAAAGATCGCCTACTTGATGGAAGAACAAGAGAACATATCTAATCTATTGAACACCAGGGACTTGGATGTTGAAGCTATAAGAGTATTAGAGGAACCACATAAGACCGAAATACCTAATCCATATAATGAAGGAGTTTTACCCTTGAATATGAAGAAAGAATCTCAGCATTGCAAAGTGACTATGTCAAGAGAAGATAAGAATCAGAGTGGAAACAGGATGACTGAGATGAAGCTCACTGGAAAGAAGGCTAGGAAGCCAACTAAGAAGAGATCCAAGATTGAAAAGTTACAGAAGATTCCAGAGGAAACTTCACGGAAGGAGAAATCACAGGAATTGAGCTTCGTCGGGATATCATAACAATGACATATGACACTTCACCGTGGTGAAGCAATATAGCCATTGGACCGATATACCCGTTCGAATTCTGCCCCGAACGGACAAAAAAACATTAAAGGATCACTACCAGACTGTTGGACCATGTCATAACGGATGGATCAACGTGCATGGAAGCTTCATACCCATTGCAAGAAGACCGTTGATGAATTTCCTGTTTAGCTTGTCGCGCCGTGCCCAAAGAACACTTCTACCAACTGAAAAATCGAAGCCCACAGAACTAGTGATTGTCTACAGTGATCATTGCAAGTAGATTGTTCATCCTAGTGTAGTATTTTGAGATCACCGTGACCTCGATTATCTTTCCTGAGTGCGTATGTCCAACGAGCTCACTGCACTTAAGGAATTTGTCATAGAGGTCCTTCTCGATTTAATCAACCAACACAAGTAATGCAAGAATCGACCAACACAAGTATCTGGCTTTGTAGTTGACCTCGCAGGAAAGTGCGCAGAGGGACTACAGATGAACTGGGTGAAGTACCTGGTGAATCAACTGGATATTGACTGCAGAGAATCCCAGGATCAGGGGAATGAATTCCATTTTAGCTGGCTCCTGATACTGATCGCTTTTGTTGCATGGGAGCTACCGGAAGGCGCAACCTTCCTGGACCTTGACCCCTTTGAGCCACTAGCCATGAAGTTCAGTACAATATGGTGCTCGAATGACATGAGCAAGTAATGGAAATCAAATGTCATTTTCCACGGGTACTATAACCAACTGAAAGCAGTCATAACGAGTGAAACTTACATAACCTCGAACACTTTGCAGAGATTCCGACCTCTGATAAAGTTTAGCGCGGACCGCCACTTTATATGCTTAACCCCACATGCTGATGAGCACCAAGAACAACTTTGGTCCTATTATAAGTTGACAAAAGAAGACCTGGAAGAGATCACCAAGGAATGGTTGTTGGACCTCCTTGTTTCAGCCGACCCCACAGAAATGTCTGACATTGACAACCCCATAACTATGCAGGATACACCTGGGCCTAGTAAGACAAAGAAAGCAAAGACGACGAAGAAGACTGAAGAAGTCCAGGATGTTGATAGCCTATCTATAAGGATGACTTCCATTACACTAGATGAAGAAGGTGATGATGAAGAAGGGACATAAACTCAGAAAGTAAAAGTACCACTGCCTAGAGACGAAGAAGACTCATCGAAGAAAAGGAAGGTCTCAACTCTGAAATCTTCCTCCAGAAAGAAACCAAGAACCCTTGTAATGAAGATGTGAACTGCCCTCACGTTGGATGACTTTGATTTCATTGTTGCAGTGGTCAATGATGCTTCAAAGGAAATAATAGAGAAGTAGGAAGCAAAGAAGGAACAAATGTATAGCCAAATTGAGATCGTGCTCCAAGGAGTACAACAAGCACTCCAGTCTAGCCGAGCAATCTCTACTGCACCTATGCCAGAAGGAACAACAGAAGTGGGAGATGAATCAATTCAACTCCACAAGATTGTTGATACAGTCGAAGTACGCCTTCAACGTGCTCAAGAAGAAAAAGCACAGGCCACCTAGGCCCTAAAGAAAGCACAAGAGGAAATTATTGAACAATGCCAAGCCATGCAACAAGAGAAGAATGCTCTCCAAGAAAAATTTGAAGAAGACAAAGCGAAGATCCAAAAAGAGAAAGAGAAAATACTCACAAAGTAGATAGGAATTGAAGAAGCAGTAAACAAAGAATTTCATTCTGTGACTAGCTTAGAGCAGAAGGTCGAAGAGCCTATAGAGTGCCAAGTGACGAAGTTGGCTGAAGTCATTCAACAACTTCAACAAAGGGTCATGGAATTAGAGGTTCAGACCATACCACAGACTCCACAAGAAGTGTGCGACCAATGAGAATTGAATGCTCAGAACACAGTCAAGAGGATTAAAACACTTTTTGAAGAATGTAAACAACTAAGTAGTAGAAGCACATAGATATATGAAAAACTATTTGAATACCCAGAGTTAAAGAAACTGGAGTCCCAACTTCAGGAAGAAAAGAAACACACAGATACAGTATAGGCACAACTCAAGCTCATGTCACCCATTGAGAGGATGAAGAGATCCCAGGAACAACACACTGCCCAACAACTCATTCTTACCATGCAGAACAGAGTGATGGAAGTCACCCAGAAACTCCAGCCTAGCCAAGAGGAAACCTACCTACTGTTTGAAGAAATTGAAGGCCATGGAACACTACTAGAATAAGTAGTTGTCACAGTCGAGCAACAACTAGAAGGACCTATCAGCGAAGCAGTTGTTCAGGAATTCACTGAGCAAGAAGCAATAGCATAGAGACAAGTTGAAGCATATCGAGCCAAGCTTGAGACCTTTGAGGCAACGTTACCCAGACTTGAGTGACTCGGGACGAGTCACAGGTGAGTGTTGGGGGCTTGTTGGCCCTTGACCAAATTTTGAGGAACACTTGGTCATATTTGACCATTTTTGGGACTTCGATAGCTTGTCAAAGATGGAGCGCAATGCGAAGCATAAATCGTGGAAGCTAGACCGCTTATTTGGGTCCTTTTTGGGTTTTTGGGGATAATGTAATGGGAAAGGGATGTCGGCCCGTAGGTTTACCCATGCTTAGGCCCACTTTTGTATGTATAAATAGATATGAAGTAGATGTGAAGTAGGTGTGATTGCTTAGTGCAATTGGTAGTGCATCTATGTGATGTTGAATATGTGCTCCATGCGAATTGTGTAAGGCTTGTAAGGTTAAGTGCAAGTTACTGTGAGGCTGCTATAGGAAGATAAGTGTTGTAACACAAGGTAGAAGGATCTAGCAAGTTGCACAGATCTTATGTCCTATGCGAAGAGGGATTTGGATGGTTCTGTGCTATAACCTGATTAACTGAATCTAATAAAGAAGAAGACTTTGTGGACATAGCCCCAGGGTGGGGGTGAATCACGGTAAACCTGTGTATTGTGCTCTGTGCCTTGACCTGATGTGTTTGTCTCTTCCTTTGCTAAGTTCTTTGATGTGTTTAGATAGATCTATTTATGATTTTTGCGTCTAAGTTATGAATGAATGTTAGATCTGGTATGTAAGATGCTTAGTTCTTGATCTGTCGAATCTAATCTATCTTGTTATGGCTAAGTGTTGAATTATCTTAGATTTAAGTAGATACTGCGATGCTCTGTGTTGTCTGCGAAGTATCATAAGGGTGAATATTGATGAATAATCTATGCTAGGTGATTTCTAAGTGTTATAATCACAGATCTATGTCCCAGCTAAGGTTGTAGACACCTGAGTCTCGCAACCACTCCTACCTCTACCTCGAGTGAGACTTCATCTGCTTTGTAGGTGTTGCTGAAAGGGCCGGTAGTTAGGGTTTTGTTGGTGTGTTGTTGTAGTGTTGAACCTTGGGTCTGCCCTTGTGCCAACACACTCCATTCATTAAACACATGAATTCATCTGGTGCATTCGACAACCCAAATGGCACCATTGTAAACTCGCAATGATCATATCTTGTTCTAAAGGAAGTCTTACTGATGTCTTCTTCCTTAATTCTCACCTGGTGATAACTAGATATGAGAGATATCTTGGAAAATATCCATGCACCTCTCATCTAATCAAAAAATTCCTCTATACTTGGCAGAGGATACTTGTTCTTCACTGTTACCTTGTTCAATTTTATGAAATCGATACAAAGTCTTAGTGTACCATCCATCTTCTTCATGAAAAAAAATGGTACACCCCAAGGTGACACACTTGGGCATATATACCCTTTCTTCAGAAGTTCTTCAAGTTTCATCTACAACTCCTTTAGTTCTGGCATACTCATCCTATAAGGGGTTTTGGATATAGGTGTTGCTACCGAAATCAAATTTATAAAGAAATCAACATCTATTTTTGGTGGCAATTATGGTATTGCTTTAAGACATCCTCGAATTCCTTTAGTACTGCATAGTATTTCACACTTGAAACTTTATCTTTAGGTGCCTCTTACATGTGCACTAGGAATACTTGACATCCTTTTCCTGTAGCTTTTCTTCAACTGCAATGCTGGAATTTATCTTATAGTCACAACTCTTGGAATTCCTTGAACTAATCTCAAGTTCCCTTCCTCATCCAAGAAAGTAAATGCCTTATTGGAACAATCAAGGACATCATGGTGCTCTTCCAACCAATTCATACCAATGAGGAAATCATACAAACCCAAAGGTATAATATTCAAATAAGTCTTTGTGCGTAGTCCATTCATGTCCATTGGACATGCCTTAATCATCTCATTGATTTTACTTTTTTCTCTTATAGCTAACTGCACCAACCAAGGTTTCCCAAGCTTGCTTCTCAGTAGAAGGAATATTTCCACCATCTTAGGATCTATATAAATATGACTAGATCTTGAGTCAATTAAAATAACAATGGGTTGGTCAATAATATTACCTTCCACCTTGATCATGTGCGATTGAAACTTATCCTGCTTGTTATCCAACACGGTGTAAATCCTTGGCACATTTATACCGATGTCCTCAATTGTTGTAACTTGCTATACATTGTGCACAATCCTCGCTTTATCCCCTCTTTCAGGGAAATCTCTGCGCATATGATTTTCGCCACAACTAAAGACTAGATAGGTTGTTTCCATGACGTTTCTGCCACTGATTTCGACATTCTTGGCTTCGGGAGAGTTGTCTGTCCTTGCACAGTATTTCTGAAAAATGGTGGCTTAACTCCCTTCTTCCTTTGTTCCACCTTGCTTTTCATCTTAACTTCCCAATCCTTTTGGAAAGTTAGTCTTCCCCTTTTCTGCTCATAAAGACACTTAGCGCACCTTATGGTTTCTTCCAATGTCTTAGGGTCATCATATTGTATCTTGTCACTGATAAATGAGGGCAACCCACTCAAGTAACTTTGAATTTTCACTTGTTCATCCTTGATAAAAGGAACATATTTCAATAGCTCTAAAAATCACCTTTCGTACTCATCTATTTTCATGCTCCCTAGCTTGAGTTCAAAGAACTCCTTCATTTTCCTATCATAGTCCGTTTGGTTAATTATTTATTTTGGAAATACTTCTTGAACTCCCTCCAAGTAATTTTCTTCTCATCAATGTGTTTCACTTGTACATACTAATCCCACCACATTGATGCTTTCCCCTTGAGATGATAAATAACAATTCTCCCTTTTGCTTGCGCAAAATAGTTATGTAGTTGAAAGTACTTCCTCATACCTAACAACCAGGTCTCCGCATATTCATCCTTTTTGTGCTCACTATCAAAGGTAGTATGCTTGATCTTATTCATTCCCCCCTATAGATCATCCACCCTAATCCTTCTCTTTTTCTTTCTGACAAGATATGAACTTGATCTATTGCACGCTTTCCTGAAAGAATGCTTACCAACACTTATTTATTCTCTTCTTTTCTCATCATGAGACATGTGACTTCTTGATCTACTCGACTCTGTTTCCTTATCCATTTTTTTTTCTATTCTATCCATGATCTGCATCAATTTGAAATTAAAGTCATCTTGCTACACTTTGGCTCTCATAATCCTTTCGTTATCAACCTTATAGCTCTGGACATCTTTCTGCAGTCCATTTATGGTTTCTACAAAATTCATGTGCTCCTCCTTGGATTGGGTACCATCAACACCCAAAATGACATACAGATCTCCGAATTCATAATCAGGAATGTAAGTCCTCTGCTCATCTCCCATGCTTTTAACCTTCTGCACTAACTTTGTCCTTCTCTATTCGCTAAAAATTCTGCAAAATGTGTAGGAAATTAAGATTTGTTATACGGTTTCATGCAACAACTACATGAAAAATTTTCACCATTTTGTTAGAATCCTTCCCTCGAATTTCTTGAATTTCTTGAATTTTGTCAGAGTCCTTCCCTTGAATCTCGAATTTCTTGGATTTCTTGAATTTGAGGGTGCATACCCACACATCACTGACTTTGCATGCATCATCACTCTATACCACACACCAATGGTTTTCCTTACAAACTAAAATCTGCACTGCATGACACCAATTATTAGCGTACACATCTATTCACGCTAGTCTCTGGCCCATACAAGTCTAGTGTTGAACCAATATCTCTGATACTATAATGTAATGTCCCCAACCACCCTAGGCTGGGCCACATTACACAAACTCAACTTCTGTAGCTCTAAGTCAACCAAACTGTAACATCCCCAACAAACTATTAAACAATGTTACTCTAAAGTTTCACTGTGCAGATTCTACTCTAACACAAGTCTGCGCAGTATCACTTGAAGTAACGTTCTCATCCCAAGCTTGAGTCGTGCCACATAACTTATAACAATGAAAGAAAAACTCTCCTCTTAACACAAACTTAAGCAACATAAGTAATTCAATATATGCGTGCACCAACATATTGATCACACAACACAACCACATGCACATCCATCTAGGCGTCATGTGCCAATACTGATTTTACTATGCTATGAGTCTATTTCCTTAAATGCAAACATGAATTCTAGCCTCCTATGCACACATGTTACTTTCCTGTGCACCCAGCTACCCAATCCTTTATTGAAGACTCATAACCAAAATCACAATAATAACTTAGCAGGAAAGAGTATCATCAACTGACATACTCATGCACATGTACAAATGCAATCTATAAGTACCATACTTATTAGTGTGAGGATCATTAAATAGAATAACAATAATTACTTATATGCGACTACATATAATAATTAACCCATATAAAGAATAGACAAATATGCACGTAGTAAACAAGACAAGCACATAAAGAACACTTATCTTTTATGAAAGTCACCAACTACACACATAACTCAGACGTTCGTCCCAGCCATAAACTCTGTTTCTCATAAGATTTCAGCAACAGGTCACCCCCAAGCTGAGGATTAACTCCTCCAGGGAAAAATATTTTTAGTGACACACTAAGGTCCAACTCTCAACAAAATTTCTCAGTCCTAGGCACCCGCTGTTGCAACTAGCCCACAATCCCTCATTCTCCACGCACCTGTCACACCCAAGGAAGTGTGCCCCTTCTCTTCTCCTCAGTCTTTCGACTGCCCCACTTCCCTTCCTAGGGTTACCAACAACAGGCCGAACATGAAGTCTCTGAGCCTTGCTACTAGTGCTCAATGCACTGGAGAACAATTCTCAAGAATACTCTCACCTGGAGAGTATGCTCTCGGGTCTGAGAATCACTTCTCAACAACCAATCTCTCACCCAAAGAGACTACTCATGGTTTGTCAAACTGTCTCCTCAACAACAAACTTAGATTACAACAGCACAACTCCTTACAAGCTTCTCTGTGATGATAAGGTAATAATCATATTTTCCATATAGTCTGACCCCCTTATGCTCACAAGAGCCTGAAACATGAATTCTTCCCCGAATCCCTTTCTGAATAATCATCCACCTAATGGATAATGAAATAATGCCCAAAATACACTAAGTCTAGCAATATATATTGCATTCCTTTAACTTGACACTTGTCACTTTTAGAAGTAGCTTTAAGCCACTTGGTGACCCATTCCCTACCCTCAAGAACTTAGGATAAAATAATTATCTAAATTACACTTTTTAGAATTATTATTAAAATATTCCCCCCTTTTCCCTTTTTTGATGGAGTTTCCCCCCCATCTCTTTTCGTCTAAGTCTGTCTCTGTGCAACAATGTAATATTATATTAATAATCATGTTTATATTTACATGGATAGGCGCGCTGACCTATCTACGTCTTGACTCACCAGCCTCATAATCACACATGATCTTCAACCTCAATACACACACACACACACACACACACACACACACACACACACACACACACATTTCAACTCTACGCACTTTCAGGTCAATACTGCACACTTAACTAAGTGCGCGCAACATGGTGCAATGTGTTCACTTACCCAAGTGCACACAACACTATGACATGTGCGACCCCTGTCTTGATAACAACTCTCTGTTCACTTACGTAGGTGTGCGTAACACCAAAATCAGGTGTCAATGACTCACCAGCCTATATATTCATTACATTAGCAGTTAGCACCAACGACTCACCAACCTATATGTATGAATACAAAGGGTCTCGATCAGGGCATTACATTTTCATTGGCTATAGATAATCGAATAAAGTCACGATGACAAAAAAGTATCCATTACCTCAAATTGATGACTTGTTTGAATAAACGAGATGAGTTTGTATTTTTAAAATTTGATTTGAGGTTTGGTTATCATCAAGTTAGAATGAAGGAAGAAAACATTCATAAGAAAATTCTTTATAACAAGGTATGACCACTATGTATTTGTGGTGGTGCCATTTGGTCTCACCATTGCACTAGCTACATTTAGGTGCCTAATGAATAGTTTTTTCAACAAGTACTTGTATAAGTTTTTTCTTGTTTTTCTAGATGACATTCTTATATATTCTAATAATGAAGAAGATCATGATAAACATTTGAGAATGATCAAGATTCCAAGTGCTAAGAGAGAATAAGTTATATTCCAAATACAATTAGATTTTTATGAAAAATAAATTCATTATTTGGGTCATATTAGTTCAGAAGAAGGAATATCTATGGATATAAAGAAAATTGAGGCAATAATGAAATGGACCACTTCAATGAATGAAAAATATATGAGATATTTTATGAGTCTTGACAATTATTATAGAAGATTCATTAAGGGATTTTCCAAGATTTCACACGTAATTACTTATTTGCAACATAAAGGCCTATTAACATTTGAATGGTCCTAGGAATGTGAGAAAAGTTTTCAACTATTTAAGAAGCTTGTCATAAGTGCCCCAACTCTAAAAATTATATATCTAGACAAATATTTAATTGTTGTGCATGATTTCATATATAAAGGACTTGATGGAGTTCTCATTTAAGATAATCATGTAGTAGGTTATGATTCAAGGAAATTGAAAGAACATGAGAAAAAATATGCCATTCATGATTTGGAACATGTTGTAATGGTGTATGCTCTAAAAATGTGGAGGGACTAATTAATAGGAAATAGATTTAAGCTTATAATTGTTTATATGGATTGAAGAATTTATTTGAGATACCAAATTTAAATAGCAACCAAAGTTAATTGATAGGAAAGTTGGATGGATGTAATTTCTTTGTGAGTTTGATTTTGAGCTCAAGCACATAAAAAGAAAAGAAAAGAAAGTTGTTGATGCACTTAGCAAGAAAATGCATGTAATGCATCTAATAATTGTTAGCATATGAAAACCAGATTTGAAGAAAGGAATCATTGAAAGATGGATTGCAATAAAAAAAATTAGAACATAAATGCCAGGCTATGAGTTGAATGATGATGGGTTTCTTATTTATAAAAATAGGATATATTTTCAACTCTTCAAATTTGATCAAAATGTAAGATGTCATATTTTGGATATTTTGGACATCTAGGCTACCAAAAAACAATTGTTACAACACGAAAGCAATACTTTTTCGCTTGGGGTGAAGAATAAATGTTTGTAAGTTAATTTTGGACATTAACATCCAGTGGGTTTATTGCAAACTTTGCCAATTCTAGAATGGAAATGGGAGTACTAACTATGATTTATTACCAGGTTACCAACTACATCAAGACAACATGATTCTATCATGGTTGTGGTGGATAAATTATCCAAAAAAACACATTTTATTCATATTAGTTCTACTCATAAGACTAATAACATTGCAAAGATATTCAGTATGGAAATATTTATATTACACAAATTACCAAAAGAAATTATATCTAAGAGGGACACCGAATTTTGATCTAACTTTTGGAAATTTGTTTTGAAGAATTAAATACTTAGCTAAATTTTAATATTGCCTACAATCCATAGATAGATAAACATATACAAGTACAAATAAGCCAATTAAAATAATCCAATAAATACTTAGGACCAAAAAATCCAAAATAAAAAACATCATCATAATCATTTTTGCATGCATTTTTCTAAAGATATTTATGCCCATCTTAATCATCATAATCATTTTTGCATGCATTTTTCTAAAGATATTTATGCCCATCTTAAATGGTTTTTTTTAAATAATTTGGAGTTTGAATCATGAGTTATCCCATTCCTTACATCTAGTTAACAACAGAGTTCAAAGTTCAAGCTCTATTTTTGTAAATGACTGAAAACCAGGGTTAGGTATCAATTCTATGTTATTAAACTTGGAACTACTATACCAAAAGATTCAAACAAAACCTAGGTAGCAGATGCAAAAATGTAAGTCAATTTGCCATATGTAACAAAGCAATACATTTAGAAATAGAAATCGGATCAAATTCACTGTGCACAACATTTATGGTCTAAAATCAAACAGAGATTTTAGAGTAAGGAAAGAACCGAGCAGAAAAGAAGATTCCCTGTCAAAATTTGGCAAATGATACGGGATGCATATTTGTATCATTGTACTTATCCCTTTCTTCTTTCATTCGAATATGGCTTAGATTCTGGGATTGAAATTTTGCAATACTCACACAATTCTAATAACCAAAAATAAATTGACAAATGCTGTCTATTCACACACATCCTCCATAAGTACAATATTTCATTTTATTTGAAATTTTAAACTGAAAATAATTCTCTTATTTATATAGCACCAATAATTTAGCATGATCGATTCCAAATAAATCCCATAACGACTCTGGAAGCGTCTGCAACTAGGGTTTGAGCTTCCCAACCAGAGCGAACTGTGCGCAACAGAAGACAGCCCCGCAGGGGCTTCTGAACCGCGGGGAGGGGGCGCCGCCCGGCGTCTCCTACAAACAAGTCGTGGCCAACGAAAACCATGCCGCAGGAACGAAGAGACCAGCCTTTGAAGCGCCTCCAGACATCCGCGCGCAGCTTTTTGCAGAAGGGACTTTCAAGGATAAGGAAATGGACATAGATCCAGCCACGGAAAAGAACCCAGCAAGAGCCTCAGCCCCTTGGACGCCAGGTAAATGCATTCCTCAGGCACCGCAAGCCCCAAAATATGTCATAAGCTCGCCCCGCATAAAAACAATACATGCGAGATAATGCCCTGGTGGGGAAGTTTTTAGGACTTTGGCCCTCGGAGCGGGATCTCGTCAAATGGATACAGCACTCGTGGAAGCCAAAAGGCCACTATGACCTGCAGCTGGGCTCGAAGGGATTCTTCACAATCATTTTCCACAATCTGGAGGACCGAAACCGTATCTTTGACGGAGGGCCTTACTTCTACAACTCGGTCGGACTCTTCTTAAGATTCTGGACAGAGAAGTTCAGTCCGGAAAATGAAGAATTTGCCCATGCGCCGGTTTGGATCACATTGTATTCGCTCCCCCAGGAATTCTGGCTGGAAGAGGTCCTGGCGGGCATAGGGAACACCATAGGTATATATGTTAAGTCCTCCGAAGCAACCAAGCAGCGACGATACACATCATATGCACGAATTTGTGTATATATGAACATAGCTAAGCCGCTCCCGAGATCAATCACGCTGGAGTATCATGACGAAGACTGGTCTCAAACCATTGATTATGAGCATATTCCCTTCCGCTGCCGAAGATGTCATGAACACGGGCACCTCTTCCGAGAGTGCCCTCTCAATATGCCTCACAAGGAAGAGAAACCAGAAAGCGACAAAGACAAGGACGACTTTGTGCAACCAACAGGGAGAAGACGGCAGGGAGGAAGAAAGAAACCGGCCCAGGTAAGTAATGAACCATCCACAAGCAATAAGTTTGACATTCTACAAAATCAGCCAGAAAATCCTACTACCCTAGCAACCCCGAATGCACCACCCCCGAACAATATACCCCAATCCATAACCCAAGGTGTTGAAAAGCCACCAAAAAACAAGGAATCAGACCCTCCACCCATGGGCTTGGCTCAGGATCTGCCAGAAATGCAGGAGATTGAAGATGGGGACGAGGAAATGGAGCTAGAAGAGCCAGACCTAGTCGGGGTGGACCTGGACCACCTTGAGCACGCTTATAGGCATCAAAAACTTTACACCATACCCAGGGATCAACTAAGGAAAGTGCACAAAATATTCCTCAATTCATCTGCAGGATCCTCAACCCGAGCTAACAAAGCCCTAGGCATCCAGGGTAGTCAGACGAAATCCCAAGCAAAGCTCAAAAAGACGAAAAGAAACGGGGTAGGAAATCCACAAACAAGCTCATACAGGAAATAAGAAGTTTCATGGTAAACTCAGGGCAGATTCATCTGATCTCGGATAGTTTCCTTCCTCTCCCCCCTCCACCGTCGTTATGAAGATCATCTTCTGGAATATTCGAGGCCTTAACGGACGTAGCAAGCAAAAAATGCTACGAGAACTGATCATAGCAGAAACACCAGATATTGTACTATTGCAAGAGATAAAAAGTACCTCAGAAGATATTGATCGGCTACTTCCCTATTGCTGGAGGCAGGGGGGGGCAGTCTCGATTGATGCCATTGGAACATCTGGAGGATTAGCCATCCTCTGGAATACCAATGCTGTACTAATGAAGAATCTTCACGCCACTAGATGGGCTATCACTGCCGAGTATAGACTCATTGGATCAAACAAGCCTGGGCATATAACCAATGTTTACGGACCAACCACACCAAGGGACAAACAGGCTTTCCTTCGGAGCCTGAGTTACTTGGCCAACCTCACACGGCACAACATATGGATTGTTGGGGGGGACTTTAACATCATCCACAGCCTGAAGGAGAAGAAAGGAGAATCAAGACGGCTGGATCAGGACTCCTGTGACTTCAACCAACTAATAGATGATCTGCAGTTGATTGATCTGGAGGCCAGCAACGGTACCCACACCTGGTCAAACAGACGAACGGGAATGCATCAGATAGCTTGTAAATTGGATCGCTTCCTCATATCGGAACTCCTTATGATGGATGGCACGGCTATGGAATCCACTATATTGAATCTCCCGGGGTCGGATCACTGGCCCATACAACATTGGATGGAAGTCCCGGCCACACCGGGAAAGAAACCTTTTAGATTTGAACAGTTCTGGCTCGATCACTCGGATTTCCAAGCAAACATCCACGACTGGTGGAGAGAAGCAGAGATCCTTTACGGGTCCAAAATGTATAGGTTCCAGCAAAAGCTGAAGAACCTTAAGCACAAGCTCAAACTTTGGAACAGGCACACCTTCGGCAGCATTTTCGACTCCCAGCAACAACTATCAGAGCAAGTGACCGAGATACAACGCCAAATCAGAGAGCAAGGGCTAACAGAAGAGCTCAAAGCACAGGAACTTAGAGTGCACCAACAGCTTGAAGACAGAAAAAGGCAAGAAGAGATACTGTGGAGACAGAAGTCATGTATTCAATGGCTCAAGGAAGGGGAACGCAACACTAAATTCTTCCACCGAACAACTATCCAGAGAAGGCACTCTAACAGGATCACGCACCTCGTCTCGGATGAAGGGGAAACCCTTCAATCCCATGCTGATCTGGAATCAAACTTGATTGATCACTTTCAAAATCTTCTCACTGAACCCATCCCAGACAGACATGAAGCTATCCATAAGATTACAAGGCATGTTCCTACCCTTGTAACCCAGGAGAAAAACGTAGCTCTCATCAGACCCTTCACCATTGAAGAGGTAGATCAAGCGCTCCAGGACACCCCCAAGGGCAAGGCTCCTGGGCCCGACGGCTTCACTAGTGACTTCTTCCATTACTGTTGGCCGATGATCAGAACAGAGGTCTGGGAAATTCTGGAGGATTCTCGAGCTACAGGAAAAGTCCTCCAGGCCCTTAATGCCACTTTTATCACCTTAATACCCAAAGAGGGCCAGGCACATCGGCCCAGACATTACATGCCTATAGCTTTATGCAATGTCATTTACAAGCTCCTTACGAAAGTAATAGCCCGAAGGCTTAAGCCAATTTTACCAGCGATCATCTCCTCGGAACAATCTAGCTACGTCGAGGGCAGACAAATCTTGGACAGCATCATTCTGGCTCATGAGGTAATTCACTCCCTGCAGAAAACAAAAACCCCTGGTATGCTCCTCAAACTTGACCTCTCTAAAGCCTTCGATAAGCTAAGCTGGGAGTTTTTGCGAGAAATGCTTCTAGCTTTTGGTTTCAATCAAGATTGGGTAGCTTGGATTTTAAACCTTACCTCCTCGGCCTTCTTCTCTCTCCTTGTAAATGGTGTGCCTTCGAGGCCCTTCTCCCCCTCCAGAGGGATTAGACAAGGCGATCCCCTGTCTCCCTTCCTCTTCATCATTATGGCTGAAGGACTCAACCGTTCCATCCACGCTGCTATAGCAAACAATCGCCTGGCAGGGTTACCACTGCACGGTATCTCTCCCCCTATCTCGCATAGCCAGTTTGTGGATGATACTCTCTTAATGGGTAGCCCTACTGTAAGAGAAGCCAATTCTCTCCAGGAAATTCTCCAAACCTTCTCCGATGCCTCAGGTCTGGATTGCAACAAAGATAAATCGCAAATCTTCTTCTTTAACACACCTCCTCAGGTTCAGCGCCACATCTCGGATATCCTGGGTTTTCAGAGAAGCTCCCTTCCGTCCAAATATCTCGGCATTCCCCTGATTGACAACGCCCTCCGGAACTCTTCTTGGGAACTTTTGTTATCTTCTTTCTCCAAAAGACTTTCCTCCTAGACTTTCAGAGCCCTAAATCTGCCTAGCCGTCTCATCCTGCTCAAAGCTGTTTTTCAAGCCCTTCCGATTTATACTTTCTCAGCACTAGCTGCCCCAAAGTTTGTCTTCACCACCATTAGAAGCTTACAGAGGAACTTCATCTGGCAAGGCCTCAACAAAGAAAAGAAGATTGCACTCGTCAGTTGGGAAAAATTATGTAAGCCCAAAACTCAAGGAGGACTGGGTCTGAGGGATCCCTCCATAATGAACAAGGTTCTCAGTGCCAAAATCTGGTGGCGCTGGTTGAAGAACCCAACAGATCTTTGGGCCAGACTTTGGAGGAAGAAATACGCCCCCAGAACGACAGAAAAGAACCTCATTCGATGGAATGGGGATAACCCGGGATCTTTAATTTGGACAGCGGCAAGGCAGAATAGACAGCTAGTCACTCAGCATGCCTTCTGGGACGTAGGGAATGGGGAAACAACCTTATTCTGGTAGGATTCCTGACAACAATGGCTAGCCCTGCTCA
Organism: Picea engelmannii; assembly: GCA_009831015.1. Classification (NCBI taxonomy): domain Eukaryota; kingdom Viridiplantae; phylum Streptophyta; class Pinopsida; order Pinales; family Pinaceae; genus Picea; species Picea engelmannii. The sequence goes on along the minus strand of ML780944.1, from coordinate 19,090 downwards.
ATGAGGACTGGGCCCATGACATTTGCACCCAAACCACCCGGCTGGGCCTGACAAAAGTAGTGGACTATTGGCAGCACAATACCACAGAGGACACTTGGCGTTGCTGGCATCTGGATCGGGAGATCATTGACCCCGACTTACAGGTCGATCTGGCGCCACTTCAAGAAGAGCTGACCAAACGGAAAATTCCCATAAGGGTAGGTGAAGACATTCTACAGTGGGGTTATAGGCCACAGGGCACCTTCAACACGCAGGAATCCTACTAGATTAAAATGTAGTCGGACCCACCCCTAGCCTTGAAAGCCTGGGGAAAACTCTGGAATCTCAAGCACTGGCCGAAGATCACTCTCTTCCTCTGGTTGGTCTCTCACTCAAGCATTCTCACCTAGGACAATCTCTTGAAGAGGGGTTTTATTGGACCCTCCATTTGTATTCTCTATGGAGAGGCAGAGGAAAACATGAACCACCTCCTTAATACTTTCCCTTACACCGCTCAAATATGGGATCAAACAGTGCTCATTATGCGCACCTCAGATCGCCTTAGAGACAACGTCATCGAAACTGTTATGAACTGGAGAGATCAGGCTTTCCATTCTCTCTTACTCAACCGTATTTGGAAACTTCTTCCTGGCTTCATCCTCTGGCAAACGTGGAAGGAGAGAAATCGAAGAATTTTCAAACATACCTCGCTCCCGTGGCATCGTTGCTGGCGTTAGTGTCACCGCAATATCTTGGAAACTCTCCACCTCAGGAAATGGTCCGATGCAGACATAGCTTGCCCTCCTTCCGAGCTCCCAATCCTTCAATACTGGATGCCGCTCCCTTCTCCTCAGACTCCCCCCCTCCCCTCTCCCACCTCGCCCTCGAGCCAACCTTCCCGTTGGACTCCTCCCCCAGAGGACTTTGTCAAACTCAATTTTGACGGAGCCTCTAAAGGAAATCTCAGAGCTACAGGGTATGGAGTGGTCTTCCGTAACCACAATGGGCAAATTCTTGTCACAGGAGCAGGCTCCCTTGGGCACACTACGAACAATGTAGCAGAACTCTGGGGTCTTATCAAAGGACTGCAACTGGCTATTAAGAATAACTTCCTAAAGCTCATCGTCGAGGGGGACTCTCAGGTCATCATCGGCCTGCTGTGCAGAATCTTAAATGGGGCAAACCCGAATAACATTTCACCCAGTTGGAGACTGTCATATGGCCTACAAATCATTGCAGGTCTACTACATCCAAAACGGGTTATCATCCCCTCACACATCAGAAGGAAAGCAAATCAAGTTGCGGACGACTTAGCAAACCTGGGCACCACCTGGAGAGGACCAGACCTTCAATGTAGTTCGGCCCAGGCTTAGGACCACCCCATCCTACAACAATGTATTCGCAAGGCTGGAATGGTAGATCTCCCCCCGGATGGGGTGATAGCGTGTCCATCGTGGCAAGGAGGAGGGGTTGGCACAAGCCATCACAGCACGACGGCACGTGATGGGCTCGTGCTCCAGCCCGCCACCCCCCATGGAAGTTAATTGCATTTTATGACGATGTGCGGGGGCATTAATGCCGCACTCACGCAGGCTCCCCTTGCAAGCAATTTCATAATGGATCGGCTCACTCTGTATGTCATTTGCTCTCGCTTGTTATCCGCAAGGCTCCTCTTGCCGGAGCATAGGCCAAAAGGTCTCCCTGCCCCTCTCCTGCGCTGGACGCTGTTGACCCGCCCTTTCAATCCCACTGTGCACTTAATGATGCGTCCGAGGGGAAGGCCGAAGCGGGGCTCTCCCTGGAAGCCCCGTCGGCCCCCGGTCAAGCCTCCTGGCTCGCCCTCTAGCACGCCCTCCCCTCGTCCTCAGTCGAATGCTCTCCTGCAAGATTTGTTGGTTGCCTCCATGGCTACTACCTCCCGCTCGTCAATCTCCTTCTCGCGCCACCTTCACGTTCCCTTGGTGAAGTTCCAACCCCCTGCACCCTTCCATGGCTCAAGCGGCGACCCCCCTCAGGGTGCGCCTAAGCGCGCTGAACAACACTCGACTAGATCTTTCGATAGGATGTATTTCAGAGACCGTCTGCTCATCATGAACGACCTGGTCTTTGATCTTAGACAGGAGATGGCAGACCTCAATTATCGCCTTCAAAACACTGACGAAAAGGTGGCGAGATGCCTCCAACTTCTATCCTCCATGCAGGGGGCTCTCACCGTGGAGCCGGTTGAAGATATGCCAAGGGAGGCACCTGTTGTTGCTACAGAGGAAGGACCGAGCATAGCTCAGCGACCAGTCAACAGGGAACCGGTGAAGACTGAACACGACCGCCGAGATGAGGGAATTGAGCGCGACAAGGCAGGCGAGCCATCTTACGAGCCAACTTACATTGAAGAAGAGTCGTGGCCAGGGGATCTCCCTCCCATGTGGCCAACCTACATGCCAGGTGTTTAGGTCCTATGCTTGTCTTTATGTAGTTCTGTCAGTCTCCTGGTCTAGCTGATGATCAGTCTGTACTCGGTTAATATTACCTTAGTTTATGACTTTCTGACTTCTGAACTGGATGGAAGACTGGACTGGTTTCCCCTCTGTTGGGGCAGTCTAGCATTCGCATTTTGGACCTGTTTGCATTTTGATGTTCTACTGCAGCTTTTAGCATGAACTTAATATAATTCTCTTCTTATTTACAAAAAAAATAACAATTTAGCATGATCAATTGGTATTATGGTATTTGATTATTAGATGTGTAATTCCTTCTCTACTCAACATGGAGTTGACACTTGGCATTTAAAAAAATATTAATAACAAAAAAATATTTCAATGTTAACCACAAATAAAATATTTCAATATCCATCTTAAGTAAAATAATTTTATATCAACTCTATATATAGAAAAAGAGAGAATAATTAAAAGTAAAAAAAATATGATTTTTTTAATAGATGTTTTCTACTTCTCATACATTCTTTCAATGTTTAATATTATGGAATTGATATGTAACATTTAAAAAAATATTAATAAAAAGAAAAAAAAATTCAATGTACCTCATAAATAAAATATTTCTATATATATATATATATATATATATATATATATATATATATATAATACTTGAAAGTTGAAACCTGACATAAGTAAAATAATTTTATATCAACAATCTCATTTAACTAAAATAATTTTATATCAATTTTATATAAAGAGAATAATTGAATGTAAAAAAATCTTAATTCTCACATAGGTGCTTTCTACTTCTCCATATGAGTGTAATTCTTTCAATGCTTAGTAAATCCATCTTAACTCTAAATCTATCTATCATGTGCCCACATGCATCAAATCCTTCTAGATATAAACATTTCTTCAAGTTTTGTATTCTAAATAGATAGATCCAAAGTTAAGATAAATTTATGCTAATACTATCTGAGTTTGATAAATATATTTTAAGATATTGAATTTATTTCTTCATTAAAAATAACACATTTCACTAAATTAATAAATTCAAAATTATAATTTCAATAAAAATTTTGTAACCAAAAACTATAGTGAATTTATTTCTTCATTAAAAACTAAAAACTAGTAAATTCCATTAAATTCAAAATTATAATTTCAATACAATTTTTTTTAAACAGATTATAATTTCAATATAAATTTTGTAACCAGATTATGGTGATAAGATTTTAAATTGAAAATATCATGTAAATTTAATAATTTTAGAAAAACATGCCTGGCATGATACTAAGGTCATGGAAGAAGCCCGAAAAGTCTGGTTATCAATTTCTCACGCATGAGAAATCATACCAATCAGATTTACACTGCAACTTTTAAGTTACTATGCTTAGTAAGCTTAGTAATAACAGCAGCAGATAATAGGCTGCAACTTTGGAGTTTACTATGCTTAGTAACAACATCAGAGATTGAGAGAAGCGTGGAAAATCTAATCATCAAATTAAATTGCATGAGAAATCAGCCCAATCAAATTTGCACTGCAATTCTGAATTTTACTATGCTTTTAAACCGCAGGAACTGAGTGAGAGAGAATGCACTGCAACGTTGGAGTTTACTATGCTTAGTAACAACAGCAGAGATTGAGAGAAGCGTGAGAAATCTAGTCATCGATTTAAATTGCATGAGAAACCAGGCCAATCAGATTCGCACTGCAACTCTGAAGTTTACTATGCTTGGTAGCCGCATAACGTTTAACCTTCTTCAATGCGAATTAATAATTTTAGAAAAGCATACATGGCGTGATACTAAGGTCATGGAGAGCAGCATGGATTTGTACTGCAACTTTGAAATTTACTGTGCTTAGTAACAACAGCAGAGATTGCGCTGCAACATTGAAGTTTACTATGCTTGGTAACAACGGCGGAGATTGAGAGAAGCATGGAAAATCTAGTCATCAATTTAAATTGCATGAGAAATCAGGCCAAGCAGATTTTCACTGCCACTCTGAAGTTTACCATGCTTAGTAACCGCAGGAACTGAGTGAGAAGCCTGGAAAATCTAGTCATCAATTTCTCCAGCAATTCTGCCAAACTAGCATGAAGAAACATTATAAATAGAAGAATGATCTTCATGAAATAGCAGCAATTGCATCACTTAGTTGTAACAGCAGAGATGGCTCACAAGATACTAATGGTAGCAACACCTGCATGTTGGATTTTAATGTTAATGGTCATAGTGGAAGCATCATCATCGGCTGTACCTCCAATTGCCGCAACTACAGTACGTTATGAAGAAGAAGGTTCTCCAATAGGTGTTCTTGCAAAGGGTCCGGTTTCACCAGGAGGTCCTTCTACCTGCATCAATCAGCGGCCTTGCCCTCCACCGCCACCTTCAACTCCTGTAGACGAAGGTTCTCCAGTAGGTGTGGTTGTAAAGGCTCCGGTTCGACCACAGGGTCCTTCCATGCACTAACAAAGATCCGCTTCGTCCTCCATCTCCACCATCTATCTCTTGAATCTCATCTCGAAGAATGTTCATCTCTTCAATACTTAAATAAATTATGAAGAATTCTATGGGTTTGAAATAAATATTATGTCTCGTTTGTTTTGTATCAGAGATTCTACTTTCTTTTTGTACTTCGAGACTATTCTTGGTCAATTTATTAATTTTGATTGGTTGGTATGGCTAACAGAGAGTGAAACTAATAAACTCAGTCATGCTAAGTTCTAAGCAAATCAATGCATCACAACTTTTCTCTATAACCTAAAAGTAAGACTAATAAACTCAGTAAAACTAATAAACTCAGTCATGCTAAGTACTGAGCAAATCAATGCACCACAACTTTTCTCTATAACCTAAAAGTAAGGCACAAATATTAACAATACCACTGCACAGAACAAATAAGCTACGGTGTATATGTGACACCAGGCATTTCACCCTTACAGAATGGAATGACCTCAATCATATTAATATTAACTTCTTAGATGCTATAGAAACTCATATTAATGTAATGGAAACTGAAACTTTTGGAATGCTTCCTTGAAAGCATGCATGCATATTAACAGTGCAATATTCAAGGAAATAGTGCCATTCATGTCAGGTAGAGTATCTTCCTCTTATAATTCTCACTATATTTGGTGTGTCCATCTAACAATCATTAGCTTTAACTCACCAATATCACTCTCTTATAGCTTTGCATTGCCATGGATATGAAGTCTTCATCAAACATTTTTGGATGTTTCAAAAGCTTACTCTTAGTTATATGGTGTAATTCTAAAACCAATAATAAAAAACAGCAATTCTCAATTGAATTGGTGTAATTTTAACATAAAAAAACAGTAATTCTCAATTGGAATAGGCCATAAGTGAAATTCAATAGATAAAAATCAAGAATGGAAAATGCATATCTTACCATAAGTACTCTCAATTTTGAATTGTATCCGATCAAGTTATTATGTTAAATAATTGATTAAATTTAATATTTTATGGTTTCTTTTTAATATATAAAACATACATTTTATATCATTGTTGTAAAGAATTTATCTTTCTATCTCCACTCTACCTCTAATGAGAAGCTTTGTAGCTTCATCATCTATATAATTCAATATTAAATTGATAAAAGTTAATTTAAAATTAAAATTTAATTAACTAAATTATAAAAGATTAGGGAAATAAAATAAAATATTTAGGTTGATTGTAATGCTTTATTTACAAGTTGAATTAGTGTATAATTTAAAAAGTATAGTCATTGAGGAAGTCTTTTTAGTGAAATCCAAAAGTTTTCATTACTAATGACTCAACTACAACAACTCCAAGTAGTAAATGGGCAAATGTAGGGGACAAAGTAGTCTCCACCCAACTAGTTCCTCAATCAAAGATTAAGAGCCTCCAATCTCTCAATTCCTAAGGATATACCAAGGTTCTCCAAAAAAAAATCCACAGTGCTATAAAACTAATAATTGTACCTCTCCACCTTCCAAAACCACCCATCTAATAGTTCTTGGGGCAGCTCAATTAACAAGTGTCATGATAAGAAGTGTTATGTTTGATGATGTTTCAAGTTCAAATCCCCCCAATTTACCCATTCCATGCATATCTTTTATTGAACTAGCCCTCGAGGCCCATGGAATGTCTATCTTGTCAAGTTCTCACACATTTCATAACAATTTATTCATCACCATCCTGACCAAACATACAACTAAGATAAGCCACATTCTATCAAATCATGTCATTACGAGCATACATAACTATAGTATATTTAATGCAACAATGGACCCTACATGTTTTTAATCATTATGATCTACATATTGGTGTGTGTGTAACATAAGAAAACATGACTCATCACATCATACTTTTAGTTCTTTTCAAAACATTACATAATCAACACTTCATGATAATCACAACATAATATATTATTCATGGGAAACATAATGAATGATAATGCATATATATGTAAGCAATGAGAAACATAGATATCACATTTAATGTTACAGTAGTGTCTCAAATTATCAATCTAAAATCTAAACCTCTTCATGCTCTGTCCACAAATCATAATTAAACATAACCAAAAAAACACTCCCCTATTGAGGAAAATTCATTCTAAAGTTATATTTACTAGGTTGAAATCTCAACATATATCATCCAAACATAAATACCTTGAAGTAAATATAAACTCATAGCATATTTTCCATACCTTGTTTGAAAATCCATTTTACTTCAAAGAACCATAATCATTGCTTAAATGTCTAGCTATTCATGGGGATAGAGAGAGGTATAGTTTCACTTCTATTTAATGCTAAGGAGGGTAGGGAATAAGTGAAGCACAAGGCTACACTATAAGAAAAACACCAATTGGTGCACATTTTTATGGAAACAACTCTCCCTTCTCTATTTTAGTGGAGGTTTGTAGTGAAGGCAGGCGACTAGAATAACATATGATTTTTTTATACACTTAACCATAAAATCACAATGGGGAACTTATTTATCATTGACACTAGTGCATAACCCTACTACAAGCACTGAAGTAGGTTAAAATATTTTATAAAAAATATCAACCATTTTTTCAAAAAATTATTGTTAGTGCAACATTTATATTTAACCGCGATAGTGTGTAACCATACCATTCACATTGAAGTAGGTTAAATTTTTTTATAAAAAGTATGGGTCATTTTTTCAAAAAATGCTTGTTGGTTTTCCATTTATATTTAATTGCACAAATGTGTAACCATACGATTTGCACCAAAATAGGTTAAAATAACCATAACCATTGCTTAAATGTCTAGCTATTCATGGGGATAGAGAGATGTATATTTTCACTTCTATTTAATGCTAAGGAGAGTAGGGAATACGTGAGGCACAAGGATACACTATAAGGAAAACACCAATTGGTGCACATTTTTATGGAAACACTTCTCCCTTTTCTATTTTAGTGGAGGTTTGTAGTGAAGGTGGGCGACTAGAGTAGCGGATGATTTTTTATACACTTAAACATAAATTCATAATGGGGAACTTACTTATCATTGTCACTAGTGCATAACCCTACCACAAGCATTGAGGTAGGTTAAAATATTTTATAAAAAATATCAACCATTTTTTCAAAACAGTATTGTTACTGCACCATTTATATTTAACCACACTAGTGTGTAACCATACCATTCACATTGAAGTAGGTTAATTTTTTTTATAAAAAGTATGGGTCATTTTTTCAAAAAATGCTTGTTGGTTTTCCATTTATATTTAACTGCACAAATGTGTAGCCATACGATTTGCACCAAAATAGGTTAAAATAACCATAATCATTGCTTAAATGTCTAGCTATTCATGGGGATAGAGAGATGTATATTTTCACTTCTATTTAATGCTAAGGAGGGTAGGGAATACGTGAGGCACAAGGATACACTATAAGGAAAACACCAATTGGTGCACATTTTTATGGAAACACTTCTCCCTTTTCTATTTTAGTGGAGGTTTGTAGTGAAGGTGGGCGATTAGAGTAGCAGATGATTTTTTATACACTTAAACATAAATTCATAATGGGGAACTTACTTATCATTGTCACTAGTGCATAACCCTACCACAAGCACTGAGGTAGGTTAAAATATTTTATAAAAAATATCAACCATTTTTTCAAAATAGTATTGTTACTGCACCATTTATATTTAACCACGCTAGTGTGTAACCATACCATTCACATTGAAGTAGGTTAATTTTTTTTTATAGAAAGTATGGGTCATTTGTTCAAAAACTGCTTGTTGGTTTTCCATTTATATTTAACTACACCAATGTGTAACTACACCAATGTGTAACCATACCATTTCAACCAAAGTAGATTAAAATATTTTATAAAAACATATGAGGCATTTGTTCAAAATATTCTTGTCGATGCACCATTTATATTTAACCACACCAATCTGTAACCATACCAATTGTATCAAAGTAGGATAAAATATTTTATATAAAAATATGTGTTATTCATTGAAAAAAAATATTCTTGATGCACCACACCGATGCATAACCATACCATACCACATGCACTGACGTAGGTGCAACATTTATACTTAACCACACCAATGTGTAACCATACCATTTGTATCAAAGTAGATTAAAATATTTTATAAAAATATATGGCTATTCATTAAAAAAAAATAGTGTTGATGCACCACACATATTTATCTACACTAATGCATAACCATACCATATGCATTGAAGTAGGTTAAATACTTTTTATTTGTTCAAAATCAAGTTTTTGTAACCATACTAGGGGCACAATGATAAGTCTATAATTTTCAAAAGAGCTTGATAGTGCACCCAATAAATTTAACATCACCAATGCATAACCCTACCATGCACACAAAAGTAGGTTAAATGTTTTTTAAAAATATCGATCATTTTTTTAAAAGTATGGTTAGTGTGGCCAATAGAATTAACAACACCAATGCATAGCCCTAACATGTGTAGTGAGTAAGATTAAAATCTATTAAAAAAACCACCCTTCTTTTTTAAAAACATTTCAATGCTTCTTATATATTTAACTGCACCAATGCATAACACTATCACACACACTAATGTAGGTTAAAAATTTTATTTAAAAAATAAAAACATTGTGTCATATACATATAAATGTACCAATGTGTCAATATATTAGTGGCATCGCGGTAGGATAATTAATTTTTTTAATATCAAACCAAATTTTCATTTCAACTTTCATTTAGTGCTTCACACCCATATAAGCATTGGTGCTCACTATCTCCCTACAACCACCCCATCACACCCATATAAGCATCGGTGCTCACTATCTCCCCACAACCATCCCATCATATGGTGCTACCAAACTGTCACATTTCTTGATTTCTTTGTTTCCATGGTGGATTGAAATTCATTTTGTAATTTTGCAAAGGATGCCATTTATTTTATTTTGTTTTATTTATTTATTTATTTTACAATGTAGTAACCATACCTAGTAACCATACCTCCTCGATAGAGAAAAGAATAGGTAAATTTCTTCTTATCCTTTAATTTACATTTTCAACATTTTACAATTCAAAACTAAACTTAAACTTTAATTAAGTTGTTTTTGAAAAAAAATGAAAATTTATCTATTTATGGCCCCCTAATATTTTGCTTGCACAAAAGGTCAATGCTCTTACAAGACACATCGGTAAGAAGTGCTCCACTACATTTTAAGAACACCAAAGAGTTATGTTAACATACACAAATTTCACTTAGTATACTAATAAATGTATGTATGCACTAGGAGCGATGTTCCACACAAGATTAGGTGCACTAACAATGTCAAGCATTGTCACTGTACGCATAGATAAACTAACACATCATATTGGCATGCATTGATAGGTAGTTTCTATATAGGAAGTATTGGTGCATGTTATCTATATAGACACAACATCAGTGTACAGTGCATCCAAGCATTCTAAATGTACTAGACAATTATCAAAATGTGTGCATAAATTTTCTATGCTCGCTATGCACTAATGAATGTAAGAATGCATTGATAATTATGGTGCCCTATTATGATGTGGCACATTACGCACCGTATTTATGATGTGCATGATAAATAACCATCACACTAGTAGGTAAATCACAGTGGTAATGAAGAACATTTTTAAAAATCATTGGTGTGTAAAGTATTTATTAAGAGCACCTTTACAAGGTGTATAATTATAAACGTAACACACCATATGTGTCATCACACATAAAATTTTAGTGCATCATGTACAATGCATTTGTCATGCTTATAAAATTGTAGTGCACCATGTAAAATGCATTTAGTTAAAATAGGTGAACCACTTAATTTAACACATTTTTTATACAAAAAGTTTTAAATTCAATATTTAATGAATATTACATATTGTAAGTTAATATAGGTTGTTTATTTTTTATAGATATATTTTCTTACTGATGTATGCATGTGAATCAAAGATATCTATAATAATATTATTACATATTGTATGTTAGTATAGGTTGTTTATTTTTTATAGATATATTTTCCTAATGATGTATGCATGTGAATCGAAGATATCCATAATAGTAATAGGGCAACCGATATACGTTGTTCATACATGGGAGTCCTAAGAGAGGGAGAGGGATATGTCCCCTCATCCTGTTACACGTCATACCGTTTCTTTTTGGGGATGTTGGCCTCAAGTTTTATGAGGAGTTTAACTCCCTCAATGGGAACATAGACTTATTGATTCCATTAATCAGTCAATAGAATCATGGTAGGTAGACCTTAAATGTTGGTCCTAATATGTGGTACCAATCCACAGAGGAGGATTTTTATTTTATCACTGAGCTATCTAGGAGTGGTGAGGATTTTCCCAATTCCCCTAATATGTCATCTAGTGATGTAGGTGAGAGTTAAACTGGCATATGTGTAAATATATGTCAATTGTGAACATCACTAACCCTGATGACTTCATGGTTTTTATTTGCTAGTTACATTCTTTCAAAGAAAAGGTTACATTCTTGTTCCTTATCTTCATAGCACTAGAACACCATACCTATGATGAGTATCCTGTTAGCTTCCCTATAATGTATTATGTAGATAGTTTATTTCACAAGAACGTATGAGCACTTGCACGAAGTTGATGGACAAAAAGTTCACAATGGGGTGCAAACAAATGTGTGCACGTAGGAATGTGTGCGCGTCCCTAGAAATGTGCCCACATTCTTAATCATATAACCTTGATACTCACTGAACCACCACACACACTTTCCAGCTCAGATTATTTATGAATGCATGTGCATTCCTGAAAAAAATGAAATGAAAAGAATGTGTGCACGCGTTAGGAACACACATGCATTCATAAATCATGCACATGTTATTAGGAATAGAAACGTGTACACGTTCTTGTTCACACAAAATCTCTCTCTCTCTCTCTACCCCACTCACTCTCTCTTTCTTTTCTCCACCTTGCTCCCTCCCTTCCTCTCCACCCCCCTTCTCTCTCTCTCTCTCTCTCTCACCCACCCCACTTCCACACTCTCTCTCCCTCGCCCACCCCACTGCCACACTCTCTCTCCCTCCCTTTTTCTTTCCTTCCCTCTCTTTCTCTCTCTCTCTATCACTCTCCCACTCTCCCTCCCCTCCCTTCTCCCCACCCCTCTCTCTCCCTCCCTCCCTCTCTCTCTCTCC
>ML780943.1:473144-485110 GCA_009831015.1 Picea engelmannii | reverse complement strand
AAACCCACATTTTTGTAAGGGTCTTCACTTGACTTTAGACAAGGTTGTATGAATTTTCTTAACTTTGTTAGATAAGAGATCTATTAATTACAATTTGATTCACTTGACTTTAGGCAAGGTTGTATTAATTTCCTTAACTTTGTCAGAGAAGAGATCTATTAATTACAATTTAATTTGAATGATTAACACTTCTGAATAAGTTTACATGAAAATCAACTTAATTATTAAAATGAAGATTCTAAATAATTTCAAATTTTAAATGTAAATCAACTTAATAATTAGAATGATGATATTGGTATATATATGATATTCCTAGTAAAGTGTTATTACAACAAGTGGAAGAGATGTTTAAATTGTTTTTTGTTGTTAGAATATTAATTTAAAAAATGAAAAAAAAAAATTACCATTTAAAGAAGTCAATGCTCTCAAATCTAGGGTAGAAGAGATGTTCAACTCTTCTTTGATTGATGCAATAGTAATAAAAATAAAATTCTCAAGATAGAAGAGATATCCAAATTAATTATAGTATACAATAAAATCTTGAGATAGAAGAGATGTTCAACTCTTTTTTGGTTTGTATGATAATGATAAAATAAAATGCTAAAAATGATGTGACAATAAAATAAAACCTTAAAATGGAAGATATGATCAACTCTTCTTTAATTTTATCATGTAGTCATTAAAAAAATGCTAAATCTAGAAGAGATATTCACCTCAAAGTTCATATACCCTTAATAAAATAAAATCTCAAAATGAAAGAGATGTTTTTAACTTTTCTTTAATTTTGAGAACAATAATTAAAAAATAATATTCAAAATAAAAGAGATGTTCAATTCAACTTTAATTTATATAATGCTCATAAAATAAAATAAATATCTGAATGAGTTAAAATTTGAAACAAGATATTATTACAATAGAAAATATAAAATATATTTAACTTTTTATAAAAGTAATGCAATATTATTAAAATATGATGCAGGAGCATCACCAGCGTATCAAGCGAGCCAGCACATCAACAGAAAAGACAGCTGGGCAGCGCCTTCACAAAATTTTGAAACAGCTTGATATTTGTTGCGCCAAGCATTAATGAGTTGATGTAATGAAGTGCACTTGTACATTGAAATGGACCTTGAGCAGATAAGCTCTCGTCCTTAAGTAGCTGAGGCATTTATTAGTTTTAATGCTATTAGATAGGAATTTTTATTGTAGATTAGACAGTTTTAGTTTCCAAGAGGGAAAAACGGAATATAGGCACCCTCCTTTGTACATTGTAACATATGAGAAACAGGAACAAGAATAGAAGAGCAGAGCAGAGAATTTGTGAGTAGAACCACCATGTACAGATATTGAATTAATAGAAAAGCTTTGATTCAATTCCATGGCTGTGTTATTCTCTGTGTATTGTTGATGTTATGCTTATGAGTATTTGCTTCCTGTTATGCACTTGCTTTTATATGTTGTGTATGTGATTTCATGGTTGATTTGAAATCTGATGGAATGAGTGAATAAGTTTCAATTGTTTCTCTAAGTGAGCCAGAGAATTCCCGCCAAGAGGGCAGTTGAATTTGTCCACAAGGAGTGAGTGACTGTAGGGTTTTACTTAGGGATATCTGTTGTTTATATTCATCTCATAAGTGTAGGTTAGGCCTCAGAGCCATGCAAGGTGTGCGCAGGCTAGGAGCAACCTCAGAGTTGCGACTCTGAGACAAGGAAGTGGAATATTTTTGCTGCTGGAGTGCGCAGAATTGAAGAGTTCCAATACTCAGTCGTATTCGGAGCTTTGCCGCAAGGAGTGCGTGCAACAAGTTTTCACAAGTCCTGAGAAGGAGGACAAGCTTAGGAGGGATAGCTCCATTGTGATACTGTGGGAGCAGACACAGGAGAAGGTTCGAAGCGGAAGAAATCCTCAAGGAGGAGAATCAACGGCCAAGATTCGCAGGAGAGAATCACGAAATCCTGCCGACCGTCAGACTTGGGAGAAGTTGCGCGAAGTTTAACCCTTAGGCGCAGGAGGAACCCAGAGCCATCGGGATTCGACATATCGGGTTTCCTGGAGGTGAGAGTTTTAACCCCGGTGAAATCACGATCCGCGATTTCCCGAATTCGTTGGAGCTGTTGATCATGACGGGACAGGTGGCACGAGATCCCGGAAAGTCGGGATTCGGCGTTCGGGGTTTTATGGTGCAAAGGAAACGCGACTGGAAAAATCACGATCCAGCGATCCCCGATAGAGTGTAAAATAAGGAGGTGACGTGGCGTGAAGAATTAGCGCACGTGCCATCAGGGTTCGGGTTTTTGATTTGCATGAGAATCGTGTTCACAGGAATCGCGAAATCGCTAGTTCTGATTTCCCGATTGTGACGGGAGGATAGACAAGAGTTGTTGTGGGTGAAGAATTGTCGACGGGGAATTAGAAGAGTATTGTAGCTCTTCGGGCCAAGAGAGAGAAGGTACTGGTTGGAGCGATCATTCTCCTGGGAGTGGGGAAGGTTGCGTCAAGTGGTATCAGAGCTCAGAAATCTTGTCTGTATATTTCGCGAGAGAAGTGAAGGAGAAAAGGAAAGCACTCTGATACACACGACTTGCGTCAGAGTGGTATCAGAGCGGGAAGACATCTTTGCTTCCAGTAGTAGAGAGGGGGAAGAATTCAACATGCTGCCGAGAAGAGAAAGGCAGTCACCTGATCGAGAAGATAGGGATGCGCGAAGAAGAGGTAGGCCAGTTGGAAATCCAGAAATGGAGCGCCAGATGAGAGATCTCCGAGCAAGACTTGAGGAGATGGAGACAGCGCAGAGACGCGGAGCTGGTGCAAGGGATCTTAGTGATTCCGAGGTTGAAGAAGAAGCTGGACACGGAGAAGAAGTCACAGTAGAAGATGCATCAATAGAGAAGTTGATCAAAGCCATTGCCAGAATGGGTGCAAAGGCGAAAATGGACATTCCAGTCTACGAGGGAAGCCTGGATGCAGAAGAGTTGCTGGATTGGATCCGAGCTCTTAACACCTACTTCGATTATGAGGAGATCGAAGAGGACAAAAAAGTTAGACATGCTGTCACCCGGTTGAAGGGACATGCAGCCTTATGGTGGGACGAGCTACAGGCAGATAGACGTTCCAAGGGCAAACAAAACATCAAGAGATGGGACAGGATGATCGCTAAGATGAAAGCGAAATTCATCTCGAGAGATTATCAGATCACACTGTTCAGGCGAATGCAGAACCTGAGACAGAATTTGATGACGGTGAAGGAGTACACCGAAGAATTTTACAGGCTCAATATCAGAGCGGGTCATCGGGAGAGTGATGATGAGAAGGTGGCGAGATATCTAAATGGTCTAAGGTATGACATTCAGGATGAGTTAAGCATGCTAACCATCAGGACGGTGGAAGATGCTTACCAAATGGCTCTGAAGGCCGAAGAGAAGCTTAGCCGCAAGCAAGGACAGCGAGGGCGAGGCAGAAGTCAGACCAGAGGCAAAGCAGTTGTCCAAGAAAGGACACAGAAGCCCAAAGAGGAATGGCAGAGACCTCAAGATAAGGTTGAGAGAGGTGGAACCTCACAACAGAGGCAGCCACAACCTGAACAGATAAGACCACAGATTGATCAGCGAGGATATTATGCTGATGCAAATACTCTTCCTCATACTAGAGGTCGAGGTAGAGGTAGAGGAGGAGTTATCACATGTTTTACATGTGGGAAGAATGGACATAAATCATTTGAATGTCCAGAGAAGAAACAAGCCGGAGGAGAAGCTCACATCACTGAGGCACAGAGGCGTGATGTTGAGGATGAAGACACCGGAAGTGGGAAGTCACTGACGGTACATAAAGTTCTCTTAACACCTGAGAAAGAGGTGGAGGACACAGCTCAGAGAACCAGACTGTTCAAGACCACTTGCAAGACCAAGGGCTGGAAATGCAAGGTCATTGTGGACAGTGGAAGCACCGATAATCTTGTTTCAACCGAGATGGTGGAAAATCTGGAGCTGGAGATGACCAATCACCCAAGTCCATACAAGGTATCATGGCTGCAGAAAGGACACCAGGTAAGTGTTACGAAACAATGCTTGGTTGAATTTGAAATGGGTGAATATAGGGATAAGATCCTATGTGATGTCATTCCCATGGATGTCTGTCATGTATTATTGGGAAGACCATGGCAGTATGATAGAAATGTTGTTCATGATGGGAGGATGAACACATACACTTTGGAGAAGGATGGGATAACACACAGATTGCTTCCGATAAAGGATAAAGAAGTGAAATCGGAAGTGAGCAATACGATACTTCTCATGAGTGGGAAGGAACTTCTCAATGAGATGGAGAAGAAAGAAGATCCACAATTCTTTGTGGTCAGGAAACCAAGAATTGTCCTGACTAGCACAAGAGTGGATGACTTGCCAGATGAGATTCAGGAACTGCTGGGAGAGTTTGCTGATATCATCGTGGACGAACTACCTCATTCATTGCCACCGATAAGGAGTGTGAGTCACCATATCGACCTCATACCAGGAGCAAGTTTGTCGAATAAAGCCGCGTACAGGTTGACGCCACAGGAAAATGAGGAGGTCACGAGGCAGGTACAGGATCTAGTGGACAAAGAACTGGTCAGAGAGAGCTTGAGTCCGTGTGTTTTTCCGACAGTACTAAGTCCGAAGAAGGATGGAGGCTAGAGAATGTGTACAGACTCCAGAGCGATAAACAAAATCACCATCAGGTACAGATTTCCACTACCAAGAATGGATGATCTGATGCATTGCCTGAATGGGGCGAATTATTTTTCGAAGATTGATCTCAAGAGCGGATATCATCAGATTCGCATGAGAGAAGGTAATGAATGGAAGACAGCATTCAAGACAAATGAAGGTTTGTACGAATGGCTGGTCATGTCGTTTGGCTTGACAAATGCGCCGAGCACATTCATGAGGCTAATGAATGAAGTCCTACGGGAATTCATCGGGAAGTTCGTTGTTGTATATTTGGACGACATACTGATTTTTAGTAAAACCAAGGCTAAACATTTGAAACATTTGGCCATTGTAATGAGAAAGCTACAGCAGGAGAAGCTGTTGATCAACATGAAGAAGTGCTCATTCATGCAGACAGAGCTCATTTATTTGGGGTTTGTGATTTTGGCTAATAAATTGAAGATGGATCCTGAGAAGGTGAACGTGATTAAGAATTGGCCATCACCCAGGAATGTTTTCGAGGTGAGGAGTTTCCACGGTTTGGCTAGTTTCTACCGAAAGTTCATTTGAAATTTCAGTGGAATTAGCGCCGCAATGATGGACACAGTGAATAAGCGGCATAAGGTTTTCCATTGGACAGCAGAGGCTGAAAGGAGCTTCAATCTGTTGAAGCGAAAGATCACAGAGCAACCGGTGTTGGTATTGCCTGATTTTCAGTAAACATTTCAGGTGAAATGTGATGCCAGTGGGTATGCTGTTGGAGGGGTCTTAAGTCAGGATGACCGACCTGTTGCATATTTCAACGAGAAATTAGACGACACAAAGCTGAAATACTCCACCTATGATAAGGAGTTTTATGCCATTATACAGGCATTAAAGAAGTGGAGGCATTACTTGATACCCAAGGAATTTGTTCTGTACAGTGATAATCATGCATTGCAGTTTGTAAGTCAACAGGAGAAGTTGAACCAGAAGCATGCAAAATGGGTAGAGTACATGCAAAATTTCACATTCGTGATTAAACACATTTCAGGAACTGCTAACAAAGTGGTTGATGCTTTGAGCAGGAAATGTTTGTTGATGCAGGAGTTCAGAGTCAAGACGTTGGGTTTTGAAAATCTGAAGGACATGTATGTTGGAGATGCAGACTTCGGAGAAGCATATGAGGCAGCTGAGAATCCAGTTCTCAGAGATCGGAGCCCGCGGATAGATTTCATGATCCAGGAAGGATTGTTGTTCCGAGGCAATCAACTGTGCATTCCGAATTGCTCCATGAGGGAGAATTTGGTGAAGGAAAAACACAGCAGAGGATTAGCGGGTCATTTTGGTCACGACAAAACATTCGCGAAGTTGATTGAATCATATTTTTGGCTGGGCATGTGAGCATATGTTAAGAGATTTGTTGAAAGGTGTCGGATTTGTCAACATTTGAAGGGCCGAAAACAGAACACGGGTTTTTATCAACCGTTGCCTATACCTAAGAGGCCATGGGAGGCGATCAGCATGGATTTTGTATTGGGTTTGCCGAGGACACAAAGAGGGGTTGATTCCATCTTTGTGGTGGTGGAAAGGTTTTCGAAGATGGCACACTTTATTCCGTGTCAGAAGACCAGCGATGCGACGCACATCGCGAATTTTTTTTTCAAAGAAATCGTCAGATTGCATGGATTGCCGAGGAGCATAGTCTCGGACAGGGATACAAAGTTCATAGGTCATTTTTGGAGGACGCTATGGAAGAAGCTAGGAACTGACTTGGCATTCAGTTCTACTTATCATCCACAGATAGATGGACAAACGGAGGTTGTGAACAGGAGTCTGGGGGATTTGTTGAGAAGCCTGGTGATGGAGCACCATGGTAGCTAGGACAATGTATTACCGCAGGCAGAATTTGCATACAATGATTCGGTGAATCGGAGTATAGGAAAAAGTCCATTCCAGATTGTGTATGTCACAAAACCAAGGGGAGTTTCTGAACTCAGGGAGTCAGAACAGGGTGCGACTAGCAGCGCGAGCGCAGAAGAATTCGCTGATGCGATGGAGGAACTTCACACCAAGGTGAAGCAGCGACTGCAGAAAACAAATCAGGAGTATAAGCACAGAGCGGATCAGCATCGGAGGCAACTTCAATTCGAAGTTGGCGATCTTGTTCTCGCACATGTGAGGAGAGAAAGGTTCCCAAGGGGAACATATAACAAGCTCAAGATGAAGAAGATCGGACCGTGCAGAGTCCTGAAGAAATTCGGGGAGAACGCATATGAAATTGAGTTGTCGGATGGCATCGGGATATCTCCGATTTTTAATGTTTCGGATTTATACCCATACAGGGCTGGAGAAGCAGAGGCTGGAACTGAGGAACTAGTGATCCAGTGGCAGAAGCAATTACCAGTTGCACAGAAGCCGCAGATGGAGTGCATACTGGACAAGCGAGTAGGAAGGAAGACCAGGCGGAAGCAGTATTTTGAGTACCTGGTGAAATGGAAGAACCACCCAGTGGAGGATGCCAGCTAGGAGATAGAAGCAGTAATACAGAAGCATGGACAGATCGTGCAGGAGCTCATGGACAGGAGCCCATGAAACTTTTCAAGCCGAGGAGTATGATGCAGGAGCATCACCAGCGTATCAAGCGAGCCAGCACATCAGCAGAAAAGACAGATGGGCAGCGCCTTCACAAAATTTTGAAACACCTTGATATTTGTTGCACCAAGCATTAATGAGTTGATGTAATGAAGCGCACTTGTACATTGAAATGGACCTTGAGCAGATAAGCTCTCGTCCTTAAGTAGCTGAGGCATTTATTAGTTTTAATGCTATTAGATAGGAATTTTTATTGTAGATTAGACATTTTTAGTTTCCAAGAGGGAAAAACAGAATATAGACACCCTCCTTTGTACATTGTAACATATGAGAAACAGGAACAAGAATAGAAGAGTAGAGCAGAGAAATTGTGAGCAGAACCACCATGTACAGATATTGAATTAATAGAAAAGCTTTGATTCAATTCCATGGCTGTGTTATTCTCTGTGTATTGTTGATGTTATGCTTATGAGTATTTTCTTCCTGTTATGCACTTGCTTTTATATGTTGTGTATGTGATTTCATGGTTGATTTCAAATCTGATGGAATGAGTGAATAAGTTTCAATTGTTTCTCTAAGTGAGCCAGAGAATTCCTGCCAGGAGGGCAGTTGAATTTGTCTGCAAGGAGTGACTGACTGCAGGGTTTTACTTAGGGATATCTATTGTTTCTATTCATCTCAGAAGTGTAGGTTAGGCCCCAGAGCCGTGCAAGGTGTGCATAGGCTAGGATCAACCTCAGAGTTGCGACTCTGAGCCGAGGAAGTGGAAGATTTCTGCTGCTGGAGTGCGCAGAATTGAAGAGTTCCAATACTCAGTCGTATTCGGAGCTTTGCCGCAAGGAGTGCGTACAACAAGTTTTCACAAGTCCTGAGAAGGAGGACAAGCTTAGGAGGGATAGCTCCATTGTGATACTGTGGGAGCAGACACAGGAGAAGGTTTGAAGTGGAAGAAATCCTCAAGGAGGAGAATCAACGGCCAGGATTCGCAGGAGAGAATCACGAAATCCTGTCGACCGTCAGATCTGGGAGAAGCTGCATGAAGTTTAACCCTTAGGCGCAGGAGGAACCCAGAGCCATCGGGATTCGGCATATCGGGTTTCCCGGCGGCAAGAGTTTTAACCCCGGTGAAATCGCGATCCACGATTTCCCGAAGTCGTTGGAGCCGTTGATCGTGACGGGACAGGTGGCACGAGATCCCGAAAAGTCGGGATTCGACGTTCGGGGTTTTACGGTGCAAAGGAAACGCGACCGGAGAAATCGCGATCCAGCGATCCCCGATAGAGTGTAAAATAAGGAGGTGACGTGGCGTGAAGAATTAGCGCATGTGCCATCGGGGTTCGGGTTTTTGATTTGCATGAGAATCGTGTTAACAGGAATCGCGAAATCGCTAGTTCTGATTTCCCGATTGTGACGGGAGGACAGACAAGAGTTGTTGTGGGTGAAGAATTCTTGATAGGGAATTAGAAGAGTATCGTAGCTCTTCGGGCCAATGGAGAGAAGGTCCTGGTTGGAGCGATCATTCTCCTAGGAGTGGGGAAGGTTGCGTCAAAATAAAATGAAAAAAAATACTATTGAAAAAAGCAAGTGTTCAATGGAAATGATGTTTAACAATTTTTTTGTTTAAAATAAAATTCTCACAATACAAGAGGTATACAACTCAATTTTGATTGGTGTAATGCTCATAAAATAATTTTGATTGGTGTAATGGTTGAAAAACACAGACAAAATATGGTTGAACCATATTTTATTTGTGTTTTTTAAGAATGATCTAGAGTTTTCTATACATACCCTTTTTATAAATATCCTATTTGGAAATATGGGTGAAAATAGTCAAAACAAGTCATCGAATTTTGGAATGTACTTTCAATGAAAAAAAAAAATCAGGAATGTACATGTGTCATTTGTTTAAAAACATTGTAATGGTATTCCATCTTCAATTATTCATTCATGATCGACTTTGGACATTTTCCATTTTCTAACTTTTTTTTATTTTATTGAACTTCTATTAACTTTATGCGTGTTGCACATACCAAATGACTATATTGACAACTTGTGACATCTGACTGGTAGTATTGAAAGTGAACGTGAATATCGGTTTGATAGGTTTCTTGAAAAAAGTATCCTTTCAATACAATGGATCCTCTTTCATATTTAAAACAGTTATCATCAAAATCTTCTAATAGCCTCATCTTTTGTTCTATGCATCGTATCAAATAATATTTCACGTTTTCAGTGTTGTTTGCAGGTGAAACCATGGAAACAGCATCTCCTGCAAATAATTGGATATATTGGACAACAAATAGTTCATGTCATATTATCACACAAGTACATCTACAAGTTATTTTAAAAAATTTACACATAAAAATTACCTTCTCTAACAAGATCAGAAACTCTATCGCCATCAACTGACACTATAGTTTCATTTGATTCCATCTTCTCTAATCTTGCAAGTGGCATTTTTCCTTTTACATTAAGTTTGGTATGTCTCCAAGCTTTGACATATCATGCAAGCTCATTTTCGAAAATATCTATGGATTATGTGTCCTCTATGCAAATTGAACAAAAACAAGACTCATTTCTTTTATCAAATGCAAACACATTTTGAAAACATTTTGTTTTAACTGAATGTATTTTTCATGTCCCAGGTATTGTACTGGCATCATATGAAATTGATGTATTTACATCTTAGATTCCAACATACCAAAAAAACCTCCACAAGACAATAACTTGTTAATTTGAAATCTCTCAAGAAAACGATTGAAGTTTGAATAGAAATTTGAACACGTTCAAATAAAAATATCATGTGTACATGTGTAACATTTATATATAGACCCACCTGCGCACATCCCTTAATGGATTATATTCATGGCTTAGTGCAATTTTGTACTATTCAACAAATTGTTTAGTGGATTCAAATAGATTGGTATGAGGGTTCATATGATACCTTCAAAGTGCTCGTGTTATACATGCCCCTGCACCGTTGTGCTCTCCTTTTCCATCACTAATCTCAAAAAATTCCAAGAATGTGTAATGTTTAATTTTTTATGAAGTCGACATGACCAATAGAATGATCGTGAATATTTGAACTGACCTGCACACCCATCTGACCATATACAATGTCGATTGAATTTGATTTCGCGTTATTTCAATGAATCATAAAATTTATCAAAACAATGTTGTACATAATGTGTGTCGTGTGCTCGATCATCACTTATATAAAAGTGATATTTTTTAATAACATGTTGATTGTCATTGGTGCTTTCTATGTTATCAAGACTCCATTGAGCATGTCTATATATAATGTGGACAAATATCGTGACTTGATCTGAATGATAATATTCACTTTGTATTTCTTTTTGTGCAGCGAATGTGTAATTCTCTGCAAAATCAACTACAGACAAAATTGTCCCTGGTGGAAACACTTCACGAGATTCTTTGAATTGTATATCTTGCCATCGAGCTCTATGTGACTTCTTAGTGTATTTATAGATTTCTTCCTTAAACTTCTTCAAAAATTCTATCACACGGATTTTTTCTACCTTCAAATCAATTCTTTTGGAAATAACATTTGAAGAATGTGGAGCCATGTCACTGATATATTCATATCTCTTCCAATTGACTCTTATATTAGAAAATGATTGATAATTCATATCAATATGATACTTTGAATAAAACAAACTTATATTTACACAACGATCACATTTATTTCCACCAACACATTTGTTTTTGTAAAATAAATTGTCATCTTCTCTTTCACATAGAATTTTAGATATTAAAACACGGAATGTGGAAGGAGGAGGTGAAACTGGCCATAAAGTTTTACCAAAATCCAAAAAAGTGTCATAATACAACTCAAATTCCACATGATAATGACAACAAAAAGTGTCACGAATAGTGATGGGTCTAACAAACCATGGTTTTTGTTGCAAAAATGTATTGATAGAAATTTTAACTTCTTTGTGCTCTTCTTTGAACTTATTGAACAATTATATTTGTGTCATTGGCAATATATGTTTTGGATGTTCTTCATATTGTTTTTATGATATTCTTCGTCACAACACATTCCTTGTATGTGGTGAAACACGAGATTCTTCCAACCAACAATTACGGGCCAATTCTTTAACATTTTCTGAAAGTCTATCTTTGTATGGATGTCTAGAAATCACTATCTTTAAATTTTCTATGTTTGCACAATGTTTTTCTTGACTTTCTCATCATTTTTGCCATGTGTCTTGTCAAACAATATTTTATATTGCTAGATGAAACAACTGTTGTTTGTATCACTCTACGTGCAACATAGACATCTTCTTTTAGAGATTTTCCAAAAGCTTTTAATACACTAGTTATATTGTTAAAGACATTTTGTTTCACCTTTGTATCCTTTGTCGACTTTTAAATACCCAATAATGATGTAGCTTCTTTTAACTTTCTTGACTTCATTAGACAGAGTAAAAGTTGAGCTTGTACTGTTACTGATTCATCTCTGAAAAATGTATTATACATATTCTTAGTTCGATATCTTATATAATGCTTAGCTTTTTTCTTCCCAAATTTGTCATTATTAACATTTTCTAATATTTCATCATCAATGTTGATAGATTCTCCTGCATATTTCAATTTAAAGTTTATATTAAAAAACATAACCCGAACACAAATTCACTAAACTATATATACTTGAGTGTTCATCTTGTATTATCTAAATTTAT
>ML780943.1:459937-473094 GCA_009831015.1 Picea engelmannii | reverse complement strand
ATCAATGTTGATAGATTCTCCTGCATATTTCAATTTAAAGTTTATATTAAAAAACATAACCCGAACACAAATTCACTAAACTATATATACTTGAGTGTTCATCTTGTATTATCTAAATTTATGTACATACCTATAGGTGATTCATCTTCTGCTTTAATTTCGGTTTCAACGTCTTCTGATTCAATTTTAGTTTCAATGCCTTATGCTTCAATTTCGGTTTCAACGTCTTCTTCAACATTATGAGACAAATCTATTTATATTTTTTGAAAAACATCAAATTGTAATTACAATCAATTATATTATTTAAAATATTTTAAATTTGAATTCTATACTTTAAATTCTGTACTTTCTGAATATAGTCCCAATGTGTGTCGTGTGCTCGATCATCATATGTGCATGCATACTTGGTTGAACTTCTTCTTGTTTAAAATCTCTATTGACATTATCACCGTTTCTTTCTTCAATATTTGCACATTCTCGTTTCTTTCCCCAATAATGCTCTTTCTTTTGTTCGTTTTGGCGAGTATCATCTCCAGTGCGATCAAATTTTCTCTTGCACAAACGTTTGTTTCCCATGAATTTTATAGTTATCTGTAAAATATATGTTCAACAAAGACTTCACCTTGAAAAAATGCTCAACATTTATCTTTCAACATATAAATTGTTATTCCAATAAAAACTTGAACAAACATCAATTACCTTATTCAACAAAAACCAGAAAGATGATTGGAAACTTTGTTTAGGTTCTCCAAAAAACCATCATGTATCGATATCAATACTCCGATTAAGCCTATGGAATAGAGAGAAGAAATAAAGAAAGAAAAGAATATAGCTGCAATCAGTAATATAAATTCTTTGAAATCCCTATCTCCGATGAATTGTGTTAAATGTATTCATTTGAAGGGGTATTTATACGATTTGGCACGAAATGAAATGATGCAATGTGTCTTTTCATTTTTTGCGATCGACAGAATTCTCTCCACACACTTTCGGCCGTGTTATCCCCAATTTTTAGGGATAACTAGGAGATTATGTCTCGAGGCCCACAGTTCCTAGACATGGAGTACCGAGAGCAGGATTGACCTGAGCATGGCCCTAGAGGGCCCCGCCTTTTCTTCACTCATCGTTTTTTGTCTTGTCGGCAACAACAACATCCATCACCATCGGCTTTATCATGTATCAAAAGAGGTTCTTGCTCCATGAGGTAATTGGTCCAGGTATCATGGTATGTGTCACTTTTGAGCATTAAACCCTTTAAATATGTGCATCTGATTCCTTTTATCTCTAACATCTGCTTGCATATTACATCAGACCACTTGACCATGCTTGGAGAAATTGACAGGGTGCCCTAGCAAGCCTATGCCCATAGGTCTTGGTTTGCCACTGGGGGGATTTATGAAAAGCCATCGTCCACTCCCATCATAGCACCATTGTTTCATCTTATCTCCCACTCATTTATCCCATTCCTCTTCTCCAGGAATTGGGTTGACCTATTTGTAGTATTTCACCTTATCTCGTGGGAAGAAGGGGCTAAAGGGACAGAAGGTAAAAGAAATTGGTAAAAGACAAAAGCCCAGAAATAAAACCTCGAGATGCTTCACCCAGGGATCCCCGAGAAGGTAGTAAAAAGCCTCTCAGCAAGAAACAAGAGGGACTCAGAAAATAACAAAACAAGACATACTCAAAGGATAGGGGGTCTCATCACAAGCCAGCCTATTAGGTCCATGGGTACCTAACAATATGACATTACCACCATCTGGTTACCACGCCAGGGCAGTGACCTTTGGTTGCATGGCGAAGGGAAAGGGGGTCTCATCATGAGTCAGCCTTCTCATCTCTGTGAAAGTACTTGTGAGTAACGCTGTCAGCTCTGGTCAGCATGCTAAGGAAGTGTCCCCTGGTTAGTTCTTGAATTAAAAGAAAAACAAGAAGAAAAGCAAATAAAAGAATAAAGCAAGAAAAATAATAAAGGCAAGAATGGGCTTGGAAAAAATGCATCCATGACAGGTACAGCTCGCCTTCTACAAAGGCACCCACATGTAACATTTATGCATCCTTAGCCCTCACTGCACCCACATGTTTGGACATCCCCTAGCCACATCCCCTCAATTACATGGTTTGGATGAGATCTTCCTGGAAACTTTCCTTTTCTTGTGGACACTAGCCCAATAGGATGCCTTGTTCTTTTCTCCAATCTTGTATTGTAGGTTTTTGTAATGTCTTTGAGCTATTGACTGATGTACTAGGGGTTTTATGCATATGTTTAATAATATTGATGATTATATGTGATTGACATTGTTATGATCCCTGTGACTGATGATCCCATGGAGGGCATATCTTTTGATGTGTAGGACCATGCCCGACGGACAGGTACCATTTGGACTGGTACACATGGGAAGATGACCAATTCGGACCTCCATGGGGTTGAAGAGCCCACTAGATGGATGTTGAGGCCCAATTAGGGGGCAGAGACATGACATAGCTTGATCATGGGTTTTTCACCTAAGAGGAAGAGGACGTTCCACCAGAGACACTCCGATAGGACTAGACCTAGGGGGAATGACCCCTTTTCAGTGGAACGCTAGCCTTGGAAGGCTTAGGACGTCCCATATTCACCATGATGTCATCTAGCTTCATGGATGCTTTTGGAGGCAGACTGGGTAGCAGTGACACGTGTGGCATGTTGGAGAGGCCCCTGGGGTGCTAATGTTTTGCTCTTGGATGTTCCATTTGCCCTAGAAATGGATAGTGCCTCCTTTGAAGGGAATTTTACTTTCTTTTCTACTTAATTAGGATTTTTACTTAGCATCTAATGTAAAAACAACATGATTTTGACATTATGGCCCTGTCGGCTTTTTTATGACCTAAAAAGTAAAAATAGGTCATTGATACACTATATATTGAGGGTTTGGACTCTCATTTTATCATCATCTTTCACTCACCACTTGGTGAGGTATGAAATTTGCGCCCTACTTTAGGGTTTTGGTTGATTTAGTGAGGTGCAATTGTTGAAGGAAGATTCGCTTGGCATTTTTTAGCATTTTTCTTGATGGAAGGTGTTACAACTAGGGTTTGCTATGATGTTTCTCGGTGAAATGTAAGTGAAACTCTTCAAAACTTCTTAATTGAATGGTTGTATTGTTATTACCTTCATTTATTATTATAAATTTTCCCCATAAATCCTAGGTGACAAGCACACATAATTGGTCCTTTTCTCATGTCCTCGTCAAGATTTCTAGCCATTTGTGAGATAGAGCCTTGCCATAGCAACACTCTACTCTTTCATGCTGAAGAGGATTGAGCCTAGCCTTAGCTACACTCATTTTTCCCCTCTTCATATGCTATCCGTACTTTCTAGAGCTCAATAAGGAGGAGACATCCCAGGCCTAGGTTATCTACACTTAGGGTCATTTTCTTATAAGGTTTGATGATAGAGCCTTGTTGTAGCAACACTCTCCCTCATTTGACTCCCCTGTCTTGACTTTATCCTTCTTGCTAGCCATTTTTCCATCTAAGGAAGGAGGAGAGAGCACGAGGCCTTGTCATAGAAACACCAAAGTGAGCCTCTCTCCCCTAGGATTTTGTCTCTGAGGCCCTACCATAGCATCACTTCAGAGCTCTTCCCTCCAGTCCTTAGTCGTCCTCCTTCAACTTCTGCGTCCTTCATTATTAACTCCATTTAACCCTAAAGGCATTCATCTAAGACCTCAAACGTTGAAGTAGAACTTGATCTAAACACTTTCAATAGCTTTGAATTGAAACCTTAACTACACTAACCCTAGCTCTAGCTAACCCTACTAACCCTAAGTTGCTAACGTCATTATTGAATAGTTCATCTTTATTGCAGCAACATTTTACTTATTGAGCAATTGAATGGTAGTTAAAGGCATTAATTGAGTAAAGAGTTGGTTTATTACATTGAATTCCACATCATTCTAATAATTATTGATGAAGTGATATGATTTTTACTGCTATTGATAAACATTGACTCCATCAATGCTTATATTGAATATCAGATAGTCTTATATATATATGAAGTACTAACCAAGGTTACACCTATCAGTTTCCTTGTTGTGTTGTCTCAAGCAGGTGCTTTTCTTTTCTTCGGTTATACCTTATTATTGGTTGTTTAGCCAGGACTATCTAATTGGCGGTGATCAGTGAAAGGGGGAACTTCTCCTTGTCGTATTATCCTTTGCCCTTTCAAAACCCCAGGTCACTGAGGATGTCTCCCCTGGGCCCAGCCTCCCTAAAGAGAAAGAATCTTCCCATCGTGGTGACATTGCATGGGATAGGTTCTTGTTACGCTAGTTTGGCCCTCTACCTTATATCCCTTTATCCTAGCTACAAACTGTGCGATAACATTTTGGCTCCATTGCTGGGGAACACTGAGTCAATTCTCCTTAGACGAAAAAACTTTTCGGTAAGCCTTGTATCTTACAATCTTACCTGGCGACTCCACTAGGGTTTT
This sequence comes from Picea engelmannii, assembly GCA_009831015.1. Lineage (NCBI taxonomy): Eukaryota > Viridiplantae > Streptophyta > Pinopsida > Pinales > Pinaceae > Picea > Picea engelmannii. The sequence continues at coordinate 468,623 of ML780943.1, read as the reverse complement.
TTCCCTATTTCTTTGATAGTTTCAAGAAAACTATCTGGCGACTCCATTGATGACGAATCCAACTATGACTTCACAATGGGATCCACAGAACTACAAACCTTTGGACATGAGTAAAATACCGGGATATCCCAGATGAATGCCCCCCTTTTATAAAAATTGGCTCCCTAGATTCGCTGACATCGATGGAGAAAGTCCCGATTATCACATGAGAAAATTTTGGGCTTTCTTTCAATACCTCCCTGTCAGTGATGAGGCTGAAGATTTGGTGATGAAACTCTTCTTTGCCTCTCTGCATGGAGAGGCTAGAAGATGGTATGATAATCTTCCAGCTGCCAACATCACATCTATGCACCATTTTGAAGAAATCTTCCTTGCAAGGTGGATTATGAAATTGGAAGATGTCCAATCATTGTTGAAAGGTCTTGAATGCATAAAACAAACATAGGATGATATCATCATAGTTTTCGGGGTTAGGTTCCAGAGGTTGCTTTACCAGATTCCTGAAGGCCATCGCCCTAAAGACAAGTACCTCTTTTATCTCTATGCTAATGGACTTCAGGGGAATTTGAGCTTCCTCCTAAATAAAAAGAATCCAAAAACACTTGCAGAAGATCACAACATGGCCATTCGAATCAAAAAGAATCTCTTCTTATCCAGAACAAATGACCATACCATGGACACTCTTAGCTTGATAAAACTAGTTTCCCTTGAAACCTTTGCTGAAGATCCACAAGAGAGAAGGGAACAAGTTTTTGACCAGCAGAATGAGGACATGATTAAGGAGAAAGAACCTAAGCAAGATGATGAAGTATCGACCTGAACGCCTCCTTCTGATAAGGTCATCCAAGAGCATGTTTCTCCTTCACAACATAACAATAATGAGGTTAGTTGTTTCCCTTTTCAGGATACCGACGGCACCTTGTTCCTTGATTCAAAAAATGGAGAAATGAAATCCTTGAACGAAATGGATATTCCTTGATGTACAATCGAAGACAAAGAAGCAATCCATGAGGATGAAACAATAACACATACTGAAAATGCCAAAGTCCTCAAAGCCCCTGCACGAGAAGAAACAATAATTTTCCTTCTCCCCTAGTTTTTTATGATGCTTTACTTTATGATGAAGGAAATGAGGAGGAGGAGAATGAATTTTCAAATATTTCAAACCCTGAATGTTATGACATGGATAGTGACATTGTTTATAACATTGAAGAGTTCATACATGTTGGGAGACATAGCTGGCATATAGTTGGTTATGACCTGGATCCCATCTATGACACTGAGAGTCATTTCAAAGTGTTGCCCTTGCAATTATCACAACAGATTACTTTTGACCAGTGGCAACAAGGAGATGAGATTTTTACCTGTACTTTTCGAAAAACCAAGGATGACCTAGTACCTTGTTTTCCTGATGATTTTCAGTCTTACCTTGAGATTTTTGATGAGTACCCTTCTGAGCACTTGGATTCTCTCCATGAATATGATTACCAACCACCATTGTGATCGGATTTTGATACAAGTAAAAACATTATTTGCCTAAAGAAGGATTCTCATGACTTCTCACTCCAACCACCTGTTATTACTTTACCTTGCTTTTCCATTACAGGTGTAGTTAGGAAGTATATTTTTTATGTTGAGTTTCCTCTTAGGCAAACCCTAGACTCCAAGGGTTGGTTGGATACTACAAGTTTGACTCTGTTATCTCAGTTTTTCAACTTTCCCTTGATAGTTTTCCAGTCATCTGCTAGATCTTTGTCTATCATTTCCTTGACTTTAGAGCATGAGGATGTCCTAAGTAGCCAGCTTATAGGCCCTTTTAGTCATTTTTCTAAACCTTGGACTTTTCATGACCCTTTCTTGGAGTGGATTGAATACCTTCCTCAGAGATTGACTTGGCAGGATTTTATCCCTCCCACCTGTCTCCATGAGTTAGACTTTGAGATTTTCGATGATATGATATATATTCTAACCCATGACATTTTTGTGCTTGATTTATCACTATTTTGTTTTATGATGAAGCACAAAGGCAGGTATCGAGGAACGTTTTTGGATTGGCTTCACTGGCTGTTTGACTACACCCAACGTTCCAGCCAACATGTAAGTACAGGTAAGAAGTTTGCTTTCATCGTTTTACTCATTGATTGTTTTATTTTAGTATATATAGCTATGTATGTTGGAGTGGAATTACCACCCCAATTTTTTTACTGATACTTCTATCAAGATTGAGCAGGTATGCAGGTTATGCCAGAGATGCTGAGATTTTCATGCGCTCTATGGTGAGCACATGTCCCCGAGTTGGAGCTAGATGTTATCCCCACTTTTTAGGGATAACTAGGAGATCATGTCTCGAGGCCCACAGGTCCTAGATATAGAGTACCAAGAGAAGGATTGACCTGAGCATGGCCCTGGAGGGCCCCACCTTTTCTTCACTCATCGTTTTTTGTCTTGTCAGCAGCAGTAGCATCCATCACCATCGGCTTGATCCTGTATCAGTAGAGGTTCTTTCTCCATGAGGTAATTGGTCCATGTATCATGGTATGTGTCACTTTTGATCATTAAAACCTTTAAATATGTGCATTTGATTCCTTTTATCTCTAACAACTGCTTGGATATTACATTATCCTACTTGACCATGCTTGGAGAAATTGACAGGGTGCCCTAGCAAACCTGTGCCCATAGGTCTTGGTTTGCCACTGGGGGGATTTCTGAAAATCCATCGTCTTCTCCCATCATAGCACCACTATTTCATCTTATATCCCACTCATTTATCCCATTCCCCTTGTCCAGGCATTGGGTTGACCTATTTGCAGGATTGTACCTTATCTCGTGGGAAGAAGGGGCTAAAGGACCAGAAGGTAAAAGTAGCTGGTAAAAGACAAAATCCTAGAAATAAAACCTTGAGATGCTTCGCCCAGGGATCCCCGAGAAGGCAGTAAAAAGCCTCTTAGCAAGAAACAAGAGGGACCCGAAAAATAACAAAACAAGACCTAGTCAGAGGATAGGGGGTCTCATCATGGGCTAGCCTATTAGGTCGATGGGTACCTAACAGTATGACATTTCCACCATCTGGTTACCACGCCAGGGAAGTGACCTTTGGATGCATGGCCAAGGGAAAGGGGATCTCATCACGAGCCAACCTTGTCATCTCTGTGAAAGTACTTGTGGGTAACGCTGTCAGCTCTGGTCACCATGCCAAGGCAGTGTCCCCTGGTTAGTTCTTGAATAAAAATAAAAAGAAGAAGAAAATAAAATAAAAGAATAAAGGCAAGAATGGGCTTGGAAAAAACGCATCCATGACAGGTACGGCCCACCTTCTACAAAGGCACCCACAAGTAACATTTATGCATCCTTATCCCTCACTACACCCACATGTTTGGACATCCCCTAGCCACATCACCTCACTTACATGGATTGGATGAGATCTTCCTGGAAACTTTCCTTTTCTTGTGGACACTAGCCCAATAGGATGCCTTGTCCTTTTCTCCAATCTTGTATTCCAAGTTTTTGTAATGTCTTTGAGCTATTGACTGATGTAGTAGGGGTTTTATGCATATGTATAATAATATTTATGATGACATGTGATTGACATTTCTATGATCCCTGCGACTGATGAGCCCATGGAGGATGTAGCTTTTGATGTGCAGGACCATGCCCGACGGACAGGTACCATTTGGACTGGTACACATGGGGAGATGACCAGTTCAGACCTCCATGGGGCTAAAGAGCCCACCAGATGGATGTTGAGGCCCCATCAGGGGGCAGAGACAGGGCAAAGATTGATCAAGGTTTTTCACCTGAGAGGAAGAGGACATTCGACCAGAGACACTCCGACAGGACTAAACCTAGGTGGAATGACCCATTTTCAGTGGAACTCTAGCCTTGGAAGGCTTAGGACATCCCCATCTTCACCATGACGTAATCTAGCTTCATGGACACTTTTGGAGGCAGTCTGGGCAGCAGTGGCATGTGTGGCATGTTGGAGAGGCCCCTGGGGGGCTAACGTTTTGCTCCTAGATGTTCCATTTTCCCTAGAAAGGGTTAGTGCCTCCTTTGAAGGGGATTTTACTCTCTTTTCTACTTAATAAGGGTTTTTACTTATCATTTAATGTAAAAATAGTATGACTTTGACATTATGGCCCTATCGACCTTTTTATGACCTAAAAAGTAAAATTAGGTCATTGATACACTATATATTGAGGGTTCTTACTCACATTTTATCATCATCTTTCACTCACCGCTTGGTGAGGTATGAAATTTGTGCCCTACTTTAGGGTTTTCGCTGATTTAGTGAGGTGCATTTGTTGAAGGAATATTCTCTTGGCATTGTTTGGCATTTCTCTTGATGGAAGGTGTTACAATTAGGGTTTGCTATGATGTTTCTTGGTGAAATGTAAGTGAATTTCTGCAAAACTTCTTAATTGAATGGTTGTATTGTTATTACTTGCATTTATTATTATAAATTTGTTGCATAAACCCTAGGTGACAAGCACACATAATTGGTCCTTGTCTCATGTCCCCGTCAAGATTTCTATCCATTTTGTTTGTTGAAGTGAGATAGGGCCTTGCCATAACAACACTCTACTCTTTCATGCTGAAGAGGATTGAGCCTAGCCTTAGCTACACTCATTTTTCCCCACTTCATATGCTAGCCATACTTTCCAGAGCTCAAGAAGGAGGAGACATCCCAGGCCTAGGTTATCTACACTTAGAGTCATTTTTTTCTAGGGTTTGATGATAGAGCCTTATTGTAGCAACACTCTCCCTCATTTGACTCTCTTGTCTTGACTTTATCCTTCTTGCTATCCATTTTTCCATCTAAGGAAGGAGGAGAGAGCACGAGGCCTTGCCATAGCAACACCGTAGTGAGCCTCTCTCCCCTAGGGTTTTGTCTCTGAGGCCCTGCCATAGAAACACTTCAGAGCTCTTCCCTCTAGTCCTTATTCGTCCTCCTTCAACTCCCACGTCCTTCATTATTAACTCCATTTAACCCTAAAAGCACTGATCTAGGACCTCAAATGTTGAAGTAGAACCTAATCTAAACACTTTCAATAGCTTTGAATTGAAACCTTAACTACACTAACCCTAGCTCTAGCTAACCCTACTAACCCTAAGTTGCTGACGTCATTATTGAATAGTTCATCTTTATTGTAGCAATGTTTTAATTATTGAGAAATTGAATGGTAGTTAAAGGCATTAATTGAGTAAAGAGTTGGTTTATTACATTGAATGCCACATCATTCTAATAATTATTGATGAAGTGATATGATTTTTACTGCTATTGATAAACATTGACTCCATCAATGCTTATATTGAATATCAGATAGTCTTTTATATATATATGAAGTACTAACCAAGGTTGCACGTATCAATTTCCTTGTTGTGTTGTCTCAAGCAGGTGCTTTTCTTTTCTTTGGTTATACCTTATTATTGGTTGTTTAGCCCGGACTATCTAATTGGTAGTGATCTGTGAAAGGGGGAACTTCTCCTTGCCCTATTATCCTTTTCCCTTTCAAACCCCAGGTCACTAGGGACATCTCCCCTGGGCCCAGCCTCCCTAAAGAGAAAGAACCTTCCCATCATGGTGACATTGGGTGGGATAGGTTCTTGTTATGCCATTTTGGCCCTCTACCTTATAGTCTTTTATACTAGCTACAAATTGTGCGATAACAGGCCGAAAGAAGGTTTTTTCGGCCAAAAACCTTGGAAACTGTTCAATTTTGATGGTTTCCGTTAGAATTTAGTCTTTCGAATGAAATAATATTGTTTCGGTCGAAAACATGAAATTGGGACTGAAAACAAAAACCAGAGAATTGCCCCAAGCTTACATGAACTTCGGAGGTTGTGGACTCCTACAAATACTAAGAATTTGGTTTCGAAAATGACACTAGCATTTCCAAAATTGAATCTACTTTCAATTCCTATAATTTGTTTTCATTTTCATTATTTTTATCCAATTTTATTTAATTTAAAAAAAAAAATCACAGCATAATATTTTCAGCAGACCTTTTGATTCGGTGAAATGAAATATCGGTATCTCTAAAAATATACAGTGAAAAATTTAGAAAAAATTATATTCATAATCCTTAAACTGTTCTTTTCAAAAGCGTATATTTAGATTTTACTTTTAAGTAAAATTTAAGATAGATACAAGGTGCAGAAAAACATGTGTTTAAAATCTACAACGTTTTCAGCTTGGTCAACTTAAAAAAATTCTAGAAATTATAATATTCATTCGTTAGATTCAAATTTATAGTCATAATAAAATAGAGTCTTTGTAGATTGTTGCAGTATATTTCGTTTCTTAAAAACATAAGTTTGATAATAGATACATTGTTGTGGGAAAACATAGTTCATTATCATTCCTTTCATGTTTAAGGAACATACTGTTAAACAATTGTCAAATTGACATATCAAATCTTGATAAAAAAATTTGAAAATTAGCCATTGGAAAGCTAACCAAATTCTTCACAAGTTTTGTTTTTACTGTAATGTGAAATTCTAAATAAAAAAAATACCTTTGTATGCCGGAAGTTGAAGAACTTGTGAAAATACAGTTGTTTTTCTCATAAAACAAACAAAAGTGCTACCCATCTTCATGATTTCAGCCATAGACACAAATTGTAATATTCATGTTAAATAAGTGTGCCATATTTCTTGCACTTTTTTGGAATCTGTATTGACAAAATTAAGCAATGTTTAGAGGAGAAGAAATACATTGGTATTAACATGGTATTAATGTTTGTCTTCTTAAAAACTATTGAAAATATCCACAATTAATTCAAAGTTCTCCATCGATTTCGTAAAAAATATGAATTTATTATTAATATTAAATAAAAGATTATGATAATTAAATATAATAAGAGAATTTATCCTCTTATTTCTTATGGTGATAACAACCTTTGGAGAGGAGCTATCTTACAAAGTACTTAGGTATTGATATTCAGAATAAAAATATAATAGAGATTAATAGTGAATCATTGGTGTTTGTAAGTATTATTATAATCTTTAATATAAATGAAGAAATATTGAACTTTGCTATTAGGATAAGAAAATATTCATTTTCAAAAGTTTAGTCATCTAAGTATTTTTTTTTAATGAATGTGAAGTTTTGCCACATCATTCCTTGTGAGACTTGAATAAAATTAAAATTAGATTAAATTAGATGTACTTTCATGGAGTCTAATGTCATCATGGGATATGTAGATTGTAAATATATTTATTCTGAATTGTTATCACAAAATTAATAGTTGGGTTAGAGATCATAAAATTTAACATAAAAAAGATAATCAAATTAATAATATTGAAAATATAAAATTATATAAAATTTAAATTTAAATAAAAAATTAATATTGAAAATATAAAATTATATAAAATTTAAATTTAAATAAAAAAATGAAGTTGAAATATAAATTTTAATTTGCCTCATCAAAACTATGTTGCCAAAATTATGACCAATACTTATAACCTACATATTGAAATTCGAGATTTAAAAGCTAATAACTTGTTATACCTATTCATATTGGAGGTTTTAACATTACTGAAATTTTGAGAAATATACATCTTAGCAATAAGGAAGCCATGAGAGAGGTATTTTAATATATCAGCGCGGCGGTGTTATATTTATTTTCAAAATAAAAAGAATAAATATGAATCAATTTTACTATATTTTAAGTAAGAATTTTTTTAAGAGTTTTCAAATGTAAAGAAAAACTAAAGTATAATGAAATTAAGAGTGAAAAGTGAATAATATATTGATGATGATGATGATTAATGTCTATTAAGATCGAATTTGTTTATCCAACTTTAAGAGGGTAACTAATTATTTGAGATTCTTTAAAATTTTGTTTTTGTGCTAGAAAAATATTAAGAGAAGCTTTCTAAGATCATCATACATTTGTTGAGTTAAGAGGTTAGGAAGGTTGGTAGTGTGACAAATATTTTGAAAATGTGATTTAATATGAGTATAGGCTAGACAATCTAAGAGAAAGTGCTTTTCATCTTCAACCTTCTTAGTGTTACAAAGGTGACACACTCTTTCATCCCATGGCTTTCTAGGAATTGACCAACAACAAGTTACACTATGGAGCTCGTGAATTTTTTTTCTTATCTTAGCAATGCTTATTTTTTTCTTTACACTTGACAAAAGAGATAGATAATTTTGATCTTCTAAATTAGGGTTGATTACATCCTTATAATACCTTAAGTCTTTATCACACCACATTTTTTCTTTGACATTTTCTTTAGTTCCATGATTGCCCAATAGTTTAGCCAAGATTGGGCATCTTTATGCCATCATCCCTTAAGTCCATGGTGGTTATGACTCTATTTTGAAGCAATTTTAGAAGCCTCGTGTCTTCCATGTTGTTTAACTTGTTCTTATACATTAGGTATCTAGTCATAGCCATATTATCAGTGGAAAAGAGACTTATTTCTAAGAAGAAGATGAGATAAGGCCTATTTCCTTTATGTATAAAATAAATTGAATAAATAAAATGAATCAATCAAAACTAATTCATTAATAAGAGTTATAGTGTAAAAAAAGATTGAGAATGGATACTATTTCTTTTAACTTACATTGATTTAAATAATATAAATCTTAACTTTATTTAATTTAATAATTTAATTTTAATAATAAATCTTTTAAAAAACAATGTAGAAATATAAAAATAACAATTAAAATATATTT